>BSYR01000013.1:37230000-37235000 GCA_030270665.1 Hibiscus trionum
TTCGAATCCCTCTCTTTCCGTTTCGGTTTTTGGCAGTGTAATAGATCAAATCCTAATACCATTTCTAAAAATGAAGCAAGGAACTCTCCCTTTTTTATTCTTCGCGCCCAGGATTACGTCCCGGATCATTAGATAGAAATCCGAAGATGAAGAGAGAAACAAAGAATATCACTACGGTGTAAACAAAGAGTTTAAGAGTAAGCATTACACAATCTCCAAGATCATTTTTTTTGGAAAAGAAGAGAATAGATTCCCCGTTTTTATACCACATATCCTATTTTGGTTTTGATTTTGACACCAAGAAATAAAGTGATTTCTAGAATTTCTAGAAATCGAAAAGAATTTTCATAAATTCACTTGTAATAAGAGTTGAGTTTTTCATTACAAAAAAAATTCTTTCATACCAACAATTATATATTGTGGCGGACTCTAATCTAAATAAAGTTCTTCGGCGAAAAAGGGTCAGAATCGGGAAATGGGATGATCCAGATTTATCATGGCTATCCAAGAATTTCCATCTTTGAATTGAGGGTTCGTTCATAGTGTAAGACTTATCTGGTCTTTTCATCTGATTTTTTCAATTGTTAGAATTTTTTTTCTTGAATCAATCATGAATTTTTCTAGGACAGTATTAAGGATCTCATCGAAAACTTACAGCAGCTTGCCAAACAAAGGCTAAGAGAAAAAAGAGAAGAGGTATTACTGGCATAAAATCTACAATTGGATTCAAAAAAGCATAGGCCTCGGGCAATTTGACGAATAAAAAACTACTCGAAAAAAGGGCAGAATTAAAACAGATACAGATCAAATTAAAGATATTAAGCATAACAAAATTTTGTTCTTGGAGATAATTTTGATTGAGTTATTAATATGTTTTTTGATATAAGGAAAAAAATGAAGAAAGGAAAAACAATAAGGCAGACTAAACAATACTTCTTTGAACTCACCCAATCAAAAAGCCTTCAATTCTTACAAGAGAATAGAAGAAATCATACTTTCATACAATATCTTAATTGAATTCTATGTAATGATCAATAAATTAGGTTTAATTCTCTATTTAATTCTCTATCCATACGTGCAAAAATCGTAGCAAGAATCTACTCTATTCCATAGCTATTTGGAACTGGAATTGACGAACAAGGAATACCTATATTAGTGTTTAGTAGTTTCAAATAGAAATCTATTTGGGGCGTGGCCAAGTGGTAAGGCAACGGGTTTTGGTCCCGCTATCCGGAGGTTCGAATCCTTCCGTCCCAGAGCATACTCCTTTTATATATCAGAATAACGATATCCGAATCTAAATTGCTCTTTTTTTTTGTTTTTAATAACCTTCTTTCTAAGAGTCAAATATTGGAGAAAGTGTGATTCTTGCTTTTGATTTTGAATGATTTCTTAAGATTGACACTCGAAGAACTGCGAGATTGGTGGATCTATTTTATCGAGTTATTTGATCTATCGGGTTATTTGAAGATGCAAGGTAGATTCAAAAAAATTAGTTTATTTGTGTTATTTATAATATTCGTGATATTATTATTTTCGTAATATTATTATTATTAATGATATTCTTTTTTTTACTAATATTATATATTATACTTTTCTATTCTAATAAAATCTAATAAAAAATATATATATATTGCATTCATACAATATGGGTTAGTTTGAATTCTTATTGAGGCTTTTTCTTCCTAAATTATATATTTATTTCATATAGCATATAGAAGGAAATTTATTTCATATAGAAGGAAGAAGTATAGATTACTATAGATCGACTGAACCTATGACTATTCATGATTCCATAATTGAATAAATGTTCCAAACTAGAGGAATGTTATGGTAAAACTTCGTTTGAAACGATGTGGTAGAAAGCAACGTGCGACTTGAAGGACATGATCGGCTGTGGATGTCAAAACCCACCACTTTCCATTATGTAGAAATGAAGGTGCTTTTTGCTCGACATCCTTTGTTCTATTATAATCCGGCTTTTTGTTGGGTTGTAATGTAAATAGTACAGGATGGAGCTCGAAGAGAAACATCTATTTTTCAGGGGCAAGGATCTAGGGTTAGTTAATGGAAATCAATAAGTTGGAACAACTTCGTAAGTCTATTTTTGATATAGAAATCGAAAGGCTCCGATTCAAACTATTTTCAAATCAAAAAGAAAATTGTTGGAATTGGTAAAACTCTTTCGATCAAAAGTGTATCATGCGGGAATTAATCGTTCATATGATTCTTTGATAGAAAGATAGAAAGAAAAAAAGAGAGAAAAAAAGGGCATGTTGCTGCCATTTTTTGAAATGATTAAATATCGCCGAAGTAATGTCTAAACCCAATGATTCAAGGAAAAGATAAAAGATCCTAGAACAAGGAAATACCCTTTTCAATTTTCTCAACAACTAGATTAAAATGAAGAATCGAAATAGATTCTAAGCGAGACAAACAAAAAAGGGGTTAGAGACCACTCAATAAAAGAATGCCTAAGGATTTTTTTTGAGCATTTTGAGAGTTATTTGACTTGAGTTATGAGAGTACGAATGCTTTTTTCTTCTTCTTTTTTCGAAAAAAAAGACGGTTTAATGGTTTAAATGTCTAATTGATTTGCTGGTTTATGGATTTTTTTGACATTCTAATTCCATACATAGACATAACTTTTAATTAATCATTTTTTTTCTCGAGCCGTACGAGGATAAAACTTCTTATACGTTTCTAGGGGGGTATTATTTAACTACATCTATCCCAATGAGCCGTTTATCGAATTGTTGCAATTGATGTTCGATCCCGAAGAGAGGGAAGAGATCTTCGAAAAGTGGGTTTTTATGATCCGATAAATAATCAAACCTATTTAAATGTTCCCGCGATTCTCTATTTCCTTGAAAAAGAAGCTCAACCCACAGGAACTGTTCATGATATTTTAAAGAAGGCGGGGGTTTTTACAGAACTTAGTCTTAATCAAACAAAATTCAATTAATGAAATACAAAAAAGAGGGTGTGGATGATTCATATCTAGCTTTGTATAAATTTTTCTTTATTATTTCCTCCCCCCTCTTTTGTTCTATTCATACTAATAAATTTATTATTCGTATTTCTTATTACTATGCTACTATAGAATATTGCTACTCTACTATAGAATACCGTGTTCTATAACAACAAAACCAGATTTTATGGAGCTAATTTTATTGATATAAAATATAGAGAAAAAAGATCAATTGAATAAATGAAGTGAATAAATGAAGTAATTGCATTTTTTAAAATATGTTATTTTAAAAAATAACGTAAAATAAGATAAAAAAACAGATAAAATAACATATAAAAATAGAAAATATTAATAATAATTAATAAAAAAATAATAATAATTATAATAAAAAATAATAATTAATAAAAAAAATTGACTTAATTCTTTTTTTTTTCATTGTATTTTTTATAGTCTTTTTTCTATTCTTTATTCTTTTCTCAACTCTCAACATTTCTATTCAAAATTTACAATCATATTGACAACAGCGTATTGAACAAATATAATTCGATCATAGATAAATAGATCTATTTATCCCCGCCCAGAAGTTTGGCACTTCACTTCATTCAAATAATGGGTTCTTTCTATAGAATTTGTTGTGATATAATAAGTTTTTTTTATTGTAATTGTATTGAAACAAAAAAAAAAAATGGATAACAGGATAACAATGGAATGAATAAGACAGGAGGCGGTCCGCAAATTTTCACTTATTCTATTTCTATGCTATGTTTTTATCTGAGAATTTCGTGTCTTTTTATTTTATTCCAATTTTTGCTAATTTTGTGTTTTGATTGCCTCGTGCAATTCAATTTTTTTATTCCGATTGTATCTACATATTCTAATTTTTTTATAATTTTTTTGGGGTTGCTAACTCAACGGTAGAGTACTCGACTTTTAAGTGCGACTAGCATCTTTTACACATTTGTATGAAGAAAGGGATTCGTTCATACCATCGGTAGAGTTTGTAAGACCACGACTGATCCTGAAAGGGGTGCATGGAAAAAAGAGCATGTCGTATCAATGGAGAATTTTAAGAATCCGTTTTTTTTCCAGATCAGTCCAAAAAAAATCGTCTTTGAATTTTTGGTGCGGAACAAAAAAAATGAATTGAATTCAAAGTTGGGTCGAGTGAATAAATGGATAGAGCTCCGCGACCCAAATTATAGGGAAACAAAAAGGAACGAGCTTCTGTTCTCAATTTGAATGATTACCCAATCTAATTAAACGTTAAAAATAAATTAGTGCCTAATGTGGTAAAGAGTTTTCTCATGAGTAAATTATCGATTTTTTTATAAGTCCTAATTATTAGTTATTCCCTTTATGGGTTAGACATGAATGTGTAGAAGAAGCAGTATATTGATAAAGAAAAGATATTTTTTTTCCAAAATCAAAAGAGCGATTGGGTTGAAAAAATAAAGGATTTCTAACCGGCTTCTTATCCTATAACGAACATAAATCAATTAGATGGCAAAAGATAGGATAGAGAATACGTTGATGAACCTACTTGTCTCCGAGGTATCTATTCTTTTCTTACTATAATACCTTGTTTTGACTGTATCGCACTATGTATCATTTAATAACCGAATAGATTCCCTATCTTTGGTTCAAATCGAATTTCAAATGGAGGAATTTCAAGTATATTTAGAACTAAATAGATCTCGCCGGCATGATTTCCTATACCCACTTATTTTTCGGGAGTATATTTATGCACTTGCTCATGATCATGGTTTAAATAAATCGATGATTTTTTTGGAAAATCAGGGTTATGGTAATAAATTCAGTTCACTAATTGTGAAACGTTTAATTATTCGAATGGATCAACAGAATCATTTGATTATTTCTGCTAATGATTCCAACCAAAATCCTTTTTTTGGGCACAACAATAATTTGTATTCTCAAACGATATCGGCGGGATTTGCAGTCATTGTGGAAATTCCATTTTCCTTACGATTAGTATCTTACTCACAAGGGGAAGAAGTCGCAAAATCTCATA
>BSYR01000013.1:37265000-37285000 GCA_030270665.1 Hibiscus trionum
TTGTTAAAAATTGATACGAATCCTCAAAATCATTTGAATTTTTATGTAAAAGATTTATAGATGGAGTTAATAATTTGGATAATATATCCAAATGCATTCCTTTTTGATTCAAAGGAATTGCTATAGCTCCGACAAATAAAGTAAATAGAACCAATATAAGCATAGGAAATAGCATAGTATTATCTGATTCATGAGGATAAGAAAAAGCCTTCTTGTAGCCAAAATTAGTAATAAGAGCCCTTTTTTTGACATTACCACCAATTGTATATGGCTTCTCGTTTTTATTCATTGTTAATAAAGGAAATAAACTAAAATTTCTGTTAATCATTTTTTGTTCTTCTTTACCCCATAGTTTTATTGAATAGAAAGAGCTACTTTTTTTGCCACTATATTTTTGAAAATGAATGTTTAAATGTCCTTCAAAAGTAAGTAAATAGATCCGAAACATATAAAATGCTGTTAATCCGGCGGTGGACCAAGCTATTATTGCAAAAATAGGTGAATACAGCCAACTGTCACTAAGAATTTCATCTTTGGACCAAAAACAAGCAAGGGGTGGAATACCACAAAGAGAAAGCGTACCTATTAAAAAAGCAATTTGTGTAATGGGTGCATGCTTTCTTAAACCGCCCATCAAAACCATATTTTGGCTTTTCTCTGGCGAATACCCAACAACAGCTTCCATGGAATGAATAATTGATCCGGATCCTAAAAACAACAATGCTTTCGAATAAGCATGAGTAATCAAATGAAATAAAGCGGTTCGATAAGACCCCATACCTAAAGCTAACATCATATAACCCAGTTGGGACATTGTAGAATAGGCTAACCCCCTCTTAATATCTTTTTGAGCAAGAGCTAAAGTAGCCCCTAATAATACCGTTATTATACCTATCAAAGATATTAGATTCATTATGTAAGGTATAACTATGAAAAGAGGAAGAAGGCGGGCTACAAGAAAAATTCCCGCTGCTACCATAGTGGCAGCATGTATAAGAGCCGAAATAGGAGTAGGCCCCTCCATGGCATACATGAAGAGGAAATTGCGCAGATTTAGCAACGGCGCCGGCAAATAATAAAGAGGCACATAAAGTAACAAATAAAAAATGAACCTCATTATTATAAATCAAGTTATTAAATATTTCGAACAAATCTTGAAATTCGAAACTTCCCGTTATCCAATAAAAACCTAAAATTCCTAATAATAAACCAAAATCGCCTATCCGATTAGTTACAAACGCTTTTTGACAAGCGTTTGCCGCAGCGGGTCGTGTGAACCAAAACCCGATTAATAGATAAGAACACATTCCAACTAATTCCCAAAAAATATAAATTTGTATCAAATTCGAACTAGTAACTAATCCCAACATTGAAGTATTGAACAAACTCATATAAGCAAAAAATCTCAAATATCCTTGATCATGAGACATATAATTGTCACTATAAATAAGAACAAAAATTCCAACAGTAGTGATTAATATTGACATAATAGAGGTAAGTGAATCAATAAAGTAGCCAAACTCGAAAGAAAAATCATTATTGATGGTCCAAGACCATACATATTGATAGATAGAACTTCCATTTATTTGTTGAATAGACAGATCGACCGAAAAAATCATAACTATACTTAACAATAAAATATTGGGAAAAGCCCACATACGACGAAGATTTTTAGTTGCCGTCGGAAAAAGTAGGAGTCCGATTCCTATTAAAATAGGAATCGGAAGTGGCACAAAAGGTATGATCCATGAATATTGATATGCATGCTCCATAAAAACTTTTTTCTTAGTCTTTCTTAATTAATTGTTTCTGATTCACCGGCTCTTATTTCTTTTGATTGAATGATTGAAAGGGAGCAATAAAAAAATCAAGATATTACAAAGTTAACTGGAATTTTCTATTGTTAATTTTTTAATCTTTCTCAACTATTTCAAAAATATTCAAATTTCGAAGTTAGTAGTAATCAAATGATATCGCCGAGTTACTAATTTTGAAAAAAAAAGAATTCTTTTTTTTTTCAAAATTATGTATCCTTTAACAGATTAACTACGAGTCTCATTCGAATTTGATTGAAAATTCAAATTGGGCATACTCTCTCTTCGATCTTGACCAATTACCAATTAATAGAAAAAAATTAAAGTTTGCGTAGGTAGATAAAACGGTTTTTTAGACTTTTTATTTTGATGTATTTTTCATGTAACAATTCGAAATGGAGATGGATAAATTCTAAACGTAGGAAGACAAAAAAATAGGCAGAGTATAGAAAAGGAAAGACCTTTTTTTACGTTTTTTTGATTTCATCAATTTTTTTTATATATCATAATAGAATAGATATAGATCCTAATCTATCATATATCCTATAGATCCTATAGATTTGAATAGAGATATAAAAAAGAAAGGTACCAATAAATTAAATAAAAATTCTTCTTTTTTTTTTGCTGGATAGTGTATGGAATATAAATAAAAAAGGTTATATCATATTGTTTTTTTTTTTGTTCTAGAATAGAAGCATTTTATGTGATTTTCCCATCTCTATTCATTTTTTTATGAAATTTGTATAACATTTGTATAGTATATATACAGTTATAATCTAGAAAATCTATAGGAATAGATAAATAATGACATAAAAAGCCAAAATGGATGTGGCGATTTCAGGTGGATGAGGGCTCGTTGTGGAGAGATATCATAGCCGCGAAATATGGGGCTGATTTGCTACAACGACGTATGACATTAGCTCAGAAGCGTACGATGTCGACTGTATGGCGACAGATTATGGCGATTCAACATGAGGTGAGTGTACAACAATTTATGGGGCTGCCTAATTTCTTTTGGCTGGTTGGTAACGGGAAGAAGGTTCTTTTTTGGAGGGATAGATGGTGTTTAGAGGTGCCGTTATGCGAGGCTTTTCCGCGGTTGTATCGACTTGCGGTGAACAAGTGGGCATTGGTCTTCGATTATGCCATTGATTTTTATTTGGGACATGCGAGATGGGAGGGTTTTTTCTCACGACATTTGCGTGTGTTTGAGGAGGAACAATTGTGCGAAATGAGAAGTGTGGTGGGTGCATTTCAGCTTGTGGACGAGGTGTTGGATACGTGGGTTTGGAAACATACCTCGACGGGCATTTTCTCGGTGTCGAGACTATCACAATTAATGGCGACTTTCGGATTGGATGGGGAAACGGAATGGAGTCATATGGGTGTTTGGTCATTGTTAACACCTCCGAAAGTACAATGCTTCGTCTGGTTTGTACTCCTTGAGCGTCTACCGACGCTATGTATGTTACATGACCGTGGGGTGCATGTTGAGACACAAGATACGACTTGTCGTTGGTGTGGGGAGGGGGAGGATGAAGCGGACCATATTTTGCTTCATTGTCGGTGGGTGTGGCAAGTGTGGTCGCTGTTCTTGGCGTGGTGGAAGGTGGAGTTGGTTCGGCCGGCGTCGATAGTGTCTTTTGTACATATGTTCCTTGATGGGCAGTTTCGTGGAGTGATTAAACAATGGTGGATGGCGAGCTGTGCAGCGACTTTGTGGTCGCTATGGCTAGCTCGCAATGATCTCTTGTTTAATGGAAAGCGGATATCTCCGGTGGACTTATTTTTTACCGTCAAGCTGCGTGCTTTTTCTTGGGTGAATGTATTGGATAACAATGCCATGCTTGTGGAATCGATGTGGTGGGATTGCCCATGGTGGTGTGAGCATAGGGGAAGGACATTTGGACCTCGGCTAGGGGTGAGTTGGGTACCGCCACCGATAAGTACGGTTAAATTTAATGTTGACGGCTCAGCTAGAGGAAAGCCGGGACTCGCGGGGTGTGGTGGGGTGTTGCGTGATGATGGGGGTAAGCTTTTGGCAATGTTTGCTGGCCCTTTGGGGATACTTGATTCAAATGAAGCTGAAATTCATGCGCTTTGTTATGCTATAGAGGCATTTAGCGCCTCGCATTGGAGGAGACAACATTGTGTGTTCGAGTCGGATTCGCTAGTGGCCCTCTCTTGGGTGTTAAATAGGGAGAGTAGACCTTGGAAGCACTATTGGTTGTTTCGGAGGATTGATAGCGCATGTCGTAGTGTGAATTGTACTTTTCAACATGCTAAGCTTGAAGCGAATGGTGTTGCGGATATGCTTGCAAAGGGGGGTGTGGATCGGAGGGTTTGGTTGCGTGTGGGGTTTGATTGATCGGCTGAGGGACATGTCGGGCATTTGGTAAGGGAGGTATGGTGATTGTGGTTGCCATACGGGACTGGGAGCAGGGTGCGTGATGTCGCAGGGGGTGCGGTTTCAGTTAGCAACAGGGGTTGCCGGATACGTTACAGTGGGGCTGCTAGGGGGGTGCGTTTGTAGGGTATTTTTTGGTCCGAGGGAGGGGGTTGGTCTTTGCTTTCGTGTGTAATGCCGGGTCCACCTCGGGTACTCTTTTCCTCCATTTAGGTTTAGGGAGGTTTTTAATGATGCCCGAGTATGGATTTTTGTATGATTTTTTATTAATAAAATCATACGATTGAGCTAAAAAAAATGACATAAAAAGCCCGATCATTTTTTTTGTTTAAAAAAAAATAGATGTCTTTGACATCCAACTATAGCATTGAATAACCTTTTTTTTTTGAATGGCAGTTCCAAAAAAACGTACTTCTAAATCAAAAAAGCGTATTCGAAAAAATGTTTGGAAAAAGAAAGGATATTGGGCGGCATTGAAAGCTTTTTCATTAGCGAAATCTCTTTCTACGGGTAATTCAAAAAGTTTTTTTGTACGACAAAAAAATTTGGAGTAATCTGAATTGGTTTAACTCGAATAAGATACAAAGGTTTTCTTTTTTGAATTAAGGTTTTCTTTTTTGAATTTTTGAATATCTTTTTTTTTCATTTCCGGGGGTGGGGATTCTTATTTTCCCCATCGCCCATTTGTTATGTTAGTGTTATAATAATTTGTTATGTTAATGTCATAATAATTTGTTATTTTTATAATATTGAATTTTGAATAATAAATAATAATAATTAATAATTTTGATATTTATACTATATGGGAGCACATACATAAGAGCTTTAACTGGGTTGTCGAAACTAATCCATTAAATTTTAAATTAAGTTTAAATTTTGTAACTTTATGAATCATTATTTCTCTGAATTACTATATATCCTTCCCTTGTTTTCAACCCACTTGAGAAAAAACCCCTTTCTAATTTAGTGGATATACAAATAATGTATCAATTTTAAGTGATCTAAAAAAATCCTATGCTTGTATAAGAAGATGAATCAAGATATATTTTTAGAATTAGAAATTTTGAAATACTTTTTTGAAGTATGGTACAATTATGACAGGAATCGAAACTCTTTTTATATAACGTAATGTGTACAACCCAATATCTAGTTGGTTTCATAAATCCTTAAAACGTAAAGTCCTAACGATTAATACAAAGCTATCCAAATTACATAAATCTTTTGAAATCGTTGGATGGGGTGCTCAAATTGCGATCTCTAAAAATCATATTCTTTCATTCATTTATTCATTCAATTGATAAACATTTTTTTATGGATTCATAAAAATCATACAAAAGAATGAGAAATGAATCATTAAAAAATGTTTATGATAAAGAATCCCTTTTTGTTTTGTTGAATTTTATCTATGAATTGAAGTTACAACTAGTTAGTTTCGTTACGATAAAGGAGTTCTCTTTTAGGAAAACACAAACTAAAAAATCTCTATCGACGAACTAATTAAATAAAATCATATGATAAATAATAAAGATTCCTTTTGAACCTTCAAATTGCTATTTCAACGAGTTTTTATTCATCAATTAAAATTAAATGTTTCCTAAAAAATTTTATATTTTACATTGAATTGACCCCTTCACCTTCAATCTCGACGATTGAATAAAAAATGGGTTATTATGATTTCGAGCAAGCCGCTATGGTGAAATCGGTAGACACGCTGCTCTTAGGAAGCAGTGCTAGAGCATCTCGGTTCGAGTCCGAGTGGCGGCATAGTATCTTCTAAAAGAGATAGAATAAGTCCTATAATGAATTTAATTCCTGATTTCCATTCCATAAAACCGAGAAACCCTCACTTTTTTCATCATTTTTATGATTTTTTCAACTTTAGAGCATATATTAACTCATATATCTTTTTCAGTCGTTTCAATTGTAATTACAATTCATTTTTTAACCTTATTATTATTAGTAGACGAAGTCGTAGGACTGTATGATTCATCAGAAAAGGGTATGATAGTTACCTTTTTCTGTATAACAGGATTATTAGTCACCCGTTGGGTTTATTCAGGACATTTCCCGTTAAGTGATTTATATGAATCATTAATCTTTCTTTCATGGGGTTTCTCCCTTATTCATATGGTTTCCTATTTTAAATTAAAAAAAAAAGCGTAAAAATAATTTAAGCGCAATAACCGCACCAAGTGCTATTTTTACCCAAGGCTTTGCCACTTCGGGTCTTTTAACCAAAATGCATCAATCCGCAATATTAGCGCCTGCTCTCCAATCCCAGTGGTTAATGATGCACGTAAGTATGATGGTATTAGGCTATGCAGCTCTTTTATGTGGATCATTATTATCAGTAGCTCTTCTAGTCATTACATTTCGAAAAGCCATAAAGATTATTGGTAAAAACAATAATTTATTAAATCAGTCATTTTCGTTTGGCGAAATCCAATACATGAATGAAAGAAGCAATGTTTTACTAAACAATGATTTTCTTTCTTCTAAAAATTATTACAGGTATCAATTGACTCAACAATTGGATTGTTGGAGTTATCGTATTATTAGTCTCGGATTTATCTTTTTAACCATAGGAATTCTTTCAGGAGCCGTATGGGCTAATGAGGCGTGGGGATCATATTGGAATTGGGACCCAAAGGAAACTTGGGCATTTATTACTTGGACCGTATTCGCGATTTATTTACATACCCGAACAAATAAAAATTTTGAAGGTGTAAATTCCGCACTTGTGGCTTCTATGGGATTTCTTATAATTTGGATATGCTATTTTGGGGTCAATCTATTAGGAATAGGTTTACATAGTTATGGTTCATTTACATTAACATCTAATTGAATTGACTAAAGAGGCTAAACCTAATAAATCCTAACGGAGGACAGCGTATATATAAGAAAACTTATTGTAAGCTGTCAAGAACCTTTTGAATCAAGTAGTGGAGTGATTCAAAAGGTTCTAACAAAAGCAAAAAATGTCTGATTAAAATTCAATTAAATTCTTTTACCCTTTTTTACTTAACTTAAACTTAAGAGAAGAAAAAAGACTTCTTTCTCTTTTTTTTCTTTTTCATTGTACAACGAACAATTTCTAAAAATCATAGGATTACTTTTTTATTTTTTGTTTTATTCATGAAAACTATCTATAAAAATAATTATATAGAATAGTTTCGACCTTCTCACCTGATAATGAGAGGACGAAATCCGGATAAATACCAATACCTATTACGGGTAGAAAGATAGAGATCGAAACAAATAACTCTCGTGGGCCAGAATCAAAAAAATAAGAACTTAGAGCATTAAATAGCTTGTATCCATAGAACATTTGACGTGACATAGATAATGAATAAATAGGAGTTAATATCATTCCAATTGCCATTACGAAAGTAATTAGTATTTTTGGCATTAAAAAATATTTTTGGCTGGTAATTATTCCAAAAAAGACTATCAATTCTGCAACAAAACCACTCATGCCCGGTAATGCAAGAGAAGCCATCGATAAGATACTGAACATCGTAAATATTTTTGGAATGGAAATAGCCATTCCGCCTATTTCGTCGAGATAAACAAGACGCATTCTATCATAACTCGTTCCTGCCAAGAAAAAAAGTGCAGCACCGATAAATCCATGAGATATTATTTGTAAAATAGCTTCGTTGAGTCCCGTATCAGTTATAGAACCAATTCCTATAATAATGAAACCCATATGAGATACGGAGGAATAGGCTATTCTTTTTTTTAAATTCCGTTGACCAAGAGATGTTGAAGCTGCATAAATTATTTGTATTGTACCCACTATTATCAACCAGGGGGAAAATATGGAATGAGCATGGGGTAATAATTCCATATTGATACGAACTAATCCATATGCTCCCATTTTTAATAAAATTCCGGCTAGAAGCATACAAGTACTATAATGGGCCTCCCCGTGGGTGTCTGGTAACCACGTATGTAAGGGTATAATCGGCGATTTGACAGCAAAAGCAATAAGAAATCCAATATAGAATATTCTTTCCAGTGCGGCAGGATATGATTGATTAGCTAATGTTTCAAAATTTAATGTTGGTTCATTAGAACCGTATAAACCGATACCCAAAACTCCTATTAATAGAAAAATGGAACCCCCTGCAGTGTACAAAATAAATTTTGTAGCCGAGTACAGACGTTTCTTTCCCCCCCACATGGATAGAAGGAGATAAACGGGAATTAATTCGAACTCCCAGATGATGAAAAAAAGTAAAAGGTCTCGAGAAGAAAATGATCCTATTTGACCACTGTACATTGCTAGCATCAGGAAATGAAATAATCGTGAATCTCGAGTAACTGGCCAAGCCGCCAAAGTGGCTAAAGTGGTGATAAATCCTGTAAGTAAAATAGGCCCTATAGAAAGTCCATCTATTCCCAATCTCCAGTAAAAATCAAAAAAATTTATCCATTTATAATCTTCCGCCAGCTGGATTAATGGATCGTCCAATCGGAAATGATAACAAAATGCATAGGTTGTTAGAAGGAGTTCGAATATGCATATACACATTTTATACCACTTAATTAACTTATTTCCTCTACGAGGAAGAAAGAAAATTAAAGAACCTGCAGATATTGGTAAAACTACAATTATTGTTAACCAAGGGAAATAATTTGTGGTAAAGACAAGATACGCTTGGACCAGAAAAACCCGTGCTCAGAAAGATTTTTTTTGAGCACGGGTTTTTTCAGTAAAAAAAATAAAATGGATTCAAAATGTATTCAAGTGGAGTTTTCTTTTCTGGAACGTATCAATAAGCTAGACCCATACTTCGAGTTGTTTCATGCCATAAATAAACTCGAACGCTCAAGAAATCCGTTGGACAAGCGGATTCGCATCTCTTACAACCAACACAGTCTTCTGTTCTTGGAGCGGAAGCAATTTGCTTAGCTTTACATCCATCCCAAGGTATCATTTCTAACACATCGGTGGGGCAGGCTCGGACACATTGAGTACACCCTATACATGTATCATAAATTTTTACTGAATGTGACATGGGATCTATAAATTTTTTAACATCATAAAATTTCAATCTAGTAAACTTGTAAATGAATCAGTATAGTTAAACACCAGATGAATCAACGATTTACCAGAAATTTTCTAATCAATTTCTTTCCTTCGGGATCAACTCATAAGAAAGGACCAAGATACTTTGATTTCTTACGTTTTCGAAAACATGATGTAGATTCCAACATATTGGACGTGCTAATTCAAATTGGTGAATCTTATGATTTAATATTATTAATATAAGATTACTTATTCAACAAAGTTGATTGATTGATACGGGTTGATTTTCTGTTACGATAAATCGAGGAAACAATAGCTGATCCAATAGCTGCTTCAGCGGCTGCAATAGCTATAACAAAAATTGAGAAAATATTTCCTTTTAATTGCCGACTATCAAAAAAATCAGAAAATGTTACAAAATTTATATTAACCGCATTCAGTATAAGTTCAAGACACATAAGGGCCCTAACCATATTTCGACTCGTGATCAATCCATAAATACCGATAGAAAATAAATAGGCACTCAAAACAAGTATGTGTTCGAGCATCATTGAACAACTCCTTATCAATTTCGATTCATTTTAATATGAACAATAATTCAATGGTTAATATAAACAATAATTCAACGGATGGGATTGACTAGAATATAACAAAAAGAATATATTGGAAATATATCGAATAAACGAATTTCTATTTTATACATGAGCAGTATTCAAATAGAATTCAAAGAAAATAGATGAAAATAGATGCGATAAGGCAGAAAAAAGTTTAATTTTGATTGCTTGCTACTCCTAGTTAGAAAGAGAAAGATTTATTACTGACGAGCCACAGCAATTGCACCTATCAAAGCAACTAAAAGAATTATTGAAATGAATTCAAATGGAAGAAAAAAATCTGTTGCTAAATGAATTCCAATTTGTTGACCATTACTTATCAAATCTTGTTCTATAATTTGGTTTGATCTTGTAGTCCAAATAATCTCGTACCACGATGTATCTAATATAGTAGTAATTAGCGAAACAAGAATACTTGTACAAACCAACGAAGTAAGGCCGTTCCCAATGGTCCACATATTAAAATCTTTATAATATTCTGAACCATTCATGAACATCACAGCAAATAGGATTAAAACATTTATGGCTCCCACATAAATAAGGAGCTGGGCAGCCGCCACAAAATGAGAATTTGCGAGAATATAGAATAAGGATATACAAACAAGAACCAATCCCAATGAAAAGGCAGAATAGATTGGATTGGTAAGTAATACCACTCCCAGGCCCCCTAATATAAGACCTGATCCCAGAAAAACTAAAAGAAAATCGTGTAGTGGTCCAGGCAAATCCATTCTGTGTAAAATAAGAGATAAATAAATCGCAATGCTTTTCATGATCTTATTGACCCGACCAGGAATTTTTTTTATGATACGTTCCTAATTGAATAAAATCCTAATCTATTAGGTGTGAATTGCTCTAAGTACAATTATTGTAAGTTTCGTTTTTGATTCTTTTTTTGTTTGTTCGAAAGATTCGAAAGAAAAGGGTATTTTGTTTTTTGAAACTATATATTTCGAAATAATTACGAATATATTAATAGATTTTCAATAAAAATGAATCCGAAATTCTTATCAACCAGTTAATTTGTAATTGAATTTTTATTTATTGACCAAGGCCTTATTCTTTTTTAATTTAAACCAAACATTCTTTAAACTTAAACCAAACCGGAACCTTAAAAGAATTGGAAATTTCTCTTTAATAGAATAAGAGGTTTACTTACTCAGTTTTTCTTTGAATCGAATTCAAAATAGTTCGAATTGTATAATCGTCAATTACTGACATTGGTAAATGGCCCAAAGCAATTTGATTATAATTCAATTCGTGACGGTCGTAAGTAGAAAGTTCATATTCTTCAGTCATTGATAAACAATTTGTTGGACAATACTCAACGCAGTTACCACAAAATATACAAATTCCGAAATCAATACTGTAATTAAGCAATCGTTTTTTTCGAATATCCGTTTCAAATTTCCAATCAACAACAGGTAGATCTATAGGGCATACACGAACACATACTTCACAAGCAATGCATTTATCAAATTCAAAATGGATTCGCCCGCGAAAACGCTCTGATGTGATTAATTTTTCATAAGGGTATTGAATAGTTACGGGTAAACGGTTTGCGTGGGATAAGGTAATCATGAAACCTTGACCGATGTACCTTGCTGCTCGGACTGTTTGGTGGCCATAATTCATGAACCCAGTTACCATAGGGAACATATCGTGAATATTTATGAATAATTTTATGTTTGTTTCTTTCTCTTGTTTGAACCAAGTCATGAATCTCATATTCTTTTTTTCTTTAGAGTGAAAGAAGTTGGAAAGAAGTTGTTAATAATAGATTACCGAGAGAAATGGGTAAAAGAAATTTCCATCCAAGATTTAATAATTGGTCCATTCTTAACCTAGGTAAAGTCCATCGTGTTGCGATAGAAATAAACAAAAACAAATAAGTTTTAGTTAATGTAATAAAGATACCAATTGTCGTTCCAAAGATTCCATTCATTTTATTTATTTCAAATAGCTCAGGGACGAATACGTACGGAATGGAAATATTCCAACCCCCTAAGTAAAGAACTGTTACAAATAACGAAGAAAGTAATAGATTTAGATAGGAAGCAACGTAAAATAAACCAAATTTGATACCTGAATATTCGGTTTGATACCCTGCTACTAATTCTTCCTCGGCTTCTGGTAAATCAAAAGGTAATCTCTCACATTCTGCTAGAGAAGAAATTAGAAAAACGATAAACCCTATTGGCTGACGCCACAAATTCCATCCCCAAAAACCATATTTTGATTGCGCCTCAACTATATCAACTGTACTTGAACTGTTAGATAATTATAGTCGATGATAACATCACTGTTTCCATCGCTAGTCCAAAACCGTACATGAGATTTTCACCTCATACGGCTCCTCGTGGATCACAAATAAATTTAAGGACCGAATCAGTATTATTTATCTTCTTATGGTTGTAGAATAGATAGAGAAAAGATGGATTGGAAGGTCCAAAATTATACCAATGGAATTCTGTCTGCTATATTCTTCAGAATAAAAAAAATGCTTCTGAATTGATCTCGCCCGTTAATAATTTCAATTTCAATTTGTTGAGTAATAACTTAAGCCTTCAATAAATACTTCTTGTAGAATATCAATAGATATTTCAACCCATTGTTTTCGATTACGAAAAAAATGAAACATTACATTAGCTCATAAATCATGACACGAATTAGAGCTCTCTATCTATGAAAGAAAGAATAAAAAAGAAATCTTTTTTATTCTTTCTTGTTTCTTTTCGTTCCTATTCTTCTTTCGGATCTGAGAAAACCGTGAATGGGGCTTAAACTAAAAAATAGTAAAGGATAATTTCGTTCCTGATAGTCATTACTTTAATCGGCGGATAGGAGCATACTCTGGACCGGAATCGTGGGGAGTACGGCCTAGTCATTTCTACGAATTGAAAGCCCCGATTAGTATTCTTTTTATGTTATCCAGAAGTCTCTTTTTCTATAATTTACATAATCTCCGTTACTAATACTTTATGTATTTTGGTGTTCCTAACCATCCACTCGTTTTTTTTGTTCAATCCCCCGTTTGTTTAGCAATACATGTATGGGAATCCATACAAAGGATAGCGAAAACTCTAGACGGTTGATCTTTTGAGCCCGCTTCAAGCTAGATTGACTAATCAACCCGACTTGGGGTAAAGACTACTTTCGCTTACGTTTTCTTCCACTTAACTCTTGTACATAGTAAATGAGATTCAATTATTTTGTTTAATTTACTGCGAATTTATAAACTGCTTTCTTTCACTCATATATAACTATCTAATTTAGTTTATCAACCTGAACTGAAGGATAATAAAAAACGAAGATATCTATTCAATCCATTCAACTTATTTTCTAGAACGAAAGGAATAGGGAAAATAAAAGTTTCTATTTCAACGAATCGCACATAGAGATATTGATAAAACACATAGAGTTAATGGTATTTCATAACTAATCGATTGAGCAGCAGCTCGCAGACCACCTAAAAAGGAATATTTATTATTTGATCCGTATCCTGACATAAGAAGTCCAACAGGAGCAATACTTGAAAGGGCAATCCATAAAAAAATACCGATATTGAGATCGGCTAAAATAAGGCGAGAGCTAAAAGGAATTACTGCAAAATTTAGTAAAATTGATATGACTGCTATAGACGGTCCAATACTAAATAAACGAGTATTTCCTCTAGATGGAAGAATATTCTCTTTGAAAAGCAGTTTTGTTCCATTTGCTAGAGCTTGAAGAATTCCCAAAGGACCGGCGTATTCAGGCCCAATACGTTGTTGTATTCCTGCAGATATTTCTCTTTCTAACCATACAATTACTAGTACACCTATTGTGATTCCCAATACAAGAGTCAAAATAGGGACCAACATCCATATGATCCCATAGACCTCTTTTAAAGATTCCAATCTGTAAAAGGAATTGATATCTTGTACTTCTGTCGTATAAATTATCATTTCAACGATCCACTTCTCCCATAATGATATCTATGCTACCTAGTATCGTCATAATATCAGCCAATTTCATTCTTTTAACTAACTGAGGAAGAATTTGCAAATTGATAAAACCCGGCGGGCGAATTTTCCATCTCCAAGGAAAACCGCTTTGATCCCCTATCAGAAAAATTCCTAATTCTCCCTTTGGAGCTTCCATTCTCGCATAAAGTTCTTGTCTCGGTAATTCAAATGTGGGAGAAGGTTTTTTACTAATGAATCGATATTCAAAATCATTCCATTCTGGATCCCTTTCTCGATCAAAGCATCGGATTTCTAAATTCTCATAGGGACCCCCCGGAATTCCTTCCAGGGCCTGTTGAATTATTTTTATGGATTCCGTCATTTCACTGATTCGGAATAAATAACGAGCTAATGAATCTCCTTCTTTTTGCCACTGGATTTCCCAATCAAATTCGTCGTAACACTCATAATGATCAACTTTCCGAAGATCCCATTTGATTCCCGATGCTCGTAGCATTGGGCCGGATAAACCCCAATTTATTGCTTCTTCTCCACCAATAACGCCTATCCCTTCAACTCGTTCTAAAAAAATAGGATTTCGCGTAATAAGTTTTTGATATTCAACAATTCCTGTTAAAAAATAATCGCAGAAATCCAAACATTTATCTATCCAGCCATAAGGTAGATCGGCCGCCACTCCTCCGATACGAAAATAATTATGCATCATTCTCATACCGGTGGCAGCTTCGAATAGATCATATACTAATTCTCTTTCTCTGAAAATATAGAAAAAGGGGGTCTGTGCACCAATATCTGCCATAAAAGGTCCAAGCCATAATAGATGAGAAGCTATACGACTCAACTCCAACATAATTACTCTGATATAGCTGGCTCTTTGAGGGACTTGAATATTCCCCAATTGCTCTGGTCCATTTACGGTTATTGCTTCCGTGAACATAGTGGCTAAATAATCCCAACGCGTTACATAAGGCAAATATTGTATAATTGTTCGGTTTTCCGCAATTTTTTCCATTCCTCTGTGTAAATAACCTAATATTGGTTCACAGTCAACAACATCTTCACCATCTAGAGTAACGATGAGACGAAGAACACCATGCATTGATGGGTGGTGAGGTCCCATATTGACTATCATAAGGTCTTTTTCTGTAGCTGATAGATTCATAAGTTTTTCCTCGATTCATTCTTACATGAATTGTTGAAAACGAAAAGAAGTACATCAAAATGAAAATCTAATAAATCGACTAATTCAAAATTTGCAAATTAACGATTTTTTGATTCCCGAATATCCAACTCACTAATTAATTCTTTATAACGTATTTTATTTTTCTTTGATAAATAAGACAGCAGTCGTTGACGTTTTCCTAGAATTTTACGTAGACCTCTCTGAGATAAATAGTCTTTTTTGTGCAATTCCAAATGTGAAGTAAGTCTTCGTATCTTATTGGTGAAACTAACTATTTGAAATTCAACGGACCCCCTGTTTTCTTCTTTTTTTCTTGAAAAATAACTGAGATGAATGAATTTTTTACCATAAAATAAAATATTCTCTCCCCCTTTTTTTGAATGTGAATTTTACTGATCAGTAATAATAATATCAGTCATTTTGATATACACAATGATTTTAAGTTCGTTATGAACTTTCTAATTTGTTCAAATAAAATTAATCAATCCGTTTTTCAATTTGATTCGTACAGAGATACAAAAGAGTGATATATTTCGACAAAAGAGAAAATTTTAGAGTTCAAATAAGAGGATCTTGTTGATTCATTTGTCGATCTAATTAATATATATTTGATATGTATGTCATTAAATTAGTATCATGTATCAGAAAGAAATGTAAGACAATCCTTGTGCCTATCTATTTGTTTTCATAGACCCGGCACGGTACATACCTAATATATGGGAAAATGTACCATTAACGACTTTTCAAACGCGGATACATATGTATCCTTACCATACTGAAACGACTGCCATTATTAGTATTAAACCAATAGCGATTCATACAAGCTAAATCTTCTAATCGATAATTGGGCCAAAGAAAGAACTTTAATTTAATTAGTTTCTTTTTATCACTATCAAGATGTTTGTTTTTAGTCAAAACTTGACCGCATTTTTTTAAATTATTTAAAAATACTGGATTTCTATGCATACCATTTTTATCCCTTGAATTGAAAGAAATTCGAATTCGCAATTCTCGCCGGTGGTAAGGAGATAAAATATTTTCAGGAACAAACAAATCATAATGTTTTTTGTCTTTATTTTCAGTCATTTTTTGATGTCTTGCAATAGATTCATCAAAATTCTTTTTATCAATATAGTTTTTTTCTTGGTATCTTTGATTAATTTGGTGTTTATTTTTATGAACCAACGAAATACTTATAGTTTGGTATAGAATAAATTGGCCATCATTTTTTATCGACAGACGAACCAGATCGATAATCAATATTCCTTTTTTCATTAATTCTCTAAGAGTTAAATTCTTATGAATCATCAAAATATCCAGATTCATTTCTCCCCTTTGAATAGAGGATATAACAATTTCGTTTGGATTTATCAGCCTAAGCAGGAGACAATATACTTTGATATTATTGATTATTCTTTGATTAAAAGAATCATTCCATCTCAATTGAAAATGCAAATACCTTTTTAGGAAGAAATCAAGCTGTGCTTCCATGTTGCTCTTGTATTGCTTTTTCTTTCTACGTTTTTTTCTGTCTGATTTACCATAATCTTCTTCAACATCTTTTTCTTGGTTTGAGAGAACGGATTTCAAATTTCCTTGTTTTTGTGCATCTGATACAAGATCCCCTTCGCCTATGAGTTCTTTTTCTTCTTGATTTCGATTCTCTAATTCAATAATTTTTTTTTATTCGGTGCTATTTTTTCATTCGGTGCTATTCCTATAAGGGGGTCCCTTTTTTTATTTTCAATAATATTTTTATTAATGTTCCCATTTCCATTAAAATTTAAAAGAAGTAATTTTATTGGTATGATCCATGTTTTAACCTTATACGCATTATATAACAGCATAAATTCTGGGAAGAACCAAAGCTCCAGATTCGATATAGGACGACTTAGTATTTCTTCATTCATTCCCATCCAATCAAAAAGGAAGCCCTTTTGATTGGATGGGTTGCTTTCTTGATCTTGATAAATTGTGAAATAAAAAAGGTCCATTTTATCAATTATTTGATAATTATTAACCACAGTCTTAATATTTTTCTTACTCTTGGTACTGGTATCGACCCAGGACTCTATATCGGCCTTATTTCTAAGACAAAAATGAAGAATTCGCCAATTTAAAAACTTTCTATGCGAAAATTTCCCCATAGCATCTAGGATATCGTCTTCTCCTAAATAATTATGGATAGGGATATCCCTCAGTGTAAGTGTATCAAAAAATTTGTGTTTATCCATGTTGTAATTATAAGAAATCTTTTCCCTCTTATTTACTTGGAATGGTGATCCATAAGCATACGGGTCCCTCTTATCTTGATAATTAATAGATTTATATGATAAAAAATCATATCCATAGTTTTTTTTCAAATTTGATTTTTTATGTTCTTGATTCAGTTTATATTCTTGATTCAGTAATGAATTCGCTTGAAAATCTTTTTTTTTCGTATTCGTAATGAATTAATCTTTCTTTTTCATCTGAATCCCATTTTGTTAAATCTTCATTTTGAGCCAGATAGCGTCGATTGGCTCTATTTCGCCATTGTCCTGGTACTAATCTAAGCCATCTACTCTGAAATAAATCGTATTGATAACGACTCCTTAACCAGTTTTTCCATTCATTCATTCCAGAATGCCAAAAAAATTTGTCTTAACCCATAATGGTGTCTTAATCTGGAATGAGATACTCCCTCTTCTTCAAAATAATCTTTTATTTCATTTTTAAGAAAAAGAGATGTTCCATTATATTGAAGGATAGGTTTGAATTTATAAAAACTAATAACTTGGGTTTGTGATAATTTATAAAATACATATGCTTGTGAGAAGGAGGATAAGTCACAAAAAGCTTTTTCATTTGTATTTCTAATACTAACATTAGAAAGTGAAGAAAGTGAGTTTTTTATAGTTGAAATAAAATGAGTTGTATTTTTAGTTGTTTTATTAATTCTTTCTTGATTTGCTTCATTATTGTGAATGAATTTCTCAATCATTTTTTTTTGTTGATTCAAGAAAAAGTTGTGTAGTGGTTCTTGGAATATTAATGATATATAGAAGAATATCTATGTATATCTTTTCAATGAAAAATTTTATAAAAAAATAGAATTTACGGATTAATCGAATAGTTCTTCTTTTAAATATTTGCCAATTTTTTTTGATGATTCTAATATTTTATCCCGATAACTTATTTTGTTAGAACTAATATTTATTTCTTGAGTTAGAAATTCGTTTTTCTTGTCTTTTATAATTCTAATTTTTTCTATTTGATTTTTGATTGTGTTTGTTCTCGTAGTCAGATCCTTTATTTTTTTTTCTGTTAATGAATAAGTTATCCGCTTCATAGATTGAATTTGAAGGGATGATTTGCGAATCGTCTTATTACTGATTAGCGAATCCTTTGTAGTTTCGCCCAATTCATATATTTCTCTCAACCCAAAAAATGGAATTAGATTTTTTTTTGAAAGTTCTTTTATTATTCCCTTTAGAAATAGAATGTTTTGAGTGACCCATTTTTTTGTTTCTTTTGATACTTTTCGAAACAATTTTGTTTTTTCTTTTAAAATTGTTAAAGCTATAAAAAATTTCGTTTTCAATTTTTTTTAGTTCTTTTAAAATAGGCTCAAAAAACGAACGCCGTTTTCGAGCAGAACCGAAAGGTAGTTCAGTTTCCATTCCCCAAACTGTTAAAAAGCAAAAATCATTCTTTTGACCTTTCTTTTTTTTCATTGGATCTTTATGAGAGGGTTGTAGTGTAACTCTATGCCAAGGTTTCAGGCAAAAAGGAAATAGGATTTTTATCTGAATACCGTCTGTTAACCAGTTTTTTGGAAATTCTGTTTCGGATAATTGAACACCATTATAAGTACATTTAACATGCATTTCGCGATTCCAATCCTTTAAATCCTCGGACCACTCAGGAAATTGAAATAATAACATACGGGCAACATTTTTAGCTATTATCAATGAAGGTAATATAATATATTTTCTAAGAATTGATTGGGTTATTAACATGGAGCCCCTTATTACTTGAGCAACTAAAATGCTGTCCCAAGCTTCTCCTATTTCTATCCGTATTTTCTCTTCTCTTTTGTATTTTTCTCTTTCGTCCTTGTCTTTTTTCTCGATCTTTTTTTCTGTATAATCAGAATCTGTATAATCAGAAATTTGTGATTCTTTTTTTTACATATCCAATTTCGAGATATTAGTTTCAGCGGACCAGAAATATCAAAAGAAAAAAAGAGGGGTTTGTCTACTCTGTCCAAAAAAAGTGGGGAATGCACATTTGCTTGAAACAGTTCCCAAGTAATTGTTTTACGCCTTTGGGCACGCATGGAACCTTTTATTATGTCGCGGCGAAAATCCGATTGTTGCGAATAGCGTATCAAAGCCATTTCGTTTGTTTGATCAGGACCATTAGTATCCTTGGTATTAGTATAAGTATCGGCGTTTGCCTGGTTATTAGTAAAAATCACTACGCGCTTGCATTTTCTTGAACGAATTTCATGCTTTGCTGTTACATTTTCCTCGTTTTCTCCCTCCTGTTGTTCTAAATCGTCGATTAATTTGTATGACCATCGAGGAACTTTTTTACTTATTTCTTTTATTCCAATAGATTTTTTTCTAATTGTTTGATTGTTGGGATTAGTTATAACTATATTGAATAAAAATTTCAATATTTTTTCTCGATCCTCGGAATCGATATTTCCCTGTTCGTCTTCTGTCAATGTCAATAAAGAGAGTTCTTTTTCTGTTGATAATGATTTTATATTGAGTGTATCTAGTGTCTGTTCAAATTCGTGATAATCATTAGTAAGAAGTATAGCATGAATCTTATTTATCCAAAACGGATTCGTGTTTTTTTTTAGAAGTTTGATTTATGCTTAAAGGTGAAACCCATTTTTTGATTCTTCCGCGGTAGGGTCCATGCAAGAAAGGATCATATATTTTAGGTAAGTATTCTCTTTTGGTTTCATTATTAGAGAATCGAGT
>BSYR01000013.1:37315000-37320000 GCA_030270665.1 Hibiscus trionum
AAATCCCGCCGATATCGTTTGAGAATACAAATTATTGTTGTGCCCAAAAAAAGGATTTTGGTTGGAATCATTAGCAGAAATAATCAAATGATTCTGTTGATCCATTCGAATAATTAAACGTTTCACAATTAGTGAACTGAATTTATTACCATAACCCTGATTTTCCAAAAAAAATCATCGATTTATTTAAACCATGATCATGAGCAAGTGCATAAATATACTCCCGAAAAATAAGTGGGTATAGGAAATCATGCCGGCGAGATCTATTTAGTTCTAAATATACTTGAAATTCCTCCATTTGAAATTCGATTTGAACCAAAGATAGGGAATCTATTCGGTTATTAAATGATACATAGTGCGATACAGTCAAAACAAGGTATTATAGTAAGAAAAGAATAGATACCTCGGAGACAAGTAGGTTCATCAACGTATTCTCTATCCTATCTTTTGCCATCTAATTGATTTATGTTCGTTATAGGATAAGAAGCCGGTTAGAAATCCTTTATTTTTTCAACCCAATCGCTCTTTTGATTTTGGAAAAAAAAAATATCTTTTCTTTATCAATATACTGCTTCTTCTACACATTCATGTCTAACCCATAAAGGGAATAACTAATAATTAGGACTTATAAAAAAATCGATAATTTACTCATGAGAAAACCCTTTACCACATTAGGCACTAATTTACTTTTAACGTTTAATTAGATTGGGTAATCATTCAAATTGAGAACAGAAGCTCGTTCCTTTTTGTTTCCCTATAATTTGGGTTGCGGAGCTCTATCCATTTATTCACTCGACCCAACTTTGAATTCAATTCATTTTTTTTGTTCCGCACCAAAAATTCAAAGACGATTTTTTTTGGACTGATCCGAAAAAAAACGGATTCTTAAAATTCTCCATTGATACGACATGCTCTTTTTTCCATGCACCCCTTTCAGGATCAGTCGTGGTCTTACAAACTCTACCGATGGTATGAACGAATCCCTTTCTTCATACAAATGTGTAAAAGATGCTAGTCGCACTTAAAAGCCGAGTACTCTACCGTTGAGTTAGCAACCCCAAAAAAATTATAAAAAAATTAGAATATGTAGATACAATCGGAATAAAAAAATTGAATTGCACGAGGCAATCAAAACACAAAATTAGCAAAAATTGGAATAAAATAAAAAGACACGAAATTCTCAGATAAAAACATAGCATAGAAATAGAATAAGTGAAAATTTGCGGACCGCCTCCTGTCTTATTCATTCCATTGTTATCCTGTTATCCATTTTTTTTTGTTTCAATACAATTACAATAAAAAAAACTTATTATATCACAACAAATTCTATAGAAAGAACCCATTATTTGAATGAAGTGAAGTGCCAAACTTGTGGGCGGGGATAAATAGATCTATTTATCTATGATCGAATTATATTTGTTCAATACGCTGTTGTCAATATGATTGTAAATTTTGAATAGAAATGTTGAGAGTTGAGAAAAGAATAAAGAATAGAAAAAAGACTATAAAAAATACAATGAAAAAAAAAAGAAATAATTCAATTTTTTTTATTAATTATTATTTTTTATTATAATAATTATTTTTTTATTAATTATTATTAATATTTTCTATTTTTATATGTTATTTTATCTGTTTTTTTATCTTATTTTATGTTATTTTTTAAAATAACATATTTTAAAAAATGCAATTACTTCATTTATTCACTTCATTTATTCAATTGATCTTTTTTCTCTATATTTTATATCAATAAAATTAGCTCCATAAAATCTGGTTTTGTTGTTATAGAACACGGTATTCTATAGAATATATTCTATAGTAGAGTAGCAATATTCTATAGTAGCATAGTAATAAGAAATACGAATAATAAATTTATTAGTATGAATAGAACAAAAGAGGGGGGAGGAAATAATAAAGAAAAATTTATACAAAGCTAGATATGAATCATCCACACCCTCTTTTTTGTATTTCATTAATTGAATTTTGTTTGATTAAGACTAAGTTCTGTAAAAACCCCCGCCTTCTTTAAAATATCATGAACAGTTCCTGTGGGTTGAGCTCCTTTTTCAAGGAAATAGAGAATCGCAGGAACATTTAAATAGGTTTGATTATTTATCGGATCATAAAAACCCACTTTTCGAAGATCTCTTCCCTCTCTTCGGGATCGAACATCAATTGCAACAATTCGATAAACGGCTCATTGGGATAGATGTAGTTAAATAATACCCCCCCTAGAAACGTATAAGAAGTTTTATCCTCGTACGGCTCGAGAAAAAAAAATGATTAATTAAAAGTTATGTCTATGTATGGAATTAGAATGTCAAAAAAATCCATAAACCAGCAAATCAATTAGACATTTAAACCATTAAACCGTCTTTTTTTTCGAAAAAAAAAGAAGAAAAAAGCATTCGTACTCTCATAACTCAAGTCAAATAACTCTCAAAATGCTCAAAAAAAATCCTTAGGCATTCTTTTATTGAGTGGTCTCTAACCCCTTTTTTGTTTGTCTCGCTTAGAATCTATTTCGATTCTTCATTTTAATCTAGTTGTTGAGAAAATTGAAAAGGGTATTTCCTTGTTCTAGGATCTTTTATCTTTTCCTTGAATCATTGGGTTTAGACATTACTTCGGCGATATTTAATCATTTCAAAAAATGGCAGCAACATGCCCTTTTTTTCTCTCTTTTTTTCTTTCTATCTTTCTATCAAAGAATCATATGAACGATTAATTCCCGCATGATACACTTTTGATCGAAAGAGTTTTACCAATTCCAACAATTTTTATTTGAAACTACTAAACACTAATATAGGTATTCCTTGTTCGTCAATTCCAGTTCCAAATAGCTATGGAATAGAGTAGATTCTTGCTACGATTTTTGCACGTATGGATAGAGAATTAAATAGAGAATTAAACCTAATTTATTGATCATTACATAGAATTCAATTAAGATATTGTATGAAAGTATGATTTCTTCTATTCTCTTGTAAGAATTGAAGGCTTTTTGATTGGGTGAGTTCAAAGAAGTATTGTTTAGTCTACCTTATTTTTTTTCCTTTCTTCATTTTTTTCCTTATATCAAAAAACATATTAATAACTCAATCAAAATTATCTCCAATAACAAAATTTTGTTATGCTTAATATCTTTAATTTGATCTGTATCTGTTTTAATTCTGCCCTTTTTTCGAGTAGTTTTTTATTCGTCAAATTGCCCGAGGCCTATGCTTTTTTGAATCCAATCGTAGATTTTATGCCAGTAATACCTCTTCTTTTTTTTCTCTTAGCCTTTGTTTGGCAAGCTGCTGTAAGTTTTCGATGAGATCCTTAATACTGTCCTAGAAAAATTCATGATTGATTCAAGAAAAAAAATTCTAACAATTGAAAAAATCAGATGAAAAGACCAGATAAGTCTTACACTATGAACGAACCCTCAATTCAAAGATGGAAATTCTTGGATAGCCATGATAAATCTGGATCATCCCATTTCCCGATTCTGACCCTTTTTCGCCGAAGAACTTTATTTAGATTAGAGTCCGCCACAATATATAATTGTTGGTATGAAAGAATTTTTTTTGTAATGAAAAACTCAACTCTTATTACAAGTGAATTTATGAAAATTCTTTTCGATTTCTAGAAATTCTAGAAATCACTTTATTTCTTGGTGTCAAAATCAAAACCAAAATAGGATATGTGGTATAAAAACGGGGAATCTATTCTCTTCTTTTCCAAAAAAATGATCTTGGAGATTGTGTAATGCTTACTCTTAAACTCTTTGTTTACACCGTAGTGATATTCTTTGTTTCTCTCTTCATCTTCGGATTTCTATCTAATGATCCGGGACGTAATCCTGGGCGCGAAGAATAAAAAAGGGAGAGTTCCTTGCTTCATTTTTAGAAATGGTATTAGGATTTGATCTATTACAGTGCCAAAAACCGAAACGGAAAGAGAGGGATTCGAACCCTCGGTACGAATAACTCGCACAAAGGATTAGCAATCCGACGCTTTAGTCCACTCAGCCATCTCTCCTAATTGAGAAAAGATAATTACTATGTTACAGCACGCAAAAAGAAATGCTTGAAAAAAGTCCTTTTTGACTTTGTTATATAGGTTATAGGTTATTTTTTTACTTTGTTATATAAGTTATATAGATTATTATTTATTTATAGAGAGTATTATTAATCTATAAATAGATAGATTCTAAATTTTATTATTATTATATAGATATAGATTTATTATATAGAATATAGATATATCCAACTATTCTATAGATATATAGAACGTTTATCAGTAATTCCATTTCATTTATATTCTATATCATTTATATTCTTAAATAAAACAAGGGCTCTAAAGAAAGAAATATCTCAACTCAAATAAAAAAAAGAAAGAATATCACTTTGATTTCGCCCAAAAGGGACTTTTTTTATTTCCAATTTCCACGACCGGCCCGGTTAGTACCCGGCCGGGCTCATTTTTTTATTTTTAACTCAAATAACTCATTTTTTCTATGATTCTGCGATCTGACTCGTTGTAACAAAAAAAATCTTGTAAAAAAAATCTTGTTATTGGATTGAATCAACAATCAGAAGCAGAAGAAGTCCTATTTCCGTTCCTATGATATAGAATCCAAATATTATTTCTATTCTTGTTTTTTCTTCCTATTTCTTTTTATTTCCATTTATTTTACTAGAATAACTAGAATAAATAATAAAAAAAACTATGGATTTTTGCACAATCCATTTTTATGTTATGACTAAGTCCTTTTGTCGAACCCTATCTATCAAAACTCCTATAACACAAGCCTTCTGACAAAAGGCGGCAAGGCTCTAATTTTCAGGATTTTTTATGCTCCTATCTTGTAATCCTATCTTGATTACGCCCAATTCCCCTGTTCGACAAAGGGTCCCTTTATATACAATAATCGCATTGTAGCGGGTATAGTTTAGTGGTAAAAGTGTGATTCGTTCTATTAATCCCCTTAAGAGTTAAGGGTCCCTCGGTTTGATTCA
>BSYR01000013.1:37325000-37330000 GCA_030270665.1 Hibiscus trionum
CAGCCAACCCAGCAGCAATAACGGAAGCGGCAGAAATCAGTGGATTCATGATAAGTTCCTCGCACCAAAATAAAGAAATGGTTAATGATACAATCATCCAATGAATTTTGACTTAATTATATTATTCCATCGCTAAGATTCAACCTGCCGAAGTAACTAAGAACTCCGAATGGAAGTGAGAAGATTATTGAACCGTCAGAACTATTTCGATATCTTTTTTTTAGTTCCTATCCACTGGATTTTTGTGAATCCACGCATACTTTGTTCTGCCATTTCCTTTTTCCAATTTCCAACCCATTCTTTACTTTGAATTCTTCGAATTCTTCGTTTTTGTCTTCATTTTATCTCTTTATTCATTCAATTCAGAGTCAAAGACGAAACATAAGAACTTCTATTCTTCTATTGGAATCCCTATCTAACTCCACAGTAGTGGGCTGGATTAGATCTATTTTGAGTTCGTATAGAACTAGTCAATATCTAATATCCCATATACATGTGTTTCTTACATAACGTAAACCAATCTTTCATATCTTAGATTCAATTGGATTCTAGAATTATTCCTCAAAGGATAGACAAGAGCTGTCTTATAGCCATTAGATTCCATATACCTAATTCTACCCCCCCTTTTTTTATTTTTTCCTAATCATTTTTTTTAATATCGTTTTTTGTACATTTGTCTCTTCTGTCTCTTCCTTTTATTTATCATTATCTCACATGGATACAATCTAAATGGACGAATTTATTAGACCAAATCATTGCATAAAAATAAAAAATCAATATCAGTATTTGATTGAGCTAAGTTCATGCAATTTTTTTTATTATTTCTTAAAATAAAATTTTCTTTTGGTCAATCATTGAATTGAATGAAATCGGCTCAAACGGGAATCATTCTATAGAAAAAACAGCTTTTTTAAAATCATAGACCCTAAATTGTTGATACCATACGAATTCGTATTCTAATTAGGACTTATAATATTGAAATTGAATAAACAAAAACAATATCAATATAAAGATAATATTGATTGAAGGTAAATATGATATAAATATAAGTAATAAAAAGATGGACCAAACCAGAATTTTAGGAAAAAGATCTTTTAGATTAGATCTCTTTCCTTTTTTTATTAGAATTCTCTAATATCGTAATCTTTTTTGTTATTACTCTAGATCGTCGTATTTGCATTGGACTAAGCTAAGCTAAAAAAAAGGGCTATACTATTTCCAAAACAAAAACTAGTCAATGATGACCTTCCATGGATTCGCCTATATAAGCCGCAGCTAAAGTTGCAAAAATAAGAGCTTGAATCCCACTTGTAAATAATCCAAGGAACATGACAGGTATAGGAACGACTGAAGGTACTAAAGAAACAAGAACAACAACTACTAATTCATCAGCTAATATATTCCCGAAAAGTCGAAAACTAAGTGATAAGGGTTTTGTGAAATCCTCTAAAATGTTAATGGGTAAAAGAATTGGAGTTGGTTGAATGTATTTACTGAAATACCCTAATCCTTTTTTGGAAAGACCCGCATAGAAATATGCTACTGACGTGAGTAAAGCTAAAGCAACAGTAGTATTTATATCATTCGTGGGTGCGGCTAACTCTCCATGAGGTAATTGTATAATTTTCCAAGGTAAAAGAGCACCCGACCAGTTAGAAACAAAAATAAATAGAAACATAGTTCCAATAAAGGGAACCCATGGGCCATATTCTTCTCCAATCTGAGTTTTGCTCACGTCTCGAATGAATTCAAGAACATATTCGAAGAAATTTTGACCGGCGGTTGGAATGGTTTGTGGATTCCGAACAGCGATAAGGGCGGAACCTAATAAGATAGCAATTACAACCCAAGAAGTAATAAGTACTTGGGCATGGACTTGGAAACCTCCTATTTGCCAATAGAAATGTTGGCCTACTTCCACACCAGAGATATCGTATAACCCGTTTGGTGCGTTGATGGAACATGATATACCATTCATATTGCCCTCTGACAGAAATAGAACTTTACTTAAAAAAAAAGAATTATTTTGATTCAATCTTCTCTTGCCTACTCAAATTCTATATTTTTGGCACCGACTAAACTAATCACACAATATTTACGGTTTTTTATCTCTTTTGTGCGATTCAGGATATAGTAACCGATTCCATAGATCTATGTAGTTCCGAAAAATAATTTATTTATCTTATTATTAATTTATTATTAATCAAGGATTTCGTATATAGCTAGAACGACCCTCACAAATTGCGACTACTAATTTGTTAAGAATTAATCGAATTGAAGCTATAGCGTCATCATTTGCTGGAATCGAAATATCTGCGAGATCGGGATCACAATTTGTATCGATTAAACAAATTGTTGGAATTCCCAAAGTGATACATTCTCGAAGAGCCGTATATTCTTCTTGCTGATCAACGATGATTACAATATCAGGCAATCTCGTCATATATTTAATCCCGCCCAGATATGTTTGCAAGCGAGATAATTGTCTCTTCAACATAGCTGCATCTCTTTTCGGAAGACGATTGAGTCCCCCCGTCTTTTGTTCTGTTCTCAAGTCCCTGAACTTATGAAGCCTCGTTTCTGTAGTGGGCCAATTTGTTAACATACCACCGAGCCATTTTTTATTAACATAATGACACCGAGCCTTTATTGCAGCCCGCGCCACCGAATCAGCTGCTTTATTTTTGGTACCAACAATTAAGAATTGTTTTCCTTTACTTGCTGCATCAAAAAGTAAATCACAAGCTTCTGATAAAAAACGAGCAGTTCTAGTCAGATTTGTAATATGAATACCCTTACGTTTTGCAGAGATATATGGCGCCATTCTAGGATTCCATTTCCTAGTACCATGACCAAAATGAACTCCTGCTTCCAACATCTCTTCCAAATTTATGTTCCAATATCTTCTTGCCATTTCTCTTCACACTTCCTCTCTCTATCTCTTTTTTTTTTACTTAAAAAAAAAGAGAGACAAGACACCCTGAAATAAATAATAGTTCCAATGGAACCTTCTCTTCTACCGGGGATTGGTCGTTTATCCACGAGCCAAGCCATTACTTTCTATTCGCTATTCTCTTTATTACTATTAACAAATTAACAAATCTTAACAATTATTACTATTAACAAATTAACAAATCTTAACAACTCAAATGACTACAACAAAATAAATACTTAAAAGTCGAATCCACTCCTCTTATCTTAAGAATCATTAAATTCTATACCTATAAAAGAGCGGCCTGATGTATCATGTAAATTGTTTGAAATGCAAGAGTCAAATAATTCTCTGTGGTGTAAGAAAATATCTCTCATTTCTCCCCCGAAGAAATTATTTTTTTTTGTTTCCAAAAGAATGTTGTTATGTTGCCGTGACCGGTGCACTAATCCTTTGAATCCGGTACCAGCAGGTATCATACCCCCTAACACAACGTTCTCTTTCAGGCCTTTCAACCAATCGATACGACCCCGTAGAGCCGCTTTTGCTAAAACTCGAGCAGTTTCTTGAAAACTTGCTTCAGATATAAAACTTTGAGTGTTCAGAGATGCTCTCGTTATTCCAAATAAGACGACTCGATACCAAATCGCTTCTTCTAAAGCACGCCCCGTTCGTTCCGCTCGCAATAATCCAATAAGTTCCCCGGGTAAAAAAACATTAGACATTCCATCTTCTGAAACTAATACTTTTGATGTTATTTGACGTACAATAATTTCTATATGCCTATTATGGATCTGTACCCCCTGAGATCGATAAACCTTTTGGATCTTATTAACCAAAGAGAGACGGCTTTGCACTATAGTTAGCTCAGCACCAATCACGAATCCCCAAGGAATTCCAAGAATTTTTGTTATACATTCGTTCCAACCCTCAACTCTCTTTTCTAGGTTCATCGATATTGAATCAATTGAACGCACTTCTAACACTTGTTCCACTTTTGGAAGACCCTGCGTTATATCACCAGACCTCGATTTTTCATATATAAATGTAACTAACATATCTCCTTGGTAAAGGATTTCTCCATAATGCCCATGGACAGTTGCTCCCGGAGTCGCCAAATAAGGCTTAGCCGATCTTATTACTATAGAATCAACTTGAACAATAAAAACTTGACCCGATTTTAGGTGTGGTCCGCTTTTGGTTATACATACATTTTCACAAATAAACTGCCCAAGACTAATTATTGTGGACGTTTCTTCACAATAATTATGATGATAATGATGATGGGGAAAATACCAATTCAAATTGACTGCATTCAAAACGATGTTACGGCATGGATCGAAATTATAAATTCTCCCATTTTCAGCTATTAAATAATAGTTAAGTACTTGAAAAGTCTGTTTTAAATTGTCAAGCTGCAAATATTTCGCTACCGAGGTCTGATTATGAGTTATTAAAGGGTAAAATGATGAATAAAAATTCGCAATTTGAGGGGCTGTTCCTAAAGGACCCAATAAATTCTTAATTGGAATTATAGGATCTTTTTTAATTGATTGTTTTATCACATTGTGATATTTTACATCGTTGAATGGGCCCATGCGAAAACAATTAGATGATGACAAAATTATCAAAGATTTGGATTCCTTATTTCTGTTCAAGAGCGTATGAATAGTTCCGTGATTTTGGCTAAATGATTGTTGAATCCTTTCGTTGGAATAAATGGAATAAAACGGATTTTTATTGGTATGATCTGACCTATTATCCGAAATCAATCCTGAACCTGACGAATCATTTCTTTTTCTGATATACAAAATATGGGATTTCACTAAGTCGATTTTTAGGAAATCTCTAATCAGACCGTTTGTCCTTACTTCAACAAAGGAAGCACAGACCTCTTCGGCGGAAGAACTTTTGTTGTCTTGGTCCCAATTCAACACTAAACAAGTCCGAACTAGTTGAATACTTGTGTCAGAAATTCTCCGAGTCGGTTTGCCATTTCCATAAAGGATATAATTGACAACTCGAAGTTGCATATTATCTTTTTCCCGAAACGGATCCTGGGGGAAGA
>BSYR01000013.1:37337500-37342500 GCA_030270665.1 Hibiscus trionum
TTGAGTCAATGGGTGTAATCCGAAAAAGGATTCATAAGTGGTTGTTAATGGAGTCGAAGTTACCAAATTCTGAGGAGTCGGTATCAATTTATGCCTAATTGCTCCGCATATAGTTCCTCTAACTATATTTTCTAAACGAACCATAGCCAATCCGAATTGGTCTTGTAAGAGATCCTCTACAGAACGAATACGCTTATTTTTCAAATGATTCATATCGTCAAGTGTACCCATTCCAAATTTCATTCCAATCAAATGATCCGCGGCTGCCAATATATCTCGCGGTAACAAAAATGTATTGTTCTGAGGTATATTAAGATTCAATCTCTGGTTCATAGTTCGTCGACCAATCCTTCCTAATTCACATCTTTGCTGAAAGAATTTCTTTTGTAATTCCTTACACAAGGATTCAGAAAATATCGGATCCCCGCCTACACAAGAAAATTGTTGATAAAACTCCAAAATGGCATTTTCTTTTGACCCAATTTTTTTTTTCCTTATCGGTCAGGAAAGACAAGAAAATTTCAGGGTAGCAAACTTTCTCTAGAATTTCTCTTAGATTCAAACCCATAGCTGATGATAGAACTATAATAGATATTTTCTGTTTCCTACTTACACGAGCCCATATCCTTGCTTTTCTATCAATTTCTAATTCTAACCTCCCCCCCCCAATCTGATATTATGGTACCAGTATAAACCGAAATTCCGTTATGATCCAATTCGGATCGATAATAGATACCGGGGCTTTGCAATATTTGATTGATCACAATTCTGTATATTCCATTTACTATAGAAGTTCCGAGGGAGTTCATTAAAGGAATGTTTCCAATAAAAATTGTTTGTTCTTGCATATCCTTACTGGTTTTCCAAATTAATCCTGCGGATACATATAATTCAGAAGAATATGTGAGTGATTCATATACAACATCCCTTTCTTTTATCAACGGTTCCACCAATTGATATGTTTCCACAAATAATTGAAATTCAATTTCTTGATCTGTATCTTCAATTTTTGGAAACTTATAAAGTTCTTCTGTTAAGCCCCGATTCATGAACCCACAAAATCCTTCAAATTGTATCTGATTCAACCCAGGTATTGTAGACATTTCCCCATTTTCATCTCCGAGCATTTTGAATTTCCCGCTTATCAAAAAATCCCATTCTTTTCTCATTCTTCATCGAATCATACGAATCGATCTAATAATGATGGAATTGAATTTCTATTCTGTTTACTGAATCACATGAAATTTTATCTAACTCCATATAAATTTTATCTAACTCCATATAATATATATGGAATGTGTGAAATATGAAATGCATATTAACGGAAGAAGAAAAATTATACTCAAATTTGAATTTATATTTATAACTATAACAAACAGATACAGAAAAGAATTGATAAATGCCATTTAGCCGTATGGAGTTTTGTCTAGAATATAAAAGAAAATAATAATTCAATTTCTACCATTATTATGATATTACATATTCCAATCCGATTGAATACCAGAAAAATGAAAAGAATTCCTGATTTGATCTGTTCGTTGAGATGAAAGACAAAATAATCATAAAATATATATAGGGAGAGAGTTTATTTTTATAGCGCTTAATTTTTTCATGGACTCCATTGTTCAAAAAATGATTCGCAGAGAAGAGAGATGTTTTTACCCACTTTTTAGTTTTTTTATTTTTTAGTAGAATATTTAGAATATGATTGAAGTGCGTACGAAAAGAGGACTTGTATTTATTAAACATGTGCAGATATAGCATTTCTATTTATATATGTCTTTCTTTTCTTCCATTATAGCGCTCTGGTGGAGACAAGACATGGCGTGCTCTATCAAAAATTCAATTTTTCTTTTAATCTATTCAATGAAAAATTGAAACACGATAATTTCTTGCTGATTCCCTATGAACATCATATCTAGATAGATAAAATACCTCATTAGATAACTATAACTGTGTAACAACTTATGCTCTGGGGTTTACATAGACGCATAATTGCTGTTATATTATTATAATATAATTGAAATTCAGAAAGTTTTTTTTTATTGAAAAAAATCAATACTGATTGGTTATGTATCCAGTTTTATTTTCTTATACCATTAGAAAAAGACAAGTGAAGATGAATCGTCCATAAATTTGCAGTCAATAGTTAATAGTTAATGGTTCCAATTTATTTGTCCTGAATTTTTACTTTTGTCACTGAGAATCCACATTTTCTTTTTCAATAGAAAAAAGAAAGGGAAAGTTTTTAGATATTGTGTATCTTGAGATACTATAACCAATTGAAGGCATGGATCCGATCTAAAAATAAAAAAGGGATACACTCATTTTTTTGTTTGTAGCCTTTTGGCGACATGGCCGAGCGGTAAGGCGGGGGACTGCAAATCCCTTATTCCCCAGTTCAAATCCGGGTGTCGCCTGATCAACAAAAAACTCGAAATCCTAACGTCTCCTAATGTCCAGGATTCAAGGAAAAACTAAAGTAGTGGAAGGGAATCAGTAAATCTTGATATGGGAGCCCCCCCCCCCCCGAGGGGCTACTAGGGGAGTCTTGAATTAGATTGGATAACGGGAGTGTCTAATTAACTAATGAATGGTTGTATTGTAGAAGGGTTGGAAGATACTTTGTAGACAGACTGATGAAAGTCTCTGAGTGTTCAGGCATCCAATTAATATTAGATTGGATAGATAATTGGCTTTTACTTAATGAGGGACGCCAAAAGAAGGAATAAGTCTTATTATTGATACATGTGAGTAACATTTTTTTGATACTTACAAAAGTGTTACTGCGTATTTTGCTTGTGCTTAATGGTTCTCGATTTTACTAGAAATCATATAAGAACTTGTTCTAAGCGGATTTATTGAAGTGTTTCATCAACGGCGGTGTGTCAGAATTCCCTGTTCTTTTTGACTCTGTGCCAGTAATTCCACTATTATTAGTGAACAATAATGGAAAAATTCCTTCATATTTGTTTCATATTCATAGAGATGGGGGACATAATACACATGGATATAGTAAGTCTTGCTTGGGCTGCTTTAATGGTAGTCTTTACATTTTCCCTTTCACTCGTAGTATGGGGAAGAAGTGGGCTCTAGGGGTACTCCTAATTGGGTTGAGGAATCAAACCGTATCAATTGTTTTCTAGATCATTTTGCAAAGCCTTTATTTTTAACTATTTAGTCTTCATTTCGAAATTCTTGGATTCTAGTGGAGTAATGTATTCTATGAATAATATAGATCAATAATATAGACGAATAACGCCCTTTCAATCAAAATCAAACAAACATTTCAATAATTCCCATGTTCGTATTTCGAAAGTAAAAGGGATCCATATGATAGGCAATTTATTAAAAAAAAAGAATTTTTCCTAAATTTTCTATTTTGATGAACTAGCTCTTAGCAGAGTTATAAATGGACAATGAGGGACAAGGAGCCTCCCCCCTTTGTTTTCTGTATTTGCTTGTTTTTATTTCCTTCCCTCTTTACTGTTCAAAGAGAAAAAAGGTAGTTCTTTTTTTTAATAAGATCTTGCCTTAGTGTAGTCACATATTGCACACTTACTCCCTGTTTTATTTGAATTTCATTTATGCCATGCTTTATTGACTCATTTCATATCATGGATCAAAGAAAAGAAGTCAAATTCAAAATCGGCAGGGTATGCCCTTTTTTCGAAACGAAATACGAAGAAAAGTTACCATAGAGCTCTTTGGATCATCTGTCAACTGCTCAATGAATTACTTTTTTGGAATGGTAAAAAAAAAGATACCCAAGTAATCTTTTTTTTTATTTTTTTAATTAATATATGCCTATTCCATTCCATTTTTCCTTCATTTCTGATTATTTTCTTATTTTCAATAGGAATCTCGGTATCCATCAAAAGAATCAAATCCATGAAATGAAAGAATTAGAAAATCGTAAGACTTGCCTTTCAATTATTTCAGATTGATTGAAATCAACACAACTAAAATAGATCAAGCGAAGAAATAAAATTGAGATACTATGTACAGTACATATATTTAATTGATATCGACATGTATGAAGATACATATTGTGGATTCATCTATATTAAGTATATTAAGCTTGTATCTTTATACATTACAATAATAGATATAGATAGTATGGTAGAAAAAAATATGAATCTTTCTACCATACTATCGAGTTTTATAGGATACTGCTGATTCTAGTCCATTCATTTTATTTAAGACGTGAAATTGGAATCCTTTTTTTCTTAAATCCTTGATAAAAAGTCAAGTTTCATTTAAATTAATCATTAATCACTTTAATCACTTTGACTGACAGTTTTTACGTATATTATAAGTAAAAAAGCGGTAGGAACTAGAATAAATAGCGCTGTAGCAATAAATGCGAGAATATTTACTTCCATAATTTCATTGTTTTTTTTCCTTCGCAATAACTCGGGATTTAATCCCATAGAGATGATAAATTTGTCGCTTGTAAATTCAATGCAATGACTTACATTTCAATGACATCGAATCGGATCAATATCATGAATAACAATATCTAAGCTATCAAATCGATTCACCGTCGAGAATTGAATAGTATAACATAGGAAGCTCTTTTATCCACACCGAATACAAAAATGGATTCCTGGTCCAATCAAAAGAATTCCTTTCCTTTATTTATATATTCTTTTCCACTCTTTCTTTTCGATAATCTACCGTCTTCCTTGTACAATCATCTGATGTATCATCTGACTACTTTTCCACTTTCACTGTTTACAAATAGTTTACAAATAAACCCCAACAAAAAATAGAAAGGAAAAAAAAAAGATATCGTTGGGAATGAAATTCTATCATTTGTATCCCCTTTGACAGAAAACGGAGGGATCGATTGATGTATTTTTTTAATTGTATCCGTCGGGACTGACGGGGCTCGAACCCGCAGCTTCCGCCTTGACAGGGCGGTGCTCTGACCAATTGAACTACAATCCCAGGGAAATAAAGAAAAGCGTACAGCATAGATAGTCTTATGATTTTAT
>BSYR01000013.1:38547500-38895000 GCA_030270665.1 Hibiscus trionum
TTCCGCAACACCTCTAAAGCTCACGGATCAAACTCCCCTGTTTCAAGCACACAAAAACAGCACATTAATGCATCATTATGCATTAAGAACAGCAGCCACACAACCAAACTCGTTGCTCAACACAAATCCAACAATTCGGCTACCAAACACAACCGAAATCACCTCCAAACATTTCCAAAACTTAACCCAGCCAAGATCCATCACTTCTAACCATTTTTAAACATCATTTAACATCCAAAATGATCACAAACACGTCCTTATACTCCCAGGTATAACAGATCACCAAAAACACTCCAAAAACAACCAAAAACTCAAGCAAAACTTAGGAAATTCAACCTATCCGGGATTGCATTAATTAAACCTCAACTTCTAATCAATTTAACATTCATTAAACATCATTTTGACACTTCAAAACACTGCCCAAACAGATCACACGAAAATTTCACCAAAATCACCAAATCTTGCATTTTAAGCAAAAATCAAGTTTCCAATTGAAAAGCCTTTAACAAAACACAAACCAAGGATTGAGAACTTGGGAATTTCAGTAAAGAACTGATAGTTTAGAGGAGAGAGACGTTCTTACCTCCAAACTTGAATTTCTCCTTTTTAGAGCCAAAAAGCTTGATGAAACAACTTGCAAATTGAGAGGTTTTGTTGATGAGATGATTAGGAATCAAATGAGAGTTGAAATGAGAGATTTAGATGCCAAAATCAGAGAAGAAAAATCTGGAGAATTGTGTTTGGGTTGAGAGAAAATGAGAGAAAAGGAAAATGGAGAGAAAATGAAAAGTTAGTTAAGAAATGGTAAAAATGATTTCCCTCCTCTTTCATAATCTTTAAAATCAGAATAAAGCCTTAAAATATCTTAGAAAAATCTGGAGAAATTCTTATTGGAATAATAGCTCCTTAAAGATTCAAAGTTTCAATCCTTTTTAAAACAGTCACCGAACTTTCAAAAATTACATTTTGGTCACTAGCCAAAATGTCAACCTTCCGAACCTCATTTTCCAAAATTGATTTCACAGTTCACTTTTATATATTAAAAGATGATTTTAGAACATTTTTCCATATTTTTAATGCAACCCGAACTAGGCTTTCCTAAATTCACTCTTATATATTCGACCAGCACTTTGACCGAACCGGTCAACGCCCAAAACTTCTGAGCCCAAAACCGGGGCGTTACACTTGGTGTTCGACGAGAGGGTTTGCTGGGGAACCAGCCCGCGCGCGTGTGGCTCGCGCGCTGGTGCGTGACGCGCGTTGGTTCCCCCTTTTCCTTTTTATTGCTTTTTTATGTTTCTTTGATGTTTTTATTTATTTATTATTATTATTATTATTATTATTATTATTATTATTATTATTATTATTATTATTATTATTATTGGTTTTCATTTTATTTCCTTATTTCCATCAATATCATTTATTTTAATTATTATCACATTTTCTCCTTTCCCCTTTTTTTTCTTTTTAAAAGATGGGCTTGTATTTCAAGGTGGGCCTTTTTCTCTCTTTTGAAATGGGCTTCAAAAAAAAGTTTTGTTGTTGTTTATTTTATTTTAAAAAATAGTGGGCTTTTTATTATTTTAAGGAAAAAAGGATTTTTCTTTTTTTTATATTTTTTAAGATTATTTAATATTGGGATGAAAATCTAGTGACAACACTCACTACACATAAGGTGTTGTACTCTATGCATAGGATGTTGGAAGTCCTTCGTCGATGATGCTCCTCAGACACGAACAAAATTTACTAATCTAAAAATGAAGATAATTTGAAAGGCTGAGCTTTACGAGCTCAGTGGTACACAACTAATCTACCATACTTCAAGTAGCTCATAAATATAAGCATACAAATCAAATGCATACATAGAAGCATGACAAGAGTATTGAATAATCAAATTATAAGTCATCACAATTAACATAATCAAATCACTTGCATATCAAACTTGTCAGACTTGTCAAATCGTCAAACTTGTAAGTTTGTTAAATTGTTAGATTATCAAACTTTTCAAATTGTCAGGTTGTCAAACTTATAAAATTGCACATGTGCTCAAATATCGGGTATTCAGATAGTCCCGCGCCACTCATGGCCGCTAGTCAAATAATCTCGGGTGTCCGAAATTTTTTCTGAGCGCCACACATAGCCGCTAGTTAGATTGAGCCCGAAGGCTGCGCGGAAACACAACATCAAATATATAATCACAAATATCCAATCAAACATATAATAACATATATCCAACAATGACATTTAAGTCTCATACTCATTTCAACTTACTTAATAGAGTGTGTATTATGCTTGATCGAATATCTTAGTCATTTAGATTTTATGGAACTCTTTTAAGCTTTTCAGACTTCTAATATTGTTAAGGGATTTTTAACCACTAATTAACCTTAGAATGACTAAAATATTAATCATAGAAATATAGCATCTTGCGCTACCTTTAAAGAAAATATGTAACTAATAATTTACAAATTTAAATAATGTTCCGTTTGTTCTAGAAGAAACTAGACTCGCTAATCTTTCCAACCATATAAATTCCATCTCCTAATTTAACTCGTAAAATTTATGGTGAATTTTTGAAATCACACTCAGTGCTGTTTTTAAAAACAGACTACTGCCTTGCATTCTGGTCTTCGCTCATTCAAAAATTAATATCTCCTAATATGTAACTCAAAATCAAACACCAGTTGTTTTAAACAAAACTAGACTTCTGCACTGTTATAAAAATATAAGTTTCACTTTCTGATTTAGCTTGTGATTTTTCAAATTTACTGCCTAAACAGTTTTGTAAAAATTCTGCTACCAGATTTTCTGACATTCCAACACTAAAAATTCATATATTCTAAAATCAAAATCAAAATCGATTTTCGTTTATTTTAAACTACACAAACACATGGTTTTAACGATGTATACCTCACGTCCTTATTATTTTTAGGGTAAACTACACTACATACCACTCAACTATGGCCCCTTAGTCGAAAATGTCACCATACTTTAAAATTGTTTAAAACCATCACTGAACTTTAATATATGAGTCGAAAATATCACTTCGTCGTTAACTCCTAACGCACCCGTTAAGTCAAAACGACGTCATTTTGGTGCGGCTGTTTTGAAGCCTAATTTAGCCCAAAACGACGTCATTTTGATAGAGGAAAAATATTAAAACCATGCATTTGGGAGTTTTGAACTCAAAACCTTTAAGAGAAAGAGCTAAGCCTTAACCACTAAACCAATATAACATTATATAATATTTTACCACAAATATTATATATCTAAAACTAGCTAAGATTAATTCAAATTATTTTATGAAATAAATGATATTAACATATAAAAACATAAATATATATTATTTGCATATATATATATATCAATATATATAAATAAAATATGTTATTTTTATATATTATCAATAATATAAATACATTATTTTTTAAAAAACCTCAAAATATTCATAAAAATAATATATTTATATCATTAATAATATATAAAAACCTTAAATCCTAAATTGTTAACCCAAAAATCATAATCCTCAAACTTAAATTCCAAATCTTAGAGTTTATGATTTAGGGTTTTAGGGTTTTTTATATATGAATTTATGTTTTTTAAAATAATATATTTATATTATAAATAATATATAAAAAAATAAATAAAATATTTTTATTTAAATTATATAAACTTGTCCATTTGGTTCAACCAAATTATTTTATAAAAAATGATTTTATAAATAATATAAAATTGTTGTGAATATAATAAAGAAGAACAAGAAGAACAAAGAGATGAGAGAAAGTGGGATATTTGTATTATTCCAAATATATAATTGTATCAACAATGCCTTCAGTAAACCATCTATTTATAGGCATAAGAAGTACATAATACATTAAACTCTAATTAATAGAGATAATATTCCTAATAATAAATAAACCAAACTCCTTAGATAAAGTTCTAATCATGATAGACATCCATATAGATAAATATTCATAACACTCCCACTTGGGTGTCTATGAAGATAATGTGCCTCGTTAAAACCTTACTAAGATAAAAACCCAATAGAAAAAAAATTCTTTAGTGAAGGAAAAAGAGTACACACATCTTTGATACGCATAATATGACATAATATGTTGCCTCATTAAAAACCTTACCAGGAAAATCCATTGGGACAAAACCTCAGTTAAGGGAAAAAGAGTGCAACACGTATTTACTCCCCCTCATGAAAACATCACAGAAGATCTTTGAATCTTCATAATTCAATCTTGAATATAATCTTCAAAAATAGAGTATGCACTAGTGGATAAATCTTCCAAATTATTGCTTGAAATGATTCATCAAATACTATTCTTCTGAAGATTATGAGGGACGAAACTTTAAAGAGATATGTTTCGTTTTATCATATTTGATGTATCCACCTTGATATATAAATTATGCATTATCTCTACATAAGATAGCTTGCATCTTATCTTGTGAAAGCAATTCACATATCTTCTGGATATGTTTAGCCAAACACATATTTCGGCTTTGCCTCATGCATAGCAATTATTTAAAGGCAATGGTCTCGTAGCACTTAGATAGTATTTCTGGACCAGCTAAGATATGATGCTTCCAGATCAATTAATGTATATATGGTGCTTTTAGACCAAGAATATCATCACCTTTTTCTCGAGGGCGGAATGGATCTTTGTTTACATTAAGAGACCTAACAACCAAATAGTGATCAACGAATATGCATTATGCATGTAAAGTCTCTTTAAAAAATTTTCTGTGTATGTCGATTGCTGAACAAGGATTCCATTGTTAAGGAGATCTCTTCATGAGTCTCAATGAATCACCAACATGCAAAATAAAAAACAAAGATAAATCCAGAGCTAAACCTCTTAATAAAATGCTCCGAAAATTAAATCATTCTTATAGCATTCCGCTAATAAGTATTCAATGGGGGCGATTATACCAAATGTGCCCAAAATGTTTTAATCCATAAAAAGATATATTCAATACAATTGAATAATGTTCTCGAGAACTTGAATTAACTACTTCTGGCAGTTTAAATCCTTCTAGAAGCTTCATGTAAATGTTGTTATCAAGAGGCTCATACAAATAAGATGTAACAACATCCATTAGGCGAAAACTGAGTTATTTCATTTATTGTCAGACTATCTAAAAGTAACTGCATCCACCACCGAGGAATATATTTTCCTCATAATCAATTTCATATCTTTGTGAGAATCTTTGCAACCAAACAAACTTATATCTCGTGATTTCTCCTTTTGATTTCTCTTTCTCACAAAGGTTCATTAATATCCACGAGCTTTACACATTTTAATATACGGGCTATAGGCCCAAATACTTCTCTTTTCGAAAGAGATCTTAGTTTCGCCTCAATTGCCTCTTTTCATATTGGCCAATCATTTCTTTATTTACATTGTCCAATTGACAATGATTCATGATCCACATCATCAAATAAAATCTCTAGTGCTACATTGCATGCAAATGTATTATCGACGTCGATTTGATTTCAGTTCCACTTATTACAAGACATGACATAATCTATTGAGATCTCTTTATTATCAGGTACCTGAGTCATGTTAATGCCTCTATTGGAGACCTTTTAATCTCTTCTTGAGATTTTCATAATTCATTGATTTCTCGATCAAACCATCATAACTATAGCTCCCTTCCTTTTTTTTCGAGGATTTTTATCTTTGGAACCTACTTCTCTACCACGCTACAGGCGTAACGTAAGTTAGACTCATTAGCAACTAGAGTTTGTCATTTCGGGACATCAAATTTAAACTGAGCATTCATAGCTGGTATATGTGACTTAGTCACTCTATTAGGTCGGCAAAATCATCTGACAATTGATTTGCTAAATGAATTATCCTTTGAACTTATAGTTCACATTGTTGAGTACGTAGATCAAACTAAGATAATGATAATTTATTCCAATTTATTTCTTTTTCCAGCTATTTTATTTTCTCCCCCTAATATTGGGAAAACTAGCTCATTAACATGATAGTAGTAAATCGAGCCGTAAATAAATTCCCTATCAGAAGCTCAAGATATTTAATTATCAAGGGAAATTTGAATCTACATATATTCTCAACCTCCTTTGAGAACTCATCTTTGTGCGTTGTGGTGGAGGAATCAGAACATATACGCACACAAGAAAAAAATATAAGATGAGAAATATTTGGTTTTGACCAAAAGCCATTTGTAATGGGGAGAACTTACGATAATTTGTTGGCTTGATGCGAATTAGTGATACTACATGTAAAATGACATGTCACCAGCATTATGAAGACCGATTGTCTTTATAAGGTAATCTGGAAAATGTGCTCATAATTTTATCAACTGAGCAAGTAGCCTCGCAAACACCAAGTTACGAGTTGATAACAAGGATACATATGACCATCTATTCGATGCATCGATTAAAATTGTAAAATATGTAGATGGACTATAAGAAAGGTGTATGGGCCCACATATTTCACCTTGTATCCGTTCCAGAAAATTAATAGATTCACAATCTATCTTAGATGATGATGATTGAATAATCGATTTGCTTTAATAGCAAGTATCACATGAAAAACATTACCTTGAAGAAAATTTTAGTTCTTCAATAATGACCACATGAAAGTGTCAACAAATTTTTTTGCATCATAATTGAACCGGGATGGCCTAACCGGTCATGCCAAATAATAAAATTATCAGTAAACTTCTGATTTACAATAGCATGAGCTTCAATTTGTACTAATTCTTGTGTAGTACAATATGGATGACAGTGCATATATTTTTTTCAAGATTTTATTATTACCTTGAGTTATACTCGTAATATTAAGATAGTCAGCACCCCTCGACTAATATTCTCAATATATTTCTGTAAAAATCTTTAAAATTCAATAAGTCTCTTTGCGTCTTTGACGAGTATAACGCACTATGAAAATGGAATAGAGTTCTATTTGACAATAACATATTTGCTCAGTCGAAGCCTTCTGTGATATTGGTACTTCTGAATATAATACTCACATTATTCCCTTGCATTTTAAATGGGAAAATGTGCATAGTTATGCATCTTTCACAATGTGCTTTGTTTCATTCACTTCGGGGAATGAAAAATATTAAATATAGCACATCATATCAAATCGGTTATCTATCAGAGATAAACCCTCAAGAAGATATTGCTCTTACGAAGCATTGATATTTTAGTACTTTGGGAAATAGCACTCATATTTTTCCCTTGCATTTAAAAGGGAAAATATTTCTTACGCTTAAGTATAGTATGAGTACTTGCACTGTCTGCTAGGCATAAATAGCCACAATTCATTGTATATTTTATTCCAAAAGTAATCATATTCTTCAAAGAATAAATTAACATAAAGCATAAATAAATAATATGTAAAACAAGTTAATATAAAGTAAATTAACATAAATAAATAATAAAATTAACATAAAACAAAATAAATAAAAGATCAATTATTCCTTTTAGATGTTATAAGGGAAATAAAATAAATGGCGAATTATTCTCTTTCAGGGTTATGAAGAAATTAACAATATCCAATTGAGTTGGACTAACAACGCCATAATTATTTTCGCCATAAACAAAACTTGTTTATATTTTCTTTCATTTATCATTCATGCTTATGGATAAAGTCCATAATACTTTGGCGTTTGACAAGTACGAGACCAATGGTTTGTACCATCGTATTGATAACATAAAGATTTTGATATGATATCTATCATTCTTGTCATCCTTATAATCCCACTTTCGTTGGATATAAACATTCTCAAAAGGATCATTTTATCCATGTCTATTTTTATGGCCTCAATCGCAACCACAATTGCTAATGTCGTATTTATTTTTTCGCTATAAAAATATCACATTCACTTCAGGGAATGTAGCGAAGGCTAATAGGTCTTTAAAACCTCATCAGTGATACTCTGGCACATAACTGAGTTTTATTCACTAAACATATAGTGAATTATCATGTTTGCATTCACATCAAGGAATGAAACAAATCCAATAATCGCATGGAATAAACATCATGCTTGCATTCACTTTAAGGAATGACATAGTCCAATAATCACATGGAATAAACATCATGCTTGCATTCACTTCAGGGAATGCCCAATCATTGATAATTGCATGGAATAAACATCATGCTTTGCATTCACTTCAGAGAATGCCTCCCATAAAACTTTTTTGGATCAAGACAAAATTTCAACACTTGATCTTGAGAGAAGTCTATAGTCGAGTTTTTCTACACATGAGAATTATTGCTTTCAAGCAAAATTACCTGATTTATCACACTTTAAAATTCTAGTTTAAAGAATAAAAATAAAAGTAGAGTTTACCGATAATAATTTTCCTCTCGAGGACAATGGAGACATAGAAAATAACCGAGACAACTTCTCATAATCCCTTTATATCATGTCTCTTTCCAAATCATTTAAATACATGCTAAACTCAAAAGCACGGTTAATAATATCAATTCTCGTCAATATAATAAAATAAACAAAAATTAACCTTTAAAAAAATAAAACAAAAAAAAACCCAATAAGTTTGTCAAACAAAGTTCGTTTCTCGATTCTTTTATCATTACAAGACAACAAAAATCAAGTTAATAATTATGCCGATTTTTATTATCATGTTACGAAACATATCTTTATCTCACCGAAGAAATTCTTAATCAAATCATGTTATTACTACTGTGCGAGGAATCAATTTAAAGTACTGTTTTTTTATGTACCTTTTTTTATGAATCACAAATTGAAGAAATTTACCTTATTATATATTTGTAGCCCATAAAAAAATACATACCTATTTGAAAATATACTCAAGGATCGTGAAGGAGACTTTAAAGGATTGTAATTGACATGTCTTGAACTTTAGCTTCAACGCACACCTTTCTCAATATTTTTTTGCGAGCAAATTCGTGCTGATAACGTGTTGTGAATAAAATAAAGAAGAACAAAGAGATGAGAGAAAGAGTGATATTTGTATTATTCCAAATATAGAATTGTATCAACAATGCCTTCAGTAAACCATCTATTTATAGGCATAAGAAGTACATAATACATTAAACTCTAATTAATAGAGATAATATTCCTAATAATAAATAAATCAAACTCCTTAGATAAAGTTCTAATCATGATAGACATCCATATAGATAAATATTCATAACAAAAATACATTATTTTTATGTATATCAGTAAAAATATATTATTTTTAAAAAACAAAAAATATTCATAAAATAATATATTTATATTATAAATAATATAAAAAACTATAAACCCCAAACATCAAATCATAATATTTAGGGTTTGAGGTTTGGGCTTTGTAGTTTAAGGTTTAGGATTTAGAGTTTAGAGTTTTTATATAATATTTATATTATAAATATTATATAAAAATAAAAACAATACACTTTTATTTATATATATTTTATATATACAAATAATATATTTTATATTATTTATATATTAATGTTATTTATTTCATAAAATAATTTGAATTAATCTGAAGTATTGTGAAATATATAATATTTGTGGTAAAATATTATTTAATCCTATGTTGGTTCAATGGTTAAGGCTTATCTTTTTATCCCTAAAGGTTCTGGGTTCAAACCCCCAAATGCATGGTTTTAATATTTTCCTCCAGCAAAACGACGTCTTTTTGGGTTAAATTAGGCTTCAAAACAGCCGCACCAAAACTATGTCATTTTACCAGCAGCACAAAGCATAGATTCAACATGTTTAGCCAGATGATATGCATCAATCAAAGTTTTTGGTTGCAATAAAGTCACAAACTCACTAATCTCCAAACGCAAGTGATTCTTGAACAAACTCAAAACATAATTATCATGGTGTTGTACCTGGTTCAAAAGGTGGATGAGTTCATCATAGAACTTCTCTACAGAGTCTACATGTCTGAGCGCGACCAATTCGGAGAAAGGATCACTAAACTTACCGGGTGCAAAACGATTCCTCATCAATTGCACATAATCGCTTCAACTAATACGCTGAAATTCTCTGACTTGGCCAGAAACTGATGCCATTGTAAAGCCTTCCCTTCTAAGTACAACATCACGATCCTCACCTTGGTAGATTTTGAAACCATTTTCGCCTCAAAATATTGTTTTATCTTGGACAACCAAGCCTTGAAATCCAACCCATCAAATTTTTGGCAAAATAATTTGTAAGCAAAATTGATAGGAGAGAGTTGAAAACTTCCCTAACCCACGATACTCTCAGGATCACCCACCAAAGTCATTGGTGTTTCAAGAGTCGAAGGTGGAGACTCAGTACAGAAACGGTGCTCGTTGATGGTGGTTGTTTCGGCGGTGGTTGAGCTCCCAAAATGCTTGTAGAAGGGTCAATGGCACGTTGAACATTTTATCAACTAATCATTATTTTTATTGTTTTGTTTAGAAAACACATTGAATAAAACTAAAACAATAAAGAGCAATCAATAACTTATAAGATTACTATTTTATTTTACCGTATCTGAGCTCGATTGACGCTGACAATTAAATATTGTTCAAATAATGTTGTGAGATTTTCATGAAATAGGGTGTGTGTTTCTTTATTTCACAAACTGAGATAATTGAACAATGACAGTAGAAGACGCGGGGAAGTGTAGGCAACTTGGGAGAAATAATTTGAAAATGGTTGCATGAAGTCGTCGGGATTTTCATGTGACTTTTGTATGCAAAAAATCGTCAGAATTTTACGATTTTCAAAATATTGTTCAAATATCTCTACTTTACGAAATAATTTTTTTACCATCTCTAATTCATAAAAAAAAAATCAAGATTATTATATATGCAAAATACCCTGACAATTGGATCTTGTAAGATACTATAACGTCATCATTGGCAATAGGTCTGGATATTGAATCCAAAATATAATGACATGAACATAAGTTATAATTTACCATTCTCTCTTTTAGTTAAATTTATTGAACTTATAATCTTTGACTCACAAAATAATTTTCAAGACGATTCGACTTACATAACGTAGATATATTTTCCTCTACATTAGAAATATATTAATATGAGTAAATAAAAAGCTGTCAAATAAATATAAAAAGAAAGATACAATGAGAAAAATGATTAGTTTTCCGTGGAGTAGAAACTGGGAGAAACAAATGGAGAGGCATCAATACTTACCGTAAAAACATAGAAAAGACAAAAATGCAAAGGTTTTTCAATCTAAAAAGAAAAAGGAAATCTTAATTTAATCAAAGTCTTATATTTAATTTAATCTAATCTAATAAATTAAGAATGAAGTTTTCCAGAATTAGAGAGCCGTAAAGAATTGAACCCATCCAACCCCTCTTAGTTCCCTTAAGCTTTGTTCACCAAACTCTGCCTCATCTTTCCTCTTTTCCCTTATAACATTGAAAAGATGCTATTCTTTCTCCAAGAACATTAAACAAAAAGTGGCAATATAGGAAGGATATGGGTTCTTTAGTGGGGCATGTTTTACCAGGTTCGGCCTTCTTTTTTCTCGGTTTCTGGCATCTCTTTAATCATATCAAGCTCCATTCTCTCCACCCAAATTCCTACACATCTTCCTCATGGTTCCCCACCCCAAAACTAAGGTACCTAGAGCTGTTCATAATCATGGGAGCCTCCTCCATCACCACCGCCATGGAGCTCTTTATCGGCCCTGCAATGCACGGCTACCGACCTATCGGTCCCGATGGAACCATCCCATCGAACCGTCTCCGCAACTTCGAACACTCTTTCATATCGATGACTTTCTTTACTTACGCAGCTTTTTCTATCCTCGTCGACAAACTTTGCCCCAAAGCTACGTATTGCATGTCACAATTTATTGCAGCTGTGGCCTTTGCCCAACAGCTCCTCCTCTTCCACTTCCACTCGGCTGACCACATGGGGGTGGAGGGTCATTACCACTTGCTTCTGCAGAGTGCCATCGTTGTTTCGTTAACCACCACCCTCCTTGCAATTGGGCATCCTAATAGCTTCATGGTCAGCTTTATAAGGTCCATCAGTATATTGTATCAAGGTGTTTGGCTGGTGCTCATGGGATACATGATGTGGACTCCAGCGTTGGTTCCCAAAGGCTGCTTCCTCCACTTTGAAGATGGTCACCAGATTGTTGGCTGCTCAAGCGACGAGGCACTGCACCGAGCTAAATCATTGGTAAATATTCTCTTCAGCTGGACCTTGATTGTGGTCACCATTTTCGCCATGACTCTCTACTTGGTTTTGGCTAAATTATATGGACAAAAAGTCGAGTATTCAACGCTGAAAAGGGAAGAAGAATCTGATGATATTGAATCTCGAAAGTTTTATGCAGTTCTGGAAATTGAAAAGTAGATTAAAGACCGAATTAACCTGTGACATATGTAAAAAGTTAATGGTTAGGTCCAAATTATATATAGTATTATCTTGTTGGGAGAAGAAACAGTTCAAAAACATTAAGCGGTCTGGGGTATGTGTCATTTTCATTATGGTAATAATAGAAATAATTACCATATTGGTGTTCATTGTAAGTTAATAATATTAATCGTAATCTTACTGTTAAAAAATGATTATTGTTTTAACCGCTGACGGTTAACCATTAATAACGATTCAGGTACAAGTTAACTTGTAATATATTACAAATTTTTCTCATGTTCACGTCTTCTTTTGAGACTAATGAAATTATCTCTCCGATAAATATTATTTTATAAGAGAGTCTCAAAATTAACATAACCAGTCTTGTGATTAAAATATATGTATAAATAATTTAATAATTGTTAACCTATAAGTTAACCATTAACAATGATGAGGCTACATGGACAATGATGAGATTTTTTTTTACCTTTGTTTCTTTATAGATTGTTTTTGAAAAAATTGAATTAATTATGAATTTGCCTCACCTTTCAAAATTTATGTTTTATCTTACCTTAAATCCTAGTTTCGTCACTACCATTAACTATCATTTTTAGCGGGTTGGTTAAGCAAAGCCATTTAGCCTTAACGGTTCGGTCCATTAACTTATAAAATGTAACGGTTATATAGATTAACGGTTCAATATGCGCACCCCTAATAATAATAATAATAATAATAATAATAATAATAATAATAATAATAATAATAATAATAATAATTGTTGTTGTTGTTGTTGTAGTCGTTGTTGTTTTTATCATACATTAAAAGTAAGTATTAAGGTTTCTTGACAAAATAGATTCCGAGAAAAAAAATTGGTAGATGTAGGCAATGCTTAATACTGAACTCGACTAACCCTAACCTTAAATAATTTTCACAATCAATTTTTTTTAGCATTCAACACACATAATACTACCCAACATTGTAGATTTTGTTAAACAAAAGTAAACTTCTCCCTGTGTTTTGTCTTGAAAGAAGCCTCCAAGCTCTCTCAAGTGCCTTTCCTACCTTTCATAGGAAGGAATTTCCGCACATTGGTGTGCCTTGTTTTGGCCTCTCAGAAACATAGGAGAGCTTGAAGTCACCGCTGCCTGTTTTTCTCTCTCTCTGGCACTTTCTTTGGCTGTTAAGTTCTAGTGGAACCCATCACCCTTATGGTTCTTCCATTCCCACCTTAAACTACATTTACTCCCTTTGCTTGGCTTTGTCTTCATTTAGTGCTGCTTCCAAATCCCCAACAACTTTGTACCGTCCTTTGCTCCCATTCCACGCTTTTACATGGCATCTTTTCCTCCTTCAAGCTAGACATTGCAACAAAATCCTGGTTCACTTTTCACACACGATCCCATCCTAGCATGATCGAAAATGACTTCTCACAGGATCTTCCCCTTTTGGCAAGCCCTGATGGTGACCCCCTGGATTCAATTGACTTAGACGACGATGGGGAAGTCAACTTCGCCATTAAAAACCAATCCTTAGTTGGCAAAATTATTTTTGAAACGACAGTCAAGCAGTTAACAGTGAATGTCATCCTCCGCAAAGCCTGGAACTGCCCGGATCTTGAATGTCATGATCTTGGCAGAAACATGTTCTTGTTTGTGTTCCAAGACCCTGAGGGCGTGCTCCGAGTCCTGGGCAATCCAGGATAGACTCTTGGTTCTCAAAGAGTGGCTACCGAAAATGGCTTTCGAAGAGATCGATTTTACAACGGAGGAATTCTGGTTGCAAGTTCACAACCTTCCGATATCGCTCATTACCCCAGAAAACATTAACAGGATTGGCAAGCTCTTCCCTAGATGTTTCAGTTCGAATTTCGACAATACTAGCAAGGTCAAATGGGATGGACAATTTAACCTTCAAGTTGCTATTAGAGTCGAGGATCCGTTGAAGACAGGGTTCATATTGAACATGCAAAACTTCAAAGCCCTGGAAGTTGCATTCAAATATGAACGTCTGCCAAAATTCTGTTACAAATGTGGTCGTTTAGGACATGGAGACTAAGAGTGTTGGTTTGATACGAGTAAATTCAAGCTAGAAGGTCGATATGACTCGTGGTTAAGGGAACACATGTGTGGGAAAAGAAACTGATCCAGGGGTCAAGACAAGCTCGTAGATTACCGGCTGACTTTATGCAGCGTCGGCCAAGATTGCACCTAAGTTTGACCTTAACAACCTTTGTCAACGCCCGGAGCTCACCACACCCAAAGATGCCTCGGACAACTCACTCAAGGAAGCTGGGTGTGCCAAGAAACCCATTCAGGTACGGAAACCACCCCTACAACAAGTTAATACCAAAAATAGCAAGGGGTCTAGGGGAGCTGTCTGCCTTCGTGAAGAAACCATAGTTGGCACCCCCCCTTCGCTCGACACGGTTTGTTGTGTGCAAAACAAGAAAGCCTTGTCCAAGGTTACCATAGCTGACTCTACCAATAGTCTCGATGGGACACTTAACACACTGGTAGAGGAGCATTTGAGCGAGATGCTCATTGATGGGGTTAACAAGTTGGGTGTCTCTGGCAAACAAAAAAGGAAAAGAGATGACTCGCTAGAGGAGTCTATATTTGTGGCAAAAAGACGGGAACTGTGGCGCTATATCGAGGATGAAAATTTTCAGATCAGTCCAGGGAACTGGGGGGCTAACAATTTCGGGGCGGTTGCAATTGAAGATGTGCTGAAGATAGCTCTATTCCCAGGTTCCTTCACCTTCACTTCACTTGTCATAAATAACATTGAAAGGAAGAAAAGAGGATCAGCTTGCGGGTCAAGGAGGCTAACTCTGATAAAGAAAGCTACAAGAAGAAAACATTCTATGGAGATTAACCGCATCATGCTCGATGGGGTTGGAATTGCGGAATTAGGGGTGGACCCTTATGGGAAAAGATCACAAGAATGGCTTCCATATTTGTGGACAACAACTCAATGCTTAATGAGGAAATTATCCTCAGCGATGATGATGCTTCCCCCAAGTGCTGATCCTCCGGTTGCTAGGGATTGCTCTCGGGCAAATGATTGTGGTTTCGCGGATGGTTCCATTGACAATCATCCGCCACAAATATGATTTCTTCTTCGTTCACTGTTTCCGATTGGAAGGGTCGGAAATTGGTGCTCACTTCAATCCCTTCCCCTAGGATCATCAAGTGTTTCCCTTTTACTAATGATCTAAGGACTGCTTTAGTGTGGTGCCCTTATTTCTCCTTGTCCGGTTACGGTTTAATGCAGGTGCCGTTTCCCAGAAGTCCTTACCTGATATACCTTATTTGATGGCCTGAATTACGGATCCTTACGATACAGTTGATAAGACCCAAGCCTTGCGGCGAGGGAGCCTGTCTCCTTTTGGAGCTCTCACTGCTTAGTCTGGATCGCTGGTCGTGTTTCAGTCCAAGAGAAGTCAAGGTAGTTAGTCGAGTTTTAAGTTTCTGCTCCTTTTTTACTGCACCATGCCTTTCAGGTGGCCTTTCGATCTCATGCCTCTTGTTGCCAGTGGATAGTGTTGTGAAGGGTTTTGTTTATGCTTTTATGTTTCGTTTTGTTGGTCTGTTTTCGTTTTTTGGTCGGCTGGGGTTGTTTCAGTTGACCTTGGCTGACTTTGTTTCACTAGGGTTCTGTGTTCACTCCTCTTTCCCACCTTGCATGCATTGTTGCATGCTACTTTTGGCGTTGTACGTGGGAGTAGGGGTTTGGTTGGTTGTATGCTTCTTTTCATGAATGCTAGTTCTATCTTTGATAAAAAAAAGACTAACCCTAACCCTAACATATTAGGTTTTCCATATTTTGATACTCAAAGGAGATTTCCTAACAACCCTAAACTAATAAGAATTCTTAATTTCAAGCATTCTTCATCGACAACTTACATTAGTCATTTATTATAAAATCAAGTTTAATTATGTAATAAGATTTTAATATAAGTTTATGGTCATGGTTAGGGGTGAGTATTTGATCGAGTAAAGTCAAAAAATTTTGAGTTAGTCGAGGTAATGAGTCCTATTTTATGACTCAAATTTTATTTAAATTTTTTTCGAGTTGAGTTTCTCTTTAAATTTAATTATAATTATCTATAATTTTGATGCATATTGGTTACAATTTAAAAGAAATTCTCTAATTATATAAGGTATACATACATATTTCTCCATATTCTTTTTCATATGTGTAAGTAAGATTTGTAATGTTATTTAATAAATCAAATATCATATAAAATTATAAAATACATTTATAATTTTATTTTAATTGAAAGAATTTTTAAGAAAAATGTATTGATAGGAGTATAAAGGAGTCAAGGCTAGGAATTGATGGTAAGAAAAAATTTATAAAAAAATGGAGTTGAGGGACCAATTAAATAAAATGAAAATTTGAGGGAGTAATTGTAAAAATAATAAGTTTATTATTCAAAATATGAGTCGAAGTTATATAGATATTTTATAGTGGTAATGGAGCATGTGGTTCAAATGGTCAAATCAGACTTAAAACTAAGGAGAAATTGAAGAAATGAGAAAATAATACAAAGTTGAGGGACTAAATTGTAAAAAGAGAAAATTTGTTTTCAAAAAAAGAATTAAAGCTACATAGGTATTCTACAAGGTTTAGGAGCATGTGGTCCAAATTGATTAAAATAGACTTAAAATGAGGAAGAAAGTGAAGAAATAAGGAAATTGGGGACTAATTCATAAAATAATAGTTCAGTTCTTTAATTTTTTGACTTGGAAAAATTCGAACTAGACTCTAACTCACTAGTTCAAGTTGACTTGAGTAACTCGACTCATATAATTTAAATTAAAATTTATATTTTTTTTTCAAATTGATTCAAATTTTATTCACCATAGTCATGGTTCTACGTTCTTTTCATCTCTACCAGATTTTCTTTTCATCTCTACCATAAAATGATATATTCCTACGGACAACTGCAAAAAGGGTGGGCGATAAGAAAAATAAAATACCAACATGATTATGTCCTCTAACAGTGTATCAACAAGCGCATCTCAAAATCCCTTTGGAAGTAGAAATTTCGAAGGTTGGCCAACCACTTGGAAGCACCCACCAATAGAGCCAGTTATATGGGAAAAAGAACCGACTCCTACATATGTACAACCAGAAGTGGGCCCGAGATCCTCATATACTCACGGGTTTGATGATACTGTTGTTGTCACTAAATTTTCACCTCGGTTTTAAATAATCCGGAAAAAATAAAAAATCCATTTTCCCTTTAAATAATAAAAGGCTCACCCTTTTTAAATTAAATTTAAAAAATAATAAAAACCCATCTTTCAAAAGAAAAAAAAAACAGAGCCCATTTTGAAGCCCACTTTAAAGAAAAAGGAACAAGGCCCATTTCTATTTTGAAGCCCACTTTTAAAGAAAAAAAAAAGAAAGGAAAAAAAGAAGAATAAAATAATTATGATTCAAAATAATTATGGAGAAGTGAAAAAGAAATAAAATGAAGTAAAAAAATATTAAATGTGATGAAAAAAGAAACAGCAAAAAAGGGTCAAAAACAGCAAAAAAGGGTCAAAAACAGCAAAAAAAAGAGGAAAAAAGAAAGAAAACAAAAAAAAGAAGGCACACACGCGCGGCCACGAGCTTAGCGCGTGTTCCGCACGCGCTCGAGTCAACAGCCCCAATCTAGCCCCGATAAAATCCTAGGCGGGCTGCAAGCCTTCGTCCCGCTGTTTCCGGCCACAGCGACCGTCGTGAGTGGTGTCGGTTGACTCGTCTCGCCCGGCCAATTCTATTGCCGCCGATCCCACTCCTTGCCGTCGCCGGTAGCTCACCGATTTGGGGGGGGGGAAGGTTTCGAACCCTAATTAAATTGGGGGGTAAAATTCCCCGAATTGGAGCCAGATCTATTAAAATTTGGATAGAATTTCAATGTGATAAAGTTGGCTGATCAAAAAGATAATTTTTAGGGGAAAGAATTCGAGGATTTTGTCCTCAATTGCATTAAAACCCCACCCCCAAAAATCTTATAAAAACCGCCAAATGCTTCATTGTTCAACACACACAAAAATTCAAGAAAAAACACTTGAAAAGGCTTGGGAAAAATCCGAAAAATTCTTTGAATTTTTCAAGAGTTGGCTGGAAATTTTTGGAGAAGAAGTTCGAGTTTGGAGCAATTTGTCGGAGGTGGTTTGGAGCAATTCGAGAAGCTTGAATTCGAGTTCATCATTCGTCGATTTCTCGGTAAAATTTCTATCTTTTCTTTGTTTATTTTTATGTTGATTTTATGTTTGTTCTTGGTTGAATTTTGGTGTTTTTGCTTGTGTTGTTTGTGAATTTTTAGGTTGCTTTCGCGAAGTCGAAAAATCGTTCACGTTTCCGGTAACTTTTTTGTTTAGAGTTTTGTTTTAAGATCTTAAAATTTTTGGATGCTTTAAAAAATGTTGTTAGGGTTATTTTGATCTTTAGAAATGTAGAAAATAATTTTAAAGATGTTTAGATTTTAAATGCATGAATAAACTAAATAAATGTGGTTAAATTGAAAAACTTGAAATTAGTGATTTAATTAGGAAAAATAATAAAGTGAGGAGTGAAATAATAAAGGGGCTTGATTTTAAAAAATATAAAAAGATTTTTGGTGAAATTTAGTTTTAAATAAGAGATGGGCAAAAAAAAAAATTAAAAGAAAAAAAATAAATAATGATGTTTTTTTAGAGAAAAAAAGAAAAATTTTCAAGAAAAAGAAAATAAAATTTTTTAAAATAAAAATTAGGGTCTAGGATATAAAATAAATTTTTTGAAGATAAGAAAAACTAAAAAAATAGTCTTTTTAGGAAGAAATAAAGTTTATTTTTTAAAATGGGTTGTTTTAAAAGAAAAACTTAAAAAATTTAAAAAAATGAAAATAATTTTAAAAAGAGTAAAAAATCTTTTGAAAAAAAGAAAAACATAAAATGATAAAAAAACATAAAAAATAGAAAAGGTAAAAAATGCAAAAAGGAGTTTTGGCTTAAAAATTAAAAGAAGTAAAAAAAGAATGTTTTTTAAAAAGGAATAATAAAAAGGGTAAAAATTCAAAAAAAATAAAAGTTTGTCTGCTTGTTTTAGAAATAGGTGAAAACTTAGGATTAGAGACTAAAGCTTAGATAGAGACTTGTTTGCTGAAAAATGTTCTTCATAAAAATAAAATACACTTAAGCATACTCAAACCTTAAATTAGGAATAAAAGACTTAGACGTTTTTTTAGGGCTTTTAATAATCAAACATAGAATTAAATAAAAATGCTCAACACACTAAATTTCTTTGTTGCTTGAAAAGTGAAAACTTAATTTAATGCGGTATCTTATCAAACGGGAATGACGGGTTAGCGTCAGAAATGTTGGCGGTGATTAAATTTCATCTCCTGGGCGATAAGGCCGTTAAAATAGACTAATATTCATTAAACGGACAAGTAAAGTCTAACCTTTTTTATCTTGCAAATTCCAGTTTTGAAAACGATTTTAAAACCAATTAGGTACCAATTTTGGGCGTCGTGGGGGTGCTAACCCTTCCCCACACGTAACCGACCCCCGAACCTGTTTTCTTGTTTTTCGCAGACCAAAACCGTTGTTTTATTAAAACCAAAAAACGTTTTATTAAAATAACCCTATTTTTTAAAGTGATCCAATCACACTTTTTTTTCAAAAAAAGATTGGTGGCGACTCCGTTGATTTTAAAACTGTTTTTCCAAAAAATTGAAGCCTCCTAAAAGTGGTTGCGACAGCTTGGCGACTCCACTGGGGACGTGTTTTTGTTTTTTTAAATAAAAACAAATAGGGTCAGGCCACAAATTGGTTTTAAATGGTTTTCAAAAAAATGTTTTTTTAATATGGAATTTGCAAGTTCATCATAGGTTCTATTTATTTCTCCGTTTAAATGAATATAATTCTATTTTACGCATTTAAGACTTAATTCCAAGCTCTATTCCCGAGCTTTGTCTCGTTCTTTTAAGTGGGGGGAACACGCTTTGCTCATGTAAGAATATTGATTCTTCGTATGACCATCGCAAAGTACCTTCGGGACTCAATCCATTTGCCTTCGTAAGAATATTGATTCTTCGAGAAGGCTTCGGTGGTGAGTCCTCTTGAGTTGAACTCGATTCGTTTGTAGCCTATAATGGGTGAGAATCGAGGGTTCTGCTACTCTTAGTAGAGGACAGCAAGGACAGCTCGGGTACCCTTTTAGAACCGAACTAAGTTTGAGAATTTAGAGCCTACTCCAATAGAGCCATGCGAAAAGACTAGGGTGTTGAGTTGCATGAATAATCCGTGGGGACATGTCCTGTAATGTTGGAATGCCGACCCAGAATTGTTATGCAATTAAATTGTTTTGGATCTTTTGGGTTTTGTTTCTGTTTTTTTATATATTAAAGTTTACTAACCATTTTTTGTGTTGTGTTTTTGTGGCATAAAGATTATTAACCTTTTTGTGTGTGAGCTTTGTTTTTGTAGAATATTACTAACCTTTTTGTGTTGTTTTTGTAGCATGTTTATTACTAACCCTTTTATGTGTGAATAGTATATTTATTTATTGCATGCATCCCATATTTAGAAAGGGGTTGATTCTGGAAAATTGTTCAAATTATGAATTGAAAGCTCTTTAAAAAGGAGGAGAACTAAGCGTGTGACAACATTGGCAAATGAAGCTGCAGCCCTTCCTCAGTACATCAAGCCCTTTGGAGAAGTTGGACCAAGGCTCATGTGGCTAGTTGAAGAAATCAGGGAGTTAGGCATTCAAGCAGAAATATATTTGTAATTCATAAAAGATGTAATAAAAGCTTTCGAATTTAATAAAGAGTTTCCTTTCATGAGCAGATTTTTAATGGAATTGATGGCCCTTCGACTTCATTCATGCATTTGCACTGTTTTGCTTGCTTCGTTGTTTGCTTTTTTGAATTCGTTTACGCACACATATATTTGCTTCAATGCATTTGTTTTTTTGTTACATTAAATAATGTTTCAATCATTGCATTCATTCATGTATAATAAAAGATTAATTTTGAAAAAATTCATTAGTAAAGATCCCGACAAACACGACTCGAGCCATGAGCACTGAGGAAAGATTGACAACTCTGAAAGCAAATCAGAAGAGCATTTGTGACAAGCTTGAGAAGATGATAAATAATCTGAAGAAAGAGATTGAGATATCACACCAGAAAACAATCAGCCAAATTGCAGCCATGTTTGGGTTCAAAGACCCAGAAGTGAGAGAAGGAACCAACACTTTCCCGGGGATGGCTTTCATACAAAAGGAAGTAGCTTCACCTAAAGTCAAGATCTCAGAATCTTCCGCATGTACTGAAGACAACACCGACGAGATTTGTAGCCCCGAGATGCCTGACCTCAATGAAGAAACTGACACAGCAAAGGTCAAGAAGAAATGGGGAGACCGCTACAAGAAGCTGGTGGAAATGTTTAAAGTTTAACAAGAAAGGAGCATTTATGATGGCAAGGATGCTAGAGACTTGAGTCTAGTTTCAGACTTGGTGGCACCTCCAAAGTTCAAGGTCCCTGACTTCGAGAAGTATAATGGAACTACATGCCTATTGGCACACTTGGCTATGTACTGCCGGAAAATGTCACCGCACTTAGAAAACAAGAAGTTGTTGATCCACTGTTTCCAAGACAGTCTATCTGGGACTGCTATCCGATGGTATGATCAACTGAGTCGGGTCAACATATGCACTTGAAGAGATCTATCAAAAGCTTTCCTCAAACAGCACGAGTATGTAATAGATATCGCCCCAAGCAGGATTGTATTGCAGAATATGGAACAAGAGCCCAATGAGAGCTTCCGCCAGTATGCCCAGAGATTGCGAGATATGGCAGCCCAAGTTCAACCTCCATTGTCGGAAAATGAGGTTACTCCAATGTTTGTGGAGACATTAAATGGACCTTTTTATGACTACATGTTAAATCACGCCACTGAAGGTTTCACAGACATGATCATGAACAGAGAGTTGATATTGGCAGCCGTCAGAAATGGAAGATCTAAGAGAGAAGAAGAGGACAAGGACGAGCGCATTTAGAGTTTTGTCACGAAGTCGTCGGAGGCAAGATTGGCCGGGATTTGTTCTTTCATGGAATAAAACTTAATTTTCTCTAGACAATTGGGATCATGCTTAGAACCAACCCTCTTGCTTTTGCCCGCGAGCATTAGGGATCTTTTGTAAGGGCTTCTATGTCAGTTTATTTGTTTAAAGATGCATTTTTTTCAAATGGCAAACGTTTCTCGTTTTTTTCCTTTGCCCTTCTTTGCATTTTTTATCCATTTTTAAAGCATACATCTTCTCTGCAAAGTCCCAATTATTGATTGTATGAATGATTCTTGGATCTAATCCCGAGATAGAGGGGAAAATGTGAGTTCAGGTTTAATATACAGATTATGAGTGTATTTTCCTCTCAGACATTGATGTTTGGGTCCTTGAATTAAGTGATAACTCTAAAACATCTACCAACTGAAGACTACTTTTATTCGATGATATTTGTGTGTGAAATGACATTTGGCATTCATTCATTTCCCTTCACAAATAAGAAAAATCCATTTGTATCACTCCCCACATCGGGGGCATAGAAAATGAAAAACTATTTGAAAGAAACATGTTAGATTAAGTTGAATGTCCTAAACTCTAAATGAAAAGGACACAAAAAGGAAAAAAGCAAGAAAAAGAAAGAGAAGAAAAGAGGAAAAAAAGAAAAGAGAAGAAAAGAAAAAAAGAAAAAGAAAAAGAAGAGAAGAGAAGAGAAGAAGAGAAAAGAAAAATAAATGAAGAAAAAGTTGAAGAGTGAAGGAAAATTTGAAACGAATCCTTCAAACGAGATTGTACCAGAAAAAGAAATGAACTCTAGGGTGAAAACCCAAAATGGGCAGTCTAGAGTGATCCAAAGAATAAAAGAAGAAGAACAGAGATTTAATCAGAAAAGTTGATCCTTGGTTTAATCACCCTTAAAATATGAATTTGAGCCTTTATATCCTTTTTTGGCAACCCAAGCCTAGCCTACATTACAAGCCTTAAAAGACCATTTGGATCACACATGAATATTTGAGAAAAGGAGTTCGTCTTCATAACACATTCTGCCTAATTGAGTTAACCTTTCTTCAGGGACCTCGAGCTTCTAATGTCTGATTGAGATTAGAAAAATGGGAACTTTAAAAATTGGGGAGTGTGTGAGTAAAAGAGAGCCACAAAAAATGGGGCACTATCTGGTTGATGGATTCTCTAATCATTCATGCTTTGAATTTTGGGGCATCTGATTTTGCCCTTTTCTTGTGTTTGCCATAACTATTTTCTTGTGATCCCTATTTTTAGCCTTTTCTTGCGTTTGCTATGACTTTTTTTTGAATTATCATTTCTAGCCTTTTCTTGCATCTTACAAGTAGGCTGACATATATTCATATAAAGCAAAAGATTTATTGGTATTGATCTCAATTGTAGGACACCATGAACAAATCACCTCGAAAAACAATTGAACCTCAATTTGAATGGGGGCATCGCCTTGCATGAGAAGAAGCACATGTGATGAAGAGTTTGAAGTGGGTCTTGTTGTCAAGAAAAGATCCACATGCAAGATGAAGAAGCTCAAAAGCATGAAAAGAGAACAAATTGCACTTGATAAGCAAACGATGCCGTTAGATTGGGGCAGTCTACATTGGCTAATGATTTCAGACCCTCAGTATTAATAGGCGAAGAGATTAAAGCGCCAAGATCATTCGAAGATGTTCAAGGTGGAAATAAGCTTTCACATGCAAGCAATTCAAGATGTCCTACAGGGGTAAGAATTTGAGAATTCACAAGAAGCATTGAAGATGCTTGATAAGGGGCATATGAAGACTTGATGCTATCAAAACCATAAAAGGAAGCCTTTCACTCTGTAACCCCCTCGTCCCGGGCTGGACGGCTGACCGGTCCGAGTGGGTCACACGGGGGAAACCGAAGTGAAACCCGTTAAGGCTCCCCTTCGGTTAGCAACCCTAGAAAATTTCTTTTAACATTATCTTGTCTGGATACTTAGTTAGTCCTATGTGTGACAAACGACAGTGGAAAACACGGACATGAGAGACAAGGAGCATAAGTTAATTTAAATTTACCAATTTTCAAGTTAATCTGATTTCTTGCAAACGCGACCAAAACACACATAAACGATTACGAACATGGCTCACAAGGAAGCTAACATCAAACAGGGCCTAAGCCCAACACTTGAGAACCTTTAGAAATGCCAAAAGCCCAAATTTCAGGCCTGTGTTTCAAAACAGGCTTGCCCGTTTCGATACACGGGCCCCAGTTCAAAAAGCCAAACATCCGTACCGATACGCTCCATCCCGTTTTGGTACATGGGTCCATTTCGCCTAGATGTTCTGAAACACGTTCCGGAACAGGCCCTCACAGTAGCAAAACTATTTCGGTACGCCTATCGGAACAGGGGTTCACAGTTTCAAACCGTACCGAAACGCGTTCCGATACGAGTATCCCTGGAACCTACCCATTCCGAAACCACCTTACCCGTTCCGAAACGCATGTAGTCTGTGTGTTTCCAAAACCAGTTTTAAGCATCTCCAAATGATCCCAAACGACCCCAAAGACTTCAAGAAGCAAGACACAACATGCGTACACAAACTCTAGAGGCATACACCCTATTACAAGCATGTTCAAACACTTAACTCACGTATATAAAGGCCAACCAAAGGAAATCAAGCATTCACCAAGGTATATAACAAACAAGGTTCACATGCCTTTAAACATACGCAAAAGCATAAGATAAGGGCACAAGGCCAACATACATGGCATAAGCAAACCACAACTGTTACATCTACATACTAAAGGAGTCTTAACAAGCTCCTTAACACAAACAACAAACTTGAATCCCATTGCTTAGCTATTACACCAAATAACTTAAAAGTCCATACTTGAAGGTAGAAAAATAGCACACTTGGAGGCCCTTCTCCTCGCACAAGCAACCCACGAACTAAGGATATGCATTGTCGAACAAAAGAGAGCGTAAGCGTAAAGCTTAGTGAGGGTAAGCTCATAAAACAAACCTCGACAATACAGGGTCCAAGCACGAGCAAAAAAACCAAGGATGAATACATGTTCCTTACCTTCGGAACCACATGAATCAATTATATGAAGTGCATGAAATAACCTCAATTATCATCCCATGCTCAACAATGTCCATAATACAACCATATGAAACACATCTAACAAACTGTATTGGCACCTAGCTATGACCCGAATACGCGGATAACAACCGTTGGAACTCACATCCAACAACTCAACCATTACATTACCTTACGGTCAGATTCCACTCATCACCGTTCTACGTGGAGGGGATTCCACTCATCCTCACGCCCCGTCGATGGGATTCCACTCATCATCGACTAAAATATAAATGAAGATTTCTGGGTGTACCCGTACTCCATCTTAGTGACTACCATCACCAAGACCACGCGCGCATTTCGAAACTCGTGTGCACACTAACATCCTAATGATCGATCATTTGTACCCAAGCATACTAGTGCCAATACTATCTCAACACAAGCTCATCATAACACAATATCCTTACCAATTCTCGTGCCTAACACGTAACCACCATGATTTACAATCATGCAACCCACATTTCATCAAATACACGCATATCACAATGCATAAAAAAAACCTCATGCCTCATCATTACACATAGCCACAATATGCATAGCAACATCAATCACAATTAGAACATGAGGCATAAACACAACATTTACAAGTTCAACCATAGTTCTCTAAACTAAAGCTTGAGACTAGACTACCAATCTAATCCCAACTCTAGGAGGGTTTAATAAGCCCGACCTAGGTCTATGTGCTCAAACCAAACATTTTGAAAACCAATTAAAAACCGAAGAAGCACTCACCGACTACTCCAAGCCTAACAACTATAGCCAATTAATCTTCCAAGCTTCCCGGATTAGTTCCCGATGTCTCACCGACACAAACCTTGGTTCTAAGAAATCCAACACAAGCAAAAACATCAGCAATCAATCATCAATCACTGAAGCAAACCCGGAACACATTTTCAAGCAATTAGCCAACTAAGAACACACCCCAAACTAGCATTTTCGAGCAGCCCAAACACACAGCAATTAACCACCGATTCCAACACTTTTAACATACTCATAAGCTTCCAAATTAACCCTTAAACATCATACAATCATCAGCCATCGATTCCCACTCATAAACAGCTCCAAAAACTATCTTTTGAACCACCTAAAACCCCTCTAAAACCCATATCCGAAAATCATTATAAAACCATGTAAAAATTAGATATGTTGGACCTTTTGAATAGTAAATAGCTTATTTAACAACAACAAATCAAAAGCTTAACTAAAAGCTATCAAAGTTATCATTTTTATCTCAAAATCCAAAAAACCTCAAAATGCAATATAATAGGTTTTATTGAAAACTAATGGTATAGAAATGAAGAGGGAGATAAGGACAACTCAAGAACATCATTACCTTTCAAAAATCTTCAAGAACCAAGAGAGTAGGTGATGGAATAGTAACTTGCAATGGAGGGGAAAATATGACGTTGGTTTTGAAAGAGATGAGGGGGAAGATGAGTAAAATGTATTTTTATTTGTTTTATTTTATTTTAAAAGTCAAAGGACATTTTTACCCTTAATGAAAATGGGTAATTACAATAGTATAAAATTCATGCCCATTTGGGTTTAATTTAAAACAAGCCCAACATATATTTGTTTGTTTTGAAATTTGAAGCCCAGAATTATATTTTAATAATTTAATTTCACCCGACCCCCAAAACCGGGTGTTACAACTCTCCCCCAGTTAAGGAATTTCGTCCTCGAAATTACCTGACGGGAACAAGTACGGAAACTGCTCAAGCATATCGGCTTTCCTCTCTCACGTGGCCTCTTCCATGCCTCTATGTGGCGTCACCTTGACAAACTCTATTGTCTTGCCACGCAACACCTTGCTATCCGAAGCAAGTATCTCAACTGGTTCCTCATTGTACGACAAATCTGGATTCAGTTCTATCTCCTCAACGGGCATAACGTGAGACGGATCCGATCTATATCTCCTAAGCATCGACACATGGAAAACATCGTGGATCTTCTCTAACTCTGAAGGCAATCTCAAACAGTAAGCTACTGGCCCAATCCGTTCAACTATCTCATATGGACCGATAAACCTCGGACTCAACTTGCCCTTCTGGCCAAATCGCATTACCTTCTTCCACGGAGACACTTTCAGAAACACCTTCTCACCCACTGAAAACTCAATATATGTTCTCTTCAAATCTGCGTAAGATTTCTGAAGATCAAAAGCTGTTTTCAGACGGTCACAAATCAACTTCACCTTATCGGTAGTCCCCTTAAGCAAATCCAGCATAGGTAACAATTTCTGACCCGCTTCGGTCCAACAGATCGGAGTCCTACATCGCCTACCATACAATGCCTCATAAGGAGCCATCTGGATACTAGCCTGGTAACTGTTGTTGTAAGCAAACTCGACTAAGGGTAAATGCTTCTCCCACGATCCCTGGAAGTCGATCACGCAACAACGGAGCATATCCTCTAATACTTGTATCACTCGCTCTGATTGACCATCTAACTGCGGATGATAAGAAGTACTGAAATGCAAATGACTACCTAGAGCACTATGCAAACAACTCTAGAACCTCGATGTGAATCTCGGATCTCTGTCTGATACAATAGACTTCGAAACTCTATGCAATCTCACAATCTCTCTGACATACAAATCTGTCAGCTTGTCTAAAGAATCTTTGGTGTTCACTGCTAAGAAGTGAGCACACTCACTGAATCTATCAACTATCACCCAGACAGAATTCTTCTTCGAAGGAGACAACGATAACCCTGACAAAAAATCCATAGTGATTCTTTCCCACTTCCATTTCGGAATTTTCAAAGGCTGTAACAAACATGAAGGAACCTGATGTTCTGCCTTTACTCTCTGACATACCATGCAACGGCTCACATACTCGGCCACATCCTTCTTCAAACCAACCCAGAAATAATCATTCTTTAGATCTCGGTACATCTTAGTACTGCTCGGATGCATAGAGAAAGGACTCGAATGTGCTTCGCTCAGAATCATACGTCTCAACTCAACATCTACAGGCACTACCACTCTGTCTCTAAAACACAACACATTCTCATCACTGAAATTGTACTCTGTCGATCTACCTTCTGCAATGTCTTGAACATGTGGAACTAGAGATAGGTCTTGCAACTGTTTCTCTCTGATCATCTGAATCAATGAAGGTTTCACTTGCAACTCTGTAATCAAACCACCGTCCTCTAATACACTCAGCCTAGCAAACATAGCTCGCAACTCAACTGCAACTTTTCTGCTCAACGCATCAGCCACTACATTTGCCTTACCCGGATGGTACTCAATAGTCAAATCATAGTCTTTCAAATGCCTTTAAACATACACAAAAGCATAAGATAAGGGCACAAGGCCAACATACATGGCATAAGCAAGCCACAACCGAAACATCTACATACTAAAGGAGTCTTAACAAGCTCTTTAACACAAACAACAAACTCAAATCCCATTGCTTAGCTATTACACCAAATAACTTAAAAGTCCATACTTGAAGGTAGAAAAATAGCACACTTGGAGGCCCTTCTCCTCGCACAAGCAACCAACGAACTAAGGATCTGCATTGTCAAACAAAAGAGAGCGTAAGCATGAAGCTTAGTGAGGGTAAGCTCATAAAACAAACCTCGACAATGCAGGGTCCAAGCACGAGCAACAAAACCAAGGATGAATGCATGTTCCTTACCTTCGGAACCGCATGAATCAATTATATGAAATGCATGAACATAACCTCAATTATCATCCCATGCTCAACAATGTCCATAATACAACCTTTTGAAACACATCTAACAAACTGTATTGGCACCTAGCTATGACCCGAATACGCGGATAACAACCGTTGGAACTCACATCCAACAACTCAACCATTACATTACCTTACGGTGGGATTCCACTCATCACCGTTCTACGCGGAGGGGATTCCACTCATCCTCACGCCCCGTCGATGGGATTCCACTCATTATCGACTAAAATATAAATGAAGATTTCCGAGTGTACTCATACTCCATATTGGTGACTACCATCACCACGACCACGTGCGCATTTCGACACTCGTGTGCACACTAACATCCTAATGATCGATCATTTGTACCCAAGCATACTAGTGCCAATACTATCTCAACACAAGCTTATCATAACACAATATCCTTACCAATTCTCGTGCCTAGCACGTAACAACCATGATTTACAATCATGCAACCCACATTTCATCAAATACACGCATATCACAATGCATAAATAAAACCTCATGCCTCATCATTACACATAGCCACAATATGTATAGCAACATCAATCACAATTAGAACATGAGGCAAAAACACAACATTTACAAGTTCAACCATAGTTCTCTAAACTAAAGCTTATGATTAGACTACCAATCTAATCCCAACTCTAGGTGGGTTTACCAAGCCCGACCTAGGTCTATGTGCTCGAACCAAACATTTTGAAAACCAATTAAAAACTGAAGAACCACTCACCGACTACTCCAAGCTCAACAACTCTAGCCAATTAATCTTCCAAGCTTCCCGGATTAGTTCCTGATGTCTCACCGACACAAAACCTTGGTTCTAAGCAATCCAACACAAGAAAAAACATCAACAATCAGTCATCAATCACCGAAGCAAACCCGGAACACATTTTCAAGCAATTAGCCAACTAAGAACACACCCCAAACTAGCATTTTCGAGCAGCCCAAACACACAACAATTAACCATCGATTCCAACACTTTTAACATACTCATAAGCTTCCAAATTAACCCTTAAACATCATACAATCATCGGCCATCGATTCCCACTCATAAACAGCCCCAAAAACCATCTTTTGAACCACCTAAAACCCCTCTAAAACCCATATCCGAAAATCATTATAAAACCATGTGAAAATTAGATATGTTGGACCTTTTGAATAGTAAATAGCTTATTTAACAGCAACAAATCAAAAGCTTAACTAAATGCTATCAAAGTTATCATTTTTATCTCAAAACCCAAAAAACCTCAAAATGCAATATAATAGGTTTTATTGAAAACTAATGGTATAGAAATGAAGAGGAAGATAAGGACAACTCAAAAACATCATTACCTTTCAAAAATCTTCAAGAACCAAGGGAGTAGGTGATAGAATAGTAACTTGCAATGGAGGGGAAAATATGGCGTTGGTTTTGAAAGAGATGTGGGGAGGAAGATGAGTAAAATGCATTTTTATTTGTTTTGTTTTATTTTAAAAGTCAAAGGACATTTTTACCCTTAATGAGAATGAGTAATTACAATAGTGTAAAATCCATGCCTATTTGGGTTTAATTTAAAACAACCCAACATATATTTGTTTGTTTTGAAATGTGAAGCCCAGAATTATATTTTAATAATTTAATTTCACCCGACCCCCAAACTCGGGTGTTACACACTCAACATCGATGTATCAACTACAATTATAGTAGACTTTTGGACATTTGCCTACGAAGATCGAATGTTTTCGACAAAGCAAAGAGATATGAAGAATGAGAATGACGAAGCAATGACAATTGAAGGAGTCCGTCCTTTCAACCAAGAGTACATGATCACTGGATTAAGTGAGCAAAGATTGAATGTTTTCCACGAGTCAGAAAAATAATGAAAAACTATAACTTCTTATCTAGAGTAAGCGAGTAAACGTATGGAAAAATTAATTTTGAGAAAAAAATTCAAAAAGAAAAAGAAATGAGACATGCATTCATGTTTTTGGCATCCCTAGGGGCATGCACATCATAATTGCATTGAATGTCGCATTTTTCAAGTACACGAAGGACCTTTTAGCAAAATAACCCGCCCATCCGTTCGGGCATTTGGAGAATGGAACTCGCTTATTCATCCAAGCGTAAGGTGGATGAAACACTTTTTGGAACCTGCTTATTCATCCGAGCATGAAGAGGATGGAGCCCCTTTTTAAAGCCTGCTTATTCATCCAAGCGTAAGGTGGATGAAACACTTTTTGGAACCTGCTTATTCATCCGAGCATGAGGAGGACAGAGCCCCTTTTTAGAGCCTACTTATTCATCCAAGCGTAAGGTGGATGAAACACTTTTTGGAACTTGCTTATTCATTTGAGCATGAGGAGGATGGAACCCCTTTTAGAGCATGCTTATTCATCTGAGCATGAGGAGGATGGAACCCCTTTTAAAGCCTACTTATTCATCCAAGCGTAAGAAGGATGAAATTTTTCAGAAGATTGCTTATTCATCCAAGCATAAGGAGGATGAATTTTTTTTAGAAGATTCGCTTATCCGTTCAGGCGTAAGGAGAAATGAGTTCGCTTATTCATCCAAGCACAAGGAGGATGAAATTTTTTAGAAGACCTGCTTATTCATCTAAGCATAAGGAGGATGAAATTTTTCAGAAGTTTGCTTATTCATCCAAGCATAGGGAGGATGAAATTTTTTCAGAAGATTCGCTTATTCGTTCAGTATAAGGAGAATGGAGTTCGCTTATTCATCCAAGCACAAGGAGGATGAAATTTTTTAAAAGACCTGCTTATTTATCCGAGCATAAGGAGGATGAAATTTCGCTTATTCTTCCAAGCACAAGGAGGATGAAGTATTTTTCAGAAGATTCACCTATCCGTTTGAGAGGAAATAGAATGTTTGCTTATTCATCCAAGCATGAGGAGAATGAAATCTTTTACGAGTTTTCTTATTCATCCAAGCATAAGGAGGATGAAGTTTTCAGAAGAATTAGCCTATTTGAGTATCTGGGAGAAGAGAACTCAACTCAACAATTTGGGCATTTGGGATAAAAGAACCCAGCTCAACTATTCGAGTGTAAGGAGAATAGAATCAGCCTATCTGTTTGAGCGTGGAACCCAGCTCAACTATTCAGGCATTTGGGAGAATAGAACCCAGCTCAGCTATTCGAGCATAAGGAGAATAGAACCAGCCTATCCGTTCGGGCATTTGGAGAATGGAATCCGCTCATCTATTCGGGAAAAAGGAGAATAGAACAAGCATATCTGTTCGGGCATTTGGAGAATGGAGCCAGTTTGGAAAATTGGTGAAAATTAGTGCCTTTCGGTCTTTGCTTTATATCTGATGCACAGAGATAAGCAAAGAGGGGCAGCTGTTGTCACTAAATTTTCACCTCGGTTTTAAATAATTCGAAAAAAATAAAAAATCTCTTTTCCCTTTAAATAATAAAAGGCCCACCCTCTTTAAATTAAATTTAATAATAATAATAATAACCCATCTTTCAAAGCCCATTTCAAAAGAAAAAAACAGAGCCCATTTTGAAGCCCACTTTTAAAGAAAAAAAGGAAAAAAAGAAGAAAATAATTATGATTCAAAATAATTATGGAGAAGTTAAAAAGGAAATAAAATGAAGTAAAAAAATAGTAAATGTGATGAAAAATGAAACAGCAAAAAAAGAGTCAAAAACGCAAAAAAGAAAGAGGAAAAAAGAAAAAAAAAACAAAAAAGGCCCAATCCTGCCCCGATAAAACCCTAGGCGGGGCTGCCGGCCTTCGTACTACTATTTCCGGCCACGGCAGCCGCCGTGAGGGGTGTCGGTCGACTCTTCTTGGCCGGTCGGTTCTATTGCCGCCGACCCCACTCCTTACTGTCGCCGGTAGCTCACCGATTGGGGGGAAGGTTTCGAACCCTAATTAAATTGGGGGGCAAAATTCCCCAAATTGGAGCCAAATCTGTTGAAATTTTGATATAATTTCAATGTCATAAAGTTGGCTGATCAAAAAGATGATTTTTAGGGGGAAGAATTTGGAGATTTTGTCCTCAATTGCATTAAAACCCCACCCCCAAAAACCCTATAAAAACCCCCAAATGCTTCATTGTTCAACACACAAAAATTCAAGAAAAAACACTTGAAAAGGCTTGGGAAAAATCTGAAAAAATCTCTGAATTTTTCAAGAGTTGGGTGGAAATTTTTGGAGAAGAAGTTCGAGTTTGGAGCAATTTTTCGGAGGTGGTTTGGAGCAATTCGAGAAGCTTGAATTCGAGTTCATCATTCATCGATTTCTCGGTAAAAATTCTATCTTTTCTTTGTTTATTTTTATGTTGATTTTATGTTTGTTCTTGGTTGAATTTTGGTGTTTTTACATGTGTTGTTTGTAAATTTTTAGGTTGCTTTCTCGAAGTCGGAAAATCGTTCACGTTTCTGGTACCTTTTTTTTGTTTAGAGTTTTGTTTTAATTTTAGTTTGATCTTAAAATTTTTGTATGCTTTAAAAAATGTTGTTAGGGTTATTTTGATCTTTAGAAATGTAGAAAATAATTTTAAAGATGTTTAGATTTTAAATGCATGAATAAACTAAATAATTGTGGTTAAATTGAAAAACTTGGAATTAGAGATTTAATTAGGAAAATAATAAAGTGAGGAGTGAAATAACAAAGAGGCTTGATTTTAAAAAATATAAAAAAAGATTTTTTTGTGAAATTTAGTTTTAAATAATAGATGGGGAAAAAGATTTTAAAAGAAAAAATAAATAAAGATGTTTTTTTTTAAAAAAGAAATAAGTTTTTCAAGAAAAAGAAAATAAAAGGGTTTTAAAATAAAAATTAGGGTCTAGGATATAAAATAAATTTTTTGAAGAAAAAAAACTAAAAAAATAGTCTTTTTAGGAAGAAATAAAGTTTACTTTTTAAAATGGGTTGTTTTAAAAGAAAAACTTAAAAATTTAAAAAATGAAAATGATTTTAAAAAGAGTAAAAAAATCTTTAGAAAAAAAGGAAAACATAAAATGGTAAAAAAATAAAAAATAAAAAGGTGAAAAATGCAAAAAGGGGTTTTGGCTTAGAAAATAAAAGAAGTAAAAAAGAAATAAATGTTTTTTTAAAATAATAATAATAAGGGTAAAAATAAAAAAAAAATATAGAAATTTGCTTGCTTGTTTTAGAAATAGGTGAAAACTTAGGATTAGGGACTAAAGCTTAGATAGAGATTTGTTTGTTGAAAAATGTTCTTCATAAAAATAAGATACACTTAAGCATACTCAAACCTTAAATTAGGAATAAAAGACTTAGACGTTTTTAGGGCTTTTAATAAAATCAAACTTAGAATTAAATAAAAATGCTCAACACACTAAATTTCTTTGTTGCTTGAAAAGTGAAAACTTAATTTAATGCGGTGTCTTATCAAACGGGAATGACAGGTTAGCGCCATAAATGTTGGCGGTGATTAAAGTTCATCTCCCGGGCGATAAGGTCGTTAAAATAGACTAATATTCATTAAACAGACAAGTAAAGTCGAACTTTTTTGAACTTACAAATTCCAGTTTTGAAAACGATTTTAAAACCAATTAGGTACCAATTTTGGGCGTCGTGGCGGTGCTAACCCTTCCTCACGCGTAACCAACCCCCGAACTTATTTTCTTATTTTTCGCAGACTAAAACCGTTGTTTTATTAAAACCAAAAAACGTTTTATTAAAATAAACCCTATTTTTTAAAAGTGATTCAATCACACTTTTTTTCTTTCAAAAAAAGATTAGTGGCGACTTCGTTGATTTTAAAAGTGTTTTTCCAAAACGTCGAAGTCTCCTAAAAGTGGTTGCGACAACTATTTTGTACGCACCTGAGTTTATTCCTCCACAGTCACTTCATTACTCGAGCTTTGGAAGTGCATGGATTTTCAGGAAATACAAAATTTCTTGAATTCAACAGAGTTTATAGGAGGACAGAGCGGACATGTGGACATGTTCACAACACCGCCTCCTATGGCATCGGTGACTGAGAAGGATGTTGAAGCGGATGCTGAAGCTGAAGAGGATGCTAAAGCTGAAGAGGATCCCGAGGCAGAATAGGGGCCACAACGTAAGAGGAACCCGAGACACACTTATTTTTCGACCATATCTGCTCATTTTCAAAAATTACGTAAGAGGATGCAGAAGAAAAAATGATTTTGTGTATTTTGTGTAATACATTAGATACATTTGGGTTTGGATTTGGATTTGGATTTTTTTTAGTGTTTATATCTTTTATCTGTAAAAGTAGAAATAAAGCAAGTCTTTGCAAAACGATTATTTCGTGCTACAAACATAATATTTTTTAATACAAACGTAACATAATATTTTTGAATACAAACATAACATAACATAATATTTTGGAATACAAACATAACATAATATTTTTGAATACAAACATAATAAATCACTGAGGCATAGGCATATTGTTGAGTTGTGAGAGGCTCGATTCGTTCAACCGATAAGGCTTACCAAGTGGTGGAGAGGTGGATTTTTGGGTGTTAGGGTTTAGGAAGCTAGAATGAAAAATGACACAATGATTTATAGTGGTTCAACCTTTTAACCAAGGTCTACATCCACTACCTTAGCTCCCCACTAAGGATTTCTCAATCAATCCACTATTGATTCGTCCCCTTTTCTAGGCTTGGGAGGTAACCCTTACAAACAATCAAGCTTTCTACCCAAAGCCTTGATTGAAACCCTCTCTTACAAAGAGATAAACAAAGCAAACTTAAAACCCTCTAATAGGTGTTTGTTTGCACAATTAAGCACTCACCCAAAACCTAAAACACTTGAGAAAATTTGACAATTTTGGCTCACTAGTGTTTGTCTATACAATAAATGACAATTTAAGCTCTAAGACAATATTTGATCATTTGATGTTTTGACAATATGAGCATTAGCCTTCTCTTGATGCTTGGAGGTCCTTTTATACTCCCAAATGAGTTTGTAGTCGTTACTACCCGTTGGGATCAATTTGGAGCCGTTGAGGACTTTATTTCCCTTCATAAATGCTGTTCTGCAGCTATCCGTATCGATACGCGTAGAACCGTATCGGTACGGCCTTCATGAGGAACTAGCCGTTGGGCTCTTGCCAGCCTAGGCGTATCAATACGCTTGAGGGCGTATCGGTACGAGTTCACATTTGAATGGCTGTTGGGAAATAGCCGTTGGGGTTGGTTGAAAGGGGATCGATACGCTTACCTGGCGTATTGAAACGATCCCGATCCGTATCGAAACGGAAAAGGTCTGTATCGATACGGGTTTTGACAGTGGCCAAACTGGGGAAAAAAGGTATCGGTACGGGTACAACCGTTTCGATACTGGTACGTTGAAAACACAAGGTTGGCTATTAAAAACATGAAAAATCTTTGCCAAAAACCTCTTAAAATACCTCAAACATAATTTCAAGATGTTTGGACTTAAAAACAAGTTTTAAATTCTTTTCAAATTAGTCCAAAACATTTTTCAATTATTATATCAAAACATTAGTTCTACAATCTCCCCCTTTTTGATATAATAAAATTCACTTGAAAAATTATTTAGGATTCTCCCCCTTTAACTTTAAAAATGTGAATAAGAGATTAAAGATATGAAATCAAATAAAGTTCCCCCTTATTCATTTGAAAATTCAATTTTTCAAACCATTTCTCCCCCTTTTTGTTATATCAAAAAGAATTTAAAAATATTAAGTTCAAAATAACAATGGAGGTAAAAATTGACAAAAATAAGAATTTGGTTTTAAAATGGCTCCCCCTTACTCAAAGCATCATCAAAAATGTTAGTCCATCATATATGATCATCTAGTTGACAAAAAAGAAAGTAAAACAAATAAAATCAAAAGCAACTAGATTTTTACCGACACTTGAACTCAAGGGAGGATGTGAAGCCTTCCTTCTTCAAGTGTTCTTCCTTGTGTGCATGGAGCTCCCCCTCATTGATTGGACTTGTTGAACATCTCCATCACACCTAGCAAAAGACAATCAAGTGATTTTTAGTATCCAAATCGCTTTGGATCCATAAACGTTAGTAGCACAAATTTTAGTCCCCTTAGGAATCCATTTTTCAATGTCATCCTTTTTAATTGAAGTACTAAGTCCTTTTGGGACCCAAACACTTCTAAAACATTTACCTTTTATAAATTTAGGGGCACTAGATTGTCTAACATAAAATTTGATTTTCCAAAATTGTTTTTCTTTTCAAGCTCTTTGGAAATCAAATCTTTTTCTTCTTGAACTTTTTGAAGCAATTTTTGTAAATCAAAACATTTTAACTCAAACTCTTCAAGTTTTGCTTCAAGTTCGAGTTTGGTTTTAGAAAGCAAATCATTTTGAATTTTTAACTTTGAAATCAATTTGTTGTTTTTCAAAATGTGGCTTTTAAAATCTAAAAACAAATCATCATAGGCATCTTGTAATTCATCAAAAGAGTAAAAGCATGAAGTAGATGAATTAGAAGTTACCCTTGAATCTTCTTGGATGGCCATAAGGCAAAGGTGGGCTTGTTCATCGTCGGTGGAGTCCTCATCACTCCAAGTAGCCACATGTGCCTTCTTCTTATGGCTTGAAGTGCTTGCCCTCTCCTTTCTCTTGGGTTCTTGTTCAAGCTCTCTTAAAGCTTTCTTCATGAACGGGGCACACTTCTTGAAGAGATGAACTATCTCTTCATCTTTATCCTCCTCTTCACTTGAGTAGACATGATGACAAGTGGAGGATTTGAGAGCCATGGCACTTGCATTGATGCCAAGCCCTTTGATTTTCTTCTCTCCCATAGCTCTAATTTCTTCCCTCTTCTTCTCATCCTCTTTGTTCTTCTTCATGATTTGATGAGAAAGGAGTGACCCCATGAGTTCATCAAGCTTCAAGGTCTTCAAATTTTTGGCTTCGATGATGGCGGTCCTTTTTGAGTCCCATGACTCGGGAAGTGAGTATATGAGCTTTCGGACAAGCTTCTCCTCCGGAATGGCTTCTCCATAGCCTTTGAGACCATTGGTGATTGTGGAGAACCTATCAAACATCTTCTCGATGTTCTCTTCCAGATCCATTTTGAAGTTCTCATACTCTAAGGTTAGGAGCCCAATCTTGGTCTCCTTGACTTCATTTGTTCCCTCGTATGTGACTTCAAGCTTGTCCCATACCTCATTGGCACTCTCACAAGAAGACATCTTCTCATAGATGGATGGACCAAATGCACAAAATAAAATGTGCAAGGCTTTGCAATTTAGCTCCATCTTATTGCGATCGTCGGCACTCCACTCCGCTTTGCTTCTTTGAGGCACGGACAGACCATCTTCAACTACATCCCATAGCTTGTAATCTTTTGATTTGATGAAGAACTTCATCTTTGTCTTCCAATGGGCATAGTGAGTTTCGTCAAAGAAAGGCGGTTTGTCGATTGAATGTGTCATTGAGCCGGTTGATGAAAAAGTGATCGAGCTTGCCGGATCTTCTCAATAGGATGTGAATCCCCTTCGATTGAGCCAAGCTCTGATACCAATTGTTGAGTTGTGAGAGGCTCGATTCGTTCAACCGATAAGGCTCACCAAGTGGTGGAAAGGTGGATTTTTGGGTGTTAGGGTTTAGGAAGCTAGAATGAAAAATGACACAATGATTTATAGTGGTTCAACCTTCTAACCAAGGTCTACATCCACTACCTTAGCTCCCCACTAAGGATTTCTCAATCAATCCACTATTGATTCGTCCCCTTTTCTAGGCTTAGTAGGTAACTGTGAAACAAATATTTTAATTTTGATATAACTAAAAACCTAAGGACTAAATTGAAAATGTCAAAACGAATTTTAAGTCCTCAAAATATCCCCATATAATTTTAAGATTATGCCCAAGTTAAAAACAAAGTTTTTCAAATATTTTTCTAAGTGTTTAAAGCCAAAACAGTGATTTTCATGCCCCTGTTTCAAAACGGCCTAAGGCGTTTCGAAACGATTTCATCACTGCCAACCCCTGTTCCGAAACGAGTATCGAAACGGCTTAAGAACACTTGAACCCGTTTCGAAACGGTCTCATACGTTTCGAAACTGTTCTTCATATTTGATTTAAAAAAGGCACAACGGTTACAAACTTTTAACTGAATATTTAAAGATAAATAGGGTGTTTCGAAACGGGCTAAGGCTGTTTCGAAACAACCCTTGACAGTAGCAAAACCGTTTCGAAACGAGGCCAAGCGTTTCGAAACAGGTCTTCAGTTTAAATTGTAAATATGACCGTTGAAGATGTTTTTAACCGAATTTCTGAAAACCGTTAGGGTGTTTCGAAACGGGACAAGACTGTTTCGAAACGACCCTTGACAGTGGCAAAAGTGTTTCGAAACGGCCCTAAGGCGTTTCGAAACGGGCTCTTAAATGCACCCCAACGGCTCTTTCTATTTTAGTCTGTTCCGAAACAGGTACCCCGCGTTTCGAAACGGGTTGTTGTAGACTGCTTTTATGGTGGTGAGATAACATCCCCAACGGCTCTATTGATGAGTGCAACAACCACAACGGTTAGAAATCAATGAGAAGGTATAAAAGGGTCCTCTAAAAGCACCAGCAACAACTATTGATCCAAAAGCAAACATCCAAACATCAAATCCAAGTAATTGTGCAAAAATCCCATTTTGTCTAGAAACCCCAATTGTAATTTTCATTCATATCTTGTTCAATTGGGTTGAGTGCTTGTAATTAGGCTATCATTTGGATTGAGAGATACTTTATTAGCCATCAAATTTCTTTGTTCACTTGTGTGAGGATTGGGTTGATTTTTGGGTAGAAAAATCAACCGAAATTGTAAAGGGTTGCCTCATTGTCCTAGAAAAGGGGAAGAGCAATTAGTGGAATTGTTGCAAATCCTTAGTGAAGCTAAGGTAGTGGATGTAGAGTTCATTTGGAACTTGAACCACTCTAAATCCCTTGTATATTATTTTCAATTTGCAATTTCCATCATAAAACCTTTAAATTTCCAATTCACCCCCCCTCTTGGTCAATATCGATCTTGCGATCCACTCATCAATTGGTATCAGAGCTTAACTCTTTGAGGATTAACAACCACAAGAGGAGATCCTTGGAAGAGTGTGATCATCAAATATCAAGAGATGGCTTCAACCTCCGGTTCGGGCATGTACGAGTCACAATCCACTACAAAGCCTCCTTTCTTCAACGGTGATAACTATTCTTTTTGGAAGAATAGGATGCGTCTCTTCATCAAATCAAATGACTATCTAGTGTGGGATGTCATTGAAGATGGGCCATATATCCCTTTGAAGCAAGATAGTGAAGGCAAGATGGTCTTAAAGAAGAAAGTGGAGATGAGTGAAGAGGAGAGAAAAAAGATTCAAGTCAATGATAAAGCTCTCCACATGCTATTTTGTTCCTTTGGTCCGGACATCTATTCCAAGGTCTCATCCATTGAAAGTGCCAAAGAAGTATGGGACACTCTAGAGACCACATATGAAGGCACCAACGATGTTAAAGAAACTAAGATTGGAATTCTCAATCTTAGTTATGAGAATTTCAAGATGGAGCCCGATGAGACGGTGTCAAAGATGTTCGATCGTTTCTCCACGATTTTCAATGGGCTAAAGGGCTATGGAGAGATTATACCGGAAGACAAGCTTGTCCGGAAGCTACTCTATTCACTTCCCGAGTCTTGGGATGGGAAGAGAACCGCTATCATCGAAGCAAAGAACTTGAAAACCTTGAAGCTTGATGAGCTTGTGGGTTCTCTCCTTACTCATGAGATCATGAAGCAAGGAAGGGAAGATGAGAAGAAGAAAGAAGAAAAAAGGGTAGAGAAGCTTGAGGTTGAGAAGAAGAAGAAGATGGGAATAGCTCTCAAGGCTAAAACTTCACAACGTGATGAGAGCTCATCTAGTGAGGAGGATGAACTTGAAGAATTGGCTATGATAGCCAAACGATTCTCACGCTTCATGAGGTCCAACCGTGGAAGAAAAATCCAAAGAAAAATGGATTTCAAAAGCAAGAACAAAGAAGAAGGAAGGGATCCTATCACTTGCTTTGAGTGCAAACAACCCGGCCACATTCGTTCGGAGTGCCCTCAACTCAAGAAGAAGGGCTTTGAGAAGAGGAAAAAGCTCAAAGCCAAGCTTGCTACTTGGAGTGATGAGGAGTCATCGGAGGATGACGAACAAGAAGTGGCTAACCTTTGCCTCATGGCACTTGAGGAAGATTCCTCCATGGTAACCTCTAACTCATCTACTTTAGATTTTTCATATGAAGAATTAAATGATGCATATGATGAGTTACAAGAGGTCTATGATGAGTTAGTTGAGAAATATAAGGAGTCGGTTATTAGGAATAAAAAGATTATTCTAGAATTAAATGAGAAAAATGACTCACTTACTCAAGCTAATTCTAAATTTGAGAAAAAGATATTAGGATTAAAAGATGAACTTAAATTCTTTCAAGATGAAAATGTTGATCTTAATAATCTTTTATCTCAATGTAATTGTGAACACCAAAAGGTGTTGGGTGAGCTAAATGAGCTCAAAAAGTCTTTAAAAATGTTGGTATTGTCAAGCATGAAGTAGGAGAATCCTCTAGAACACACCAACCTAAGAAAAAGACTAACTACTACAAACAAAGTGGCTATCCTAGACATAGTAGAGCTAAAAGAATTAGAAGTGTATGGGTTCCTAAGGAACTTGTTAAATCTAATAATATTATTGCTATGTCATCTTGGATTCCTAAGGGAACCAAGGTTTTGGGAGCTAACACTCATGGACCCAAAATGATTTGGGTACCAAAAACCAAAGTTTAATATCTTTGTTTGTAGGGGGAGCATTGCTACAAGGCCAAATCACAAAGTCAAAACTCATGGTACCTTGATAGTGGATGCTCGAGGCACATGACCGGAGACAAGAGTAGATTCATGGATCTAAAGCCAAAAAGTGGAGGAGTAGTAACATTTGGTGACAACTCCAAAGGCCACATTAAAGGTATTGGCTCCATAGGTAATCACTCTACTATTCTCATTGAAAATGTTTTATATGTCGATGGTCTTAAACACAATTTATTGAGCATAAGTCAATTGTGTGATAAATTTTGTTTGATAAAAATGGATGCAAAATTATAGACATTAAATCTAATAATATTATGCTCATAGGTCATCGCATAGGGAATATATACATGGTGCATCTAGATGACATTCATACATCTCATGCATGCTTAGTTGTTCAAAATGAAAATGATGCATGGTTGTGGCATAGGAAGCTAGGACATGCTAGCATAAGTGTTTTGGAAAAACTAGTCTCTCTAAATCTAGTTAGAGGTTTACCTAAAATAAAATTTTCAAATGATAAAATTTGTGATGCATGCTCAAAGGGTAAACAACATAAATCTTCCTTTAAATCCATTAATGATGTTTCTACTAGTAGATGCTTACAACTAATTCACATGGATTTATTTGGGCCAATTAGGACTATGAGCTTGGGTGATAAGTCTTATGTTTTTGTGCTAGTTGATGATTTTTCTAGATTTACTTGGGTTCTCTTTTTAAGTACTAAAGATGAGGCTTTGGAAAAATTCATCACATTTTCAAAATTAACCCAAAATGATCTTGAACTTAGAATTTCACATATTAGAAGTGATCATGGAACCGAGTTTCAAAATTTAGGGTTTGAAGAATTTTTAAATGAAAATGGTATTAGCCATAATTTTTCGACTCCTCGAACTCCTCAACAAAATGGGGTAGTTGAGAGGAAAAATAGAACTTTACAAGAAATGGCTAGAACTATGCTTTGTGAAAACAATTTACCTAAATATTTTTGGGCGGAAGCCACAAACACCGCTTGTTATATTGTAAATCGAGTAATGATTAGGCCAATTTTAAAGAAAAGACCTTATGAGATTTTAAAATCTAAAAAGCCTAACATTAGCTATTTCCACCCTTTTGGGTGCAAGTGTTTTGTTTTAAATAATGGAAAAGATAACTTAGGTAAATTTGATGCAAAAAGTGATGAAGCCATTTTTATAGGTTACTCTTTAACCTCTAAAGTCTATCGAGTATTTAACAAAAGAACTTTAGTAGTAGAAGAATCTATTCATGTTGTATTCGATGATAATCTCCTTCCTAGGAAGGATTCTTGTGATGATGATGATGTAGGGATCATAAATGCCTTTGATGGAGGTCAAACTTCAAAGGAGGATGAGATTCCATCAAAGGAAGAGGACTCACAAGATCCACCTCTTGAAGCCTTGAAGGACTTGGCTATAGAGGAAAAGGAAGTGAGCTACCCAAGGGAGTTGAACTATGTCAAAGATGGTGAAATCTTGGGTGATCCATCCAAGGGGGTAACCACTCGTTCTTCTCTTAGATTAATGAACCATGTTGCATTTATCTCATGCATAGAGCCTAAAAATATAAAAGAAGCATTAAAAGATGACTTTTGGATTATGGCTATACAAGAAGAGTTAAATCAATTTGAGAGAAGTAATGTTTGGACATTAGTTGATAGGCCTAGTAATCAATCTACAATAGGAACTAAATGGGTCTTTAGGAACAAACTAGATGAGAGTGGTAACATTATGAGAAATAAAGCTAGACTTGTAGCACAAGGTTACACTCAAGAAGAGGGAATAGTGTTGAGTGGATCGCAAGATCGAAATTGACCAAGAGGGGGGGTGAATTGGAAAATTAAAGCTTTGTGGTGGAAATTGGCAAATTAAAAATGATGGACAAGAGATTTAGAGTGGTTCAAGTTCCAAATGAACTCTACATCCACTACCTTAGCTTCACTAAGGATTTGCAACAATTCCACTAAATTGCTCTTCCCCTTTTCTAGGACAAGGAGGCAACCCTTTACAATTTCGGTTGATTTTTCTACCCAAAAATCAACCCAATCCTCACACAAATGAACAAAGAAATTTGAAGGCTAATAAGGTATCTCTTAATACAAATGATAGCCCCAATACAAGCACTCAGCCCAATTTGACAAAATATGAATGAAGATTACAAATGGGTTTCTAGACAAATATGAATTTTGGCACAATTGCTTGGATTTGATGAATAAGTGTTTTCTTGAAGATCAATAGTTGTTGCTATAGCTTTTGGATGTGTCTTTTATACCTCCACATTGATTTCTATCCGTTTGGGTGGTTGGGAATATAAATGGAGCCGTTGGAACCCTCTCTTACCACCATTAATGCACTTCTGCAGCTACCGGTATCGGTATGCGGGAAGGGGTATCGGTACCTGTCTCAGAAAAGAAAGAGCCGTTGTGTGCATTTAATAAGGGGTATCGATACGCGCGTAAGCGTATCGGTACTGGGTATCGAAACGGCAAGGGCCGTATCGATACTATTTTCTGAACTTAGCTCACTGTCCACAACCGTATCGGTACGAGGGTTTTGCGTATCGATACGGGTCAACGAACTTTTAAAGTTTGGTTACCAACCAACTGACACCAACGGTCATATTTTTTAAACCGACTTATATTTAAAAATTATAAAGCCCGTATCGATACGAGGGTTAGCCGTATCGGTACGATATTCAAACTCTTTGAATTTTAACACAGGGCAGTATCGATACGAGGGTTTGGGGTATCGATACTGGTTCCGACAGTAACCAAGTTTGGTAAAATGGTATCGATACGCTTGGTGCGGTATCGATACGCCTGAACGATTTTCAATGGTTTTGTCTTGGAACACTTAGAAAATATTTTGAGTTTTATAAATCAGTTTCAAAGAGTTGGTGTTTTAAAACTTATTAAGGGACTTATAAAACCAAATTTAAGTTTTACAAAATGATCCTTAAGGATTTAATTATATCAAAATCAAACATAGGTTTTACAATCTCCCCCTTTTTGATATAACAAAACTAAAACTTAAATTTTTTGAAAAACTTTTATAAAGTTAACTCCCCCTTAATATAAGCTTGGTAACCTTTAAATTAAAATCAAAATATTTAAAGTGTGAGCTAGTTTCTTCTCCCCCTTTTTGTTAGATCAAAAAAAATCTTTGAGACAATTAAGTGCATCAAGAAATCAAAGGTATAATAAGCAACATAGATATTATTCATTAAGGCAACATACTTAAAATCCAAACAAAGGCAAAATAGAAATCAAAGCATAGGTTTTAATCCTAAAACAACCTTAATCCTAAGAACGTAAAACATAGGTGCATAAAAATATAAAATCCTAAATGATATGCATGACAAACAAGAGAAAAACGTCTAAGCATCGTCTTCGTCGTCTTCATCATCTTCATCATCAAGTCCCAAGGGCTCATTAGAGCGCATGCTATTACGCCATTCATCATGGAAAGCGGCAATGGAAATATTTAAGGAATTGTGCCCGCTCTCAAGAGATGTAAGGCGATTCTCCATACCCGTCATCCTAGTGTCAAAAGTAGTTTCCATGGAAGTGAGACGAGTATTCATGTCCGTGCGCAACCCGGTAAATTGCTCATTGAGATAGGTCATGAGAGCATCCATATTGGGTTGTTGGACTTGAGGAGCTTGAGGAGCTTGAGCCTCTTCAAACATGGCGGCGGCTTCCGGTGGTAACTCGGCAAGACGTATCCATTCGCCATTAACATAAGAGAATTTTGCCCGAGCAAGAGATCGCTCATCAATGGGATCGGTGAGAGAAGTTGGATAGTCATAAGAGCAATCAATATCCTTTTTAACAAAGAAATAGCTCAAAGTCGTACCGTATGTGAAGGAGGTGACATGAGGAGTGTTACGATTTTTAACGATATAGACGATCTCCGCGAACATGAGACGAGCTAGATTTGGTCTCTTGGCTTCACGGAAGCATCGAATCCAAAAATCATCCACTTGACGGATGGTGGAATATTTCCCTCCGGAAGGACGAAACCACCACGACACCATTAAATGTAGAATTCGATCATGGGCATTAAGGGTGGTGACGGAACCACTAAGAACATGCTCTATACCATGCTCATCATCAAGGCCTTCATCATCCAACTTAAAGACATCACAAATAGACTTGACATCAAGGATTAATTTCTTCCCCATAAGAAAAGAGCTAATAGCCACAACTTCCCCATTACGAGTAATACATCTTGCATTAGCATAGAAAATCACAACCAAGAGACGATAGTAAAAAACCCGGAATAGAGATAAAATCCATGAAATTCCAACGATGAAGCAAGGGGAGGTATTCAAACTTAAAACGCTCCGAATTGAGAAAAGGAATGGATATTACCCTTTCGGCACGGATCTTGTAATTCTCATATTGACGAAAGTGAGCGAGACCCGCATTGCCGGGAAAGCATTGATCATAGATGATGGAATAGTTTGGACGAGCAATTTCTCCACCGGTGGAGGAATCACCGGCTTGATTAGTCCTTGGTCGCTTCCTCGATGGATCTTTTGGTGCCATGATCTAAGAGAGAAAATAAGCAAGGGAGATTTCTTCAATATGAGTAAAAATCAAGGTAAGAGGAATTTTTTTAAAAAAAAATTGAAAAGAAAAAAAATCAAGAAAAAGTTTGAAGAAAAACAAAGTTTGTAAAAAAAATAAAACAAGAAGAATTAAAAAAGAGAAAGAAGTAGATTACCTTGATAGAAACTTGAAGATTTGAAGAAAACTAGCACAAGGATGAGAAAGAGAGCACAAAGCCTTGCTTGATTAAAAAAAAACTCTTTTAGGTTTGAGTTGAGATGTGAAAAATATGAAGGAGGAAAGACCTTTTTATAGGCAAAAACGGCTAGGGTTAATTAGGTTTTGAAAAGTTTGAATTTTGGTAAAAGTTGAATACATTAAAAGCCTAATTAAAGCCATCAGCGCAGACGAGTATCGATACGCCCGTTGGGGTATCGATACGGGGATATAGATGTCTTTTTGCAAAAAAGCCCGTTGGAAAAGTCGTATCGAAACGGAGGGGTCCGTATCGAAACGACCCGTATCGATACGGGATGAATCGTATCGATACGCGTGAAGCGAAGAGAATTCTGGGAAACGGAATGAAGAACAGGTATCGATACGCGTAGTGTAGTATCGATACGGTATGCCCAGAAATGCATATTTGGTTCAAAGAACAACCAAAGGCTCGAACCTAACCTCTCCTATGAGTATGCAAATGATGTATGAGCAGTTCTAAGCATATTTTAACAGAATCATACTCCCCCTAACTATAGGCATGGAAGAAATTGGGAGTCTAAGCATACAAACATGGCATTTCACAAGATCAAGCATATTTAAGCACAAAAGAGGTCATAAAAAGATCAAGATAGGCTAGCTAGACCTAACTCTCTCCTAAGGGACCAAAAACGCTCTTTGTCTAAGGGTTTTGTAAATATGTCCGCTAATTGATTCAAGGTGTCTACATACTCTATAACAACATCTTCCTTAAGGACATGATCTCTAATGAAATGATGCCTAATTTCAATGTGTTTGGTTCTAGAGTGTTGGATGGGATTTTTTTGTTAAACATATTGCACTAGTGTTGTCACATTTTAGGGGTATGGTTTCAACTTTAATTCCATAATCTAAGAGTTGTTGCTTCATCCAAAGGATTTGAGCACAACAACTCCCTAAGGATATGTACTCGGCTTCGGTGGTAGATAAGGCTACACTATTTTGTTTCTTAGAGAACCAAGATATGAGCATACTACCTAAGAATTGACACGTTCCCGAAGTACTTTTCCTATCAATTTTGCAACCCCCATAATCCGCATCCGAGTAAGCATGAAGGTTGAAGGTAGAGACTCTAGGATACCAAAGACCTAAACAAGGAGTGTCTCTAAGGTATCTAAAGATCCTCTTAACGGCTATAAGGTGAGACTCTCTAGGACTAGCTTGAAACCTAGCACACAAGCAAACACTAAACAATATATTCGGGCTACTTGCGGTAAGGTAAAGGAAAGATCCAATCATAGAACGATAAAGCTTAGAGTCAACACACTTACCTCCTTCATCTTTGTCAAGCTTTGTAGATGAGCTCATAGGAGTGGCTTGAGGCTTTGCATTCTCCAAGCCAAACTTCTTGAGCATATCCCTTATGTATTTTGCTTGGTTGATGAAGGTGCCATCCTTCTTTTGCTTGATTTGGAGTCCCAAAAAGAATGAGAGCTCCCCCATCATGCTCATCTCAAATTCACCTTGCATTAACTTAGCAAACTCTTGACAATGACATTCATTAGTAGAACCAAAACTGATATCATCAACATAAATTTGAACTACTAAGATGTCATTTTTATACATTTTTATAAAGAGTGTAGTGTCCACCTTACCTTTTTCAAATCCTTTTTCAATCAAAAAATTTGAAAGCCTTTCATACCAAGCTCTAGGAGCTTGTTTTAAACCATAAAGAGCTTTGGTAAGTTTGAAAACATGATTTGGAAATTTTGAATCTTCAAAACCCGGTGGTTGTTCCACATACACTTCCTCATTTATAAAACCATTTAAAAATGAGCTTTTAACATCCATTTGAAAAAGCTTGAAATTATGATAACATGCATATGCAAGCAACATCCTAATGGCTTCCATTCTAGCTACGGGTGCATAGGTTTCATCAAAATCTATTCCCTCTTCTTGAGTGTAACCTTGTGCTACAAGTCTAGCTTTATTTCTCACAATGTTACCACTCTCATCTAGTTTGTTCCTAAAGACCCATTTAGTTCCTATTGTAGATTGATTACTAGGCCTATCAACTAATGTCCATACATTACTTCTCTCAAATTGATTTAACTCTTCTTGCATAGCCATAATCCAAAAGTCATCTTTCAATGCTTCTTTTATATTTTTAGGCTCTATGCATGAGATAAATGCAACATGGTTCATTAATCTAAGAGAAGAACGAGTGGTTACCCCCTTGGATGGATCACCCAAGATTTCACCATCTTTGACATAGTTCAACTCCCTTGGGTAGCTCAATTTCTTTTCCTCAATAGCCAAGTCCTTCAAGGCTTCAAGAGGTGGATCTTGTGAGTCCTCTTCCTTTGTTGGAATCTCATCCTCCTTTGAAGTTTGACCTCCATCAAAGGCATTTATGATCCCTACATCATCATCATCACAAGAATCCTTCCTAGGAAGGAGGTTATCATCGAATACAACATGAATAGATTCTTCTACTACTAAAGTTCTTTTGTTAAATACTCGATAGGCTTTAGAGGTTAAAGAGTAACCTATAAAAATGGCTTCATCACTTTTTGCATCAAATTTACCTAAGTTGTCTTTTCCATTATTTAAAACAAAACACTTGCACCCAAAAGGGTGAAAGTAGCTAATGTTAGGCTTTTTGGATTTTAAAATCTCATAAGGTGTTTTCTTTAAAATTGGCCTAATCATTACTCGATTTACAATATAACAAGCGATGTTTGTGGCTTCCGCCCAAAAATATTTAGGTAAATTGTTTTCACAAAGCATAGTTCTAGCCATTTATTGTAAAGTTCTATTTTTCCTCTCAACTACCCCATTTTGTTGAGGAGTTCGAGGAGCCGAAAAATTATGGCTAATACCATTTTCATTTAAAAACTCTTCAAACCCTAAATTTTGAAACTCGGTTCCATGATCACTTCTAATGTGTGAAATTCTAAGTTCAAGATCATTTTGGGTTAGTTTTGAAAATGTGATGAATTTTTCCAAAGCCTCATCTTTAGTACTTAAAAAGAGAACCCAAGTAAATCTAGAAAAATCATCAACTAGCACAAAAGCATAAGACTTACCACCCAAGCTCATAGTCCTAATTGGCCCAAATAAATCCATGTGAATTAGTTGTAAGCATCTACTAGTAGAAACATCATTAATGGATTTAAAGGAAGACCTATGTTGTTTACCCTTTGAGCATGCATCACAAATTTTATCATTTGAAAATTTTATCTTGGGCAAACCTCTAACTAGATTTAGAGAGACTAGTTTTTCTAAAACACTTATGCTAGCATGTCCTAGCTTCCTATGCCACAACCATGCATCATTTTCATTTTGAGCAACTAAGCATGCATGAGATGTATGTATGTCATCTAAGTGCACCATGTATATGTTTCCTATGCGATGACCTATGAGCATAATATTATTAGATTTAATGTCTACAATTTTGCATCCATTTTTATCAAATAAAACATTAAATCCTTTATCACACAATTGACTTATGCTCAATAAATTATGTTTAAGACCATCGACATATAAGACATTTTCAATGAGAATAGTAGAGTGATTACCTATGGAGCCAATACCTTTTATGTGGCCTTTGGAGTTGTCACCAAATGTTACTACTCCTCCACTTTTTGGCTTTAGATCCATGAATCGACTCTTGTCTCCGGTCATATGCATCGAGCATCCACTATCAAGGTGCCATGAGTTTTGACTTTGTGCCTTGGCCTTGTAGCAATGCTCCCCCTACAAACAAAGATATTAAACCTTGGTTTTTGGTACCCAAATCATTTTGGGTCCATGAGTGTTAGCTCCTAAAACCTTGGTTCCCTTAGGAATCCAAGATGACATAGCAATAATATTATTAGATTTTACAAGTTCCTTAGGAACCCATACACTTCTAATTCTTTTAGCTCTACTATGTCTAGGGTAGCTACCTTGTTTGTAGTAGTTAGTCTTTTTCTTAGGTTGGTGTGTTCTAGAGGATTCTCCTACTTCATGCTTGACACTACCAACATTTTTTAAAGACTTTTTGAGCTCATTTAGCTCACCCAACACCTGTTGGTGTTCACTATTACATTGAGATAAAAGATTATTAAGATCAACATTTTGATCTTTAAAGAATTTGAGTTCATATTTTAATCCTATAATCTTTTTCTCAAATTTTGAATTAGCTTGAGTAAGTGAGTCATTTTTCTCATTTAGTTCTAGAATAATCTTTTTATTCCTAATGACCGACTCCTTATACTTCTCAACTAATTCATCATATACCTCTTGTAACTCATCATATGCATCATTTAATTCTTCATATGAAAAATCTAAGGTAGATGAGTTAGAGGTTACCATGGAGGAATCTTTCTCAAGTGCCATGAGGCAAAGGTTAGCCACTTCTTGTTCGTCATCCTCCGATGACTCCTCATCACTCCAAGTAGCAAGCTTGGCTTTGAGCTTTTTCTTCTTCTCAAAGCCCTTCTTCTTGAGTTGAGGGCACTCTGAACGTATGTGGTCGGGTTTATTGCACTCAAAGCAAATGATTTGATCCTTTCCATCTTCCTTGTTCTTGCTTTTGAAGTCCATCTTCCTTTGGATTTTTCTTCCCCGGTTGGACCTCATAAAGCGGGAGAATCGTTTGGCTATCATAGACAATTCTTCAAGTTCATCCTCATCACTAGATGAGCTCTCATCTTGTTGTGAAGCTTTAGCCTTGAGAGCTATTCCCATCTTCTTCTTCTTCTCAACTTCAAGCTTCTCTACTCTTTTCTCTTCTTTCTTCTTCTCATCTTCCCTTCCTTGCTTCATGATCTCATGAGTAAGGAGAGAACCCACAAGCTCATCAAGCTTCAATGTCTTCAAGTTCTTTGCTTCGATGATAGCGGTTCTCTTCCCATCCCAAGACTCGGGAAGTGAATAGAGTAGTTTCCGGACAAGCTTGTCTTCCGGTATGATCTCTCCAAATCCCTTTAGACCATTGACGATCGTGGAGAATCGATCGAACATCTTTGACACCGTCTCATCGGACTCCATCTTGAAATTTTCATAACTAAGATTGAGAATTCCAATCTTAGTTTCCTTGACATCATTGGTGCCTTCATAAGTGGTCTCAAGAGTGTCCCACACTTCCTTGGCACTTTCAATTGATGAGACCTTTGAGTAGATGTCCGGACCGAAAGTACAAAATAGCATGTGGAGAGCTTTATCATTGACTTGAATCTTTTTCCTCTCCTCTTCACTCATTTCGGCTTTCTTCTTCAACACCATCTTGCCTTCACCGTCTTGCTTCAATGGAATGTATGGCCCATCCTCAATGACATCCCACACAAGATAGTCATTTGACTTGATGAATAGACGCATTCTATTCTTCCAAAAAGAATAGTTATCACCGTTGAAGAATGGAGGCTTTGTGGTCGATTGTGACTCGTACATGCCGGAACCGGAGGTAGAAGCCATCTCTTGATAATTTGATGATCACACTCTTCTAAGGATCTCCTTTTGTGGTTGTTAATCCTCAAAGAGTTAAGCTCTGATACCAATTGTTGAGTGGATCGCAAGATCGAAATTGACCAAGAGGGGGGTGAATTGGAAAATTAAAGCTTTGTGGTGGAAATTGGCAAATTAAAAATGATGGACAAGAGATTTAGAGTGGTTCAAGTTCCAAATGAACTCTACATCCACTACCTTAGCTTCACTAAGGATTTGCAACAATTCCACTAAATTTCTCTTCCCCTTTTCTAGGACAAGGAGGCAACCTTTTACAATTTCGGTTGATTTTTCTACCCAATCCTCACACAAATGAACAAATAAATTTGAAGGCTAATAAGGTATCTCTCAATACAAATGATAGCCCCAATACAAGCACTCAACCCAATTTGACAAAATATGAATGAAGATTACAAATGGGTTTCTAGACAAATATGAATTTTGGCACAATTGCTTGGATTTGATGAATAAGTGTTTTCTTGAAGATCAATAGTTGTTGATGTAGCTTTTGGATGTGTCTTTTATACCTCCACATTGATTTCTATCCGTTTGGGTGGTTGGGAACATAAATGGAGCCGTTGGAACCCTCTCTTACCACCATTAATGCACTTCTGCAGCTACCGGTATCGGTACGCGGGAAGGGGTATCAGTACCTGTCTCAGAAAAGAAAGAGCCGTTGTGTGCATTTAATAAGGGGTATCGATACGCGCGTCAGCGTATCGGTACTGGGTATCGAAACGGCAAGGGCCGTATCGATACTATTTTTTGAACTTAGCTCACTGTCCACAACCGTATCGGTACGAGGGTTTTGTGTATCGATACGGGTCAACGAACTTTTAAAGTTTGGTTACCAACCAACTGACACCAACGGTCATATTTTTTAAACCGACTTATATTTAAAAATTATAAAGCCCGTATCGATACGAGGGTTAGCCGTATCGGTACGATATTCAAACTCTTTGAATTTTAACACAGGGCAGTATCGATACGAGGGTTTGGGGTATCGATACTGGTTCCGACAGTAACCAAGTTTGGTAAAATGGTATCGATACGCTTGGTGCGGTATCGATACGCCTGAACGATTTTCAATGGTTTTGTCTTGGAACACTTAGAAAATATTTTGAGTTTGAGTTTTATAAATCAGTTTCAAAGAGTTGGTGTTTTAAAACTTATTAAGGGACTTATAAAACCAAATTTAAGTTTTACAAAATGATCCTTAAGGATTTAATTATATCAAAATCAAACATAGGTTTTACAAATAGATTTCGATGAAACCTATGCACCCGTAGCTAGAATGGAAGCCATTAGGATGTTGCTTGCATATGCATGTTATCATAATTTCAAGCTTTTTCAAATGGATGTTAAAAGCGCATTTTTAAATGGTTTTATAAATGAAGATGTGTATGTGGAACAACCACCGGGTTTTGAAGATTCAAAATTTCCAAATCATGTTTTCAAACTTACCAAAGCTCTTTATGGTTTAAAACAAGCTCCTAGAGCTTGGTATGAAAGGCTTTCAAATTTTTTGATTGAAAAAGGATTTGAAAAAGGTAAGGTGGACACTACACTCTTTATAAAAATGTATAAAAATGACATCTTAGTAGTTCAAATTTATGTTGATGATATTATTTTTGGTTCTACTAATGAATGTCATTGTCAACAGTTTGCTAAGTTAATGCAAGGTGAATTTGAGATGAGCATGATGGGGGAGCTCTCATTCTTTTTGGGACTCCAAATCAAGCAAAAGAAGGATGGCACCTTCATCAACCAAGCAAAATACATAAAGGATATGCTCAAGAAGTTTGGCTTGGAGAATGCAAAGCCTCATGCCACTCCTATGAGCTCATCTACAAAGCTTGACAAAGATGAAGGAGGTAAGTGTGTTGACTCTAAGCTTTATCGTTCTATGATTGGATCTTTGCTTTACCTTACCGCAAGTAGACCGGATATCTTGTTTAGTGTTTTCTTGTGTGCTAGGTTTCAAGCTAGTCCTAGAGAGTCTCACCTTATAGCCGTTAAGAGAATCTTTAGATACCTTAGAGACACTTCTTGTTTAGGTCTTTGGTATCCTAGAGACTCTACCTTCAACCTTCATGCTTACTCGGATGCGGATTATGGGGGTTGCAAAATTGATAGGAAAAGTACTTCGGGAACTTGTCAATTCTTAGGTAGTATGCTCATATCTTGGTTCTCTAAGAAACAAAATAGTGTAGCCTTATCTACCACCGAAGCCGAGTATATATCCTTAGGGAGTTGTTGTGCTCAAGTCCTTTGGATGAAGCAACAACTCTTAGATTATGGAATTAAAGTTGAAACCATTCCCCTAAAATGTGACAACACTAGTGCAATATGTTTAACTAAAAATCCCATCCAACACTCTAGAACCAAACACATAGAAATAAGACATCATTTCATTAGAGATCATGTCCTTAAGGAAGATGTGGTTATAGAGTACGTAGACACCTTGAATCAATTAGCGGACATATTTACAAAACCCTTAGACAAAGAGCGTTTTTGGTCCCTTAGGAGAGAGTTAGGTCTAGCTAGCCTATCTTGACCTTTTAGGACCTCTTTTGTGCTTCAATATGCTTGATCTTGTGAAATGCCATGTTTGTATGCTTAGTCTCCTAATTTCATCCATGCTTATAGCAAGGGGGAGTATGTTTATGCTTGAATATGTTTTGCATGCTCATTCATGACATTTATGCATGTTAGGACTATTAAAACTTCATTTTTCTGCACTTTTAGAGCCTCGTCTGCACTTCCAGGCCTAGGTGTATCGAAACGGGTGACCCTGTTTCGATACGGATACCTTAAATCCAGTTCTGAGAGAAAGGCGTTTCGAAACGCCTCCAAGGTGTTTCGAAACGTTTTGGCTACTGCCAAGGGGTGTATCGAAACGTGTTTCGATACGGGTCAACAGGGCTTCGATACGGTCAATACCGTATCGGAACGGTCAGCCTATGGTCTCAAAACGGTCAAACCCTAGTCGTTCCGTTTCGTAACGGTCCTGACCGTTCCGAAACGGCATCGCGGATTGCCTTTTTTAGGGCTTTTAATGTTAAAATTCACTTTTTATCAAACTCTTAAAAACCCTAAACCGCCTCCCTCTCTATAAATACCCTCTCAAACTCATTGATTTTCACAAAACTGTGAGGGGTTTTTCTCTAAAACTCAAGTCTAAGCAAGTTTCATCAACATTGTGCAAGGATTTTCATCAAATCATCCAAAATCCCAAACTAAAGTAATTTTTTTTCTTTTCTTTTTCTTTCAATTTATGTTCGAATCTTAGGTTAGAAAATTTTATTTTTGTACAAATTATAGGTTTTCCTTTGTGCGTTTTCAATATCTTGTAAAAAAATTTCAAAAACTCAGATTTTTTGATTCGAATATAAAATTTTTCAGTCATATTTTTTTTTACTGTTTTCTTTTTATATTTTTGTTTGTTTTTAATTTTGTTTCAAAAACCTAAGTGGGATTTATTATTGGATTAATTCTAAATATCAATGCATACACTTAATTTTAAAATATACTTGCTTAATGTTTTTTAGATGGCGGAACAAGCTAACAAAAAGCGTAAGGCCGTTCAAACCGGTGATTCAAGCATTCGTCCGAATCTTGCTCTGCTTTTTCAGAAATCCCTTAAAACTCCGGAGATGCGTGCTCGCTTCTCTTTTGTCAAGGATTTCGAAGTTCGTAGAGAACGTGCCATTGATCTTGATTTCCTCAATTCTGAGCGTTTCCTATTCCGTTATCTCGACCGTTTGAGTGAGTGGAATCTTATCGTTTTCTTGAGCATTTCGGATATTCGCTACAAACACATGGTACTCCTTTTCTACTCTAATGCTCGTTTTATTCATGATGAGACCAAAACCGAGATTATAGAAATTGAATCTTTCATTTTGGGCAAAAAGTTTGTTGTTAATGTTGCTCTCTTGGAGTCTATTTTTAAACTTAAAGATGAGGGTCTTGAGGATGAACGTCACTTTGGCACTTTCACCGGTCGGGCACTTACTTTGGATGTGCACGATCGCGTTCTTCACTTGATGGTTTCATCGTTCATTCGACCTTCCGGAGGTAAATACTCTCATAACCGTCAAACTGATCATTTTTGGATTGAATGTTTCCGTAGAGGTGAGCGCCCTAATGTGCCTAAAATTATTTTTGCCGAGATAGTCAATAATATTAAGCTTATTGACACAAATGAGTTGAAGTCTTTTACCTATGGCACAATCTTGAGCTACATCTTTAATGATCTTGGTATCGATTGTACCTACGACTCTCCGGAACCTCGCAAGACCAAGATTGGTGAGTCCTCCCTTCGCAAGTCCGGGTTTACATATGTGAATGATGTTTGGGAAAGAGTTGATAGAGAAGCTGTTCCTCCTCCCGTTGCTCCTCCACCGCAAGTTTAAGTTGGAAACAATGAAGCCCTCACGGCTCTCATTACCGAGCGGTTCAATGCTTTGGATACTAGCATTGCTTCGGGTTTTACTGCCATGGACAATCGTTTGAAAAATGTCGAGGATCGCCTTCATACTCTTGAGACTTCCCATTCAAACTTGGATTTGTCCTTCTCCACTCTCTATGGGCAATGGACGAAGTTTCACCGTTCTCAAGTCAAGAGCGATGATGATACTTCTGATGATGATGACGAGGCCTAGGATATTCATATCATATCATATCATATCATATTATCTATGCTTTTTAGGTTTAAGATTGCATCTTTATGTTTAATTATGTTTTAGGAACCTATGCTTTTGATCTTTTGTTTGGGATTTTATTATGAACTTAATGTTGGTTATGTTTTGGATATTTTGATATTATGAATTAATATTATTGTTGCTTATTAATGCTTATTGGTACTAATCCTTGTCTTCTCTATGAGCTTTCATTGTTCTTTTTGATCTAACAAAAAAGGGGAGAAGAAATTTAAGAGCCACAAACTAAAATTCGTTTTAAATTTTTTTAAAAGGTTTACAACTTGGATCTCAAGTCAAACATTTTTTTAACTTTAAAAACCTATCTTAAATTAAGGGGGAGTTAGAATATTTTCAAAATTCTTAAAAATTCTAACTTTGGTTTTGTTATATCAAAAATGGGGAGATTGTGAAACAAATATTTTAATTTTGATATAACTAAAAACCTAAGGACTAAATTGAAAATGTCAAAACGAATTTTAAGTCCTCAAAATATCCCCATATAATTTTAAGATTATGCCCAAGTTAAAAACAAAGTTTTTCAAATATTTTTCTAAGTGTTTAAAGCCAAAACAGTGATTTTCAAGCCCCTGTTTCGAAACGGCCTAAGGCGTTTCGAAACGATTTCATCACTGCCAACCCCTGTTCCGAAACGAGTATCGAAACGGCTTAAGAACACTTGAACCCGTTTCGAAACGGTCTCATACGTTTCGAAACTGTTCTTCATATTTGATTTAAAAAAGGCACAACAGTTACAAACTTTTAACTGAATATTTAAAGATAAATAGGGTGTTTCGAAACAGGCTAAGGCTGTTTCGAAACAACCCTTGACAGTAACAAAACCGTTTCGAAACGAGGCCAAGCGTTTCGAAACAAGTCTTCAGTTTAAATTGTAAACATGACCGTTGAAGATGTTTTTAACCGAATTTCTGAAAACCGTTAGGGTGTTTCGAAACGGGACAAGACTGTTTCGAAACGACCCTTGACAGTGGCAAAAGTGTTTCGAAACGGCCCTAAGGCATTTCTAAACGGGCTCTTAAATGCACCCCAACGGCTCTTTCTATTTTAGTCCGTTCCGAAAAATGTACCCCGCGTTTCGAAACGGGTTGTTGCAGACTGCATTTATGGTGGTGAGATAACATCCCCCAACGACTCTATTGATGAGTGCAACAACCACAACAGTTAGAAATCAATGAGAAGGTATAAAAGGGTCCTCTAAAAGCACCAGCAACAACTATTGATCCAAAAGCAAACATCCAAACATCAAATCCAAGCAATTGTGCAAAAATCCCATTTTGTCTAGAAACCCCAATTGTAATTTTCATTCATATCTTGTTCAATTGGGTTGAGTGCTTGTAATTAGGCTATCATTTGTATTGAGAGATACTTTATTAGCCATCAAATTTCTTTGTTCACTTGTGTGAGGATTGGGTTGATTTTTGGGTAGAAAAATCAACCGAAATTGTAAAGGGTTGCCTCATTGTCCTAGAAAAGGGGAAGAGCAATTAGTGGAATTGTTGCAAATCCTTAGTGAAGCTAAGGTAGTGGATGTAGAGTTCATTTGGAACTTGAACCACTCTAAATCCCTTGTATATTATTTTCAATTTGCAATTTCCACCATAAAACCTTTAAATTTCCAATTCACCCCCCCTCTTGGTCAATATCGATCTTGCGATCCACTCAACAGTAACCCTTACAAACAATCAAGCTTTCTACCCAAAGCCTTGATTGAAACCCTCTCTTACAAAGAGATAAACAAAGCAAACTTAAAACCCTCTAATAGGTGTTTGTTTGCACAATTAAGCACTCACCCAAAACCTAAAACACTTGAGCAAATTTGACAATTTTGGCTCACTAGTGTTTGTCTATACAATAAATGACAATTTAAGCTCTAAGACAATATTTGATCATTTGATGTTTTGACAATATGAGCATTAGCCTTCTCTTGATGCTTGGAGGTCCCTTTTATACTCCCAAATGAGTTTGTAGCCGTTACTAGTCGTTGGGATCAATTTGGAGCCGTTGAGGACTTTATTTCCCTTCATAAATGATGTTCTGCAGCTATCCGTATCGATACGCGTGGAACCGTATCGGTACGGCCTTCATGAGGAACTAGCCGTTGGGCTCTTGCCAGCCTAGGCGTATTGATACGCTTGAGGGCGTATCGGTACGGGTTCACATTTGAATGGCCGTTGGGAAATAACCGTTGGGGTTGGTTGAAAGGGGATCGGTACGCTTACCTGGCGTATCGGAACAATCCCGATCCGTATCGAAACGGCAAAGGCATGTATCGATACGGGTTTTGACAGTGGCCAAACTGGGGCAAAAAGGTATCGGTACGGGTACAACCGTATCGATACTGGTACGTTGAAAACACAAGTTTGGCTATTAAAAACATGAAAAATCTTTGCCAAAAACCTCTTAAAATACCTCAAACATAATTTCAAGTTGTTTGGACTTAAAAACAAGTTTTAAATTCTTTTCAAATTAGTCTAAAACATTTTTCAATTATTATATCAAAACATTAGTTCTACACATATATCTTGGTTCATTTGGACAGTTTGATTTCGAATAGCCATCAGCCCTACATATCGAACATCTCTTTCGTTGTCTCTTCTCTCTGTGATGAAGATCCATACTAGTATTGATGCGAGTCGATCTAGGTTGGCCATTTGGAGTTCTACGGAGTTTAGGATTCGGTAACCATTTTTCATGCTCCACTAACGGCAAATACTTTGAATTCGCGATCGGCAAAAACTCAATTCTGTAAATATTGACCATCCATTGGAGATCGAAGCATTGGTCAACATAGCTGTACAGGTCAACCCCCACATACGTACATGCTGCTACTGTATAAGCACATTGATATCGCCACGCCTGGAACTCGCCACAGTCACACCACCTACGTCTAAAATCGACTTGAAATACATTTGAGTGGGCTACTTTGTTGTTCCCTCTCGAACCAACAACATCGAAAGTCTGGCCTTGTCGGTGGAATGCGTGAACGATCAACGACGTTGAATTCTTCACATTTTTCTGCATTTTCGTCACAATATCCTCTGCCCAACGTTGTCCCCTATTTATTAAGGACTCGATGTGCTTCCCTTTAACAGACCAAACCTTAGCCAACCGGTAGTACATCTCTTTCACCAAGCTTGCTATTGGGAGCTGACATTATCCTTTTAATACTCTATTTATACACTCCACAAGGTTTGTTGTCATTTACACGTATCGTCTACCACCTTCATCATACGATTGGGGCCATCTTTCGCTCTCGATATTGTTGGCCCAACTCCAAACACGCTTGTCGTATTTCTGTAAATTCGCCATATTCCTATCAAATTCTGCCCGTACTAGTTGATACCCTGCGCCATAATATATGTTGTTAGCTTCTAGAAAATTAACACAAATAATTGGATGGGCATATGTAACGGAGTTTGAAAGAATGATACTTACCCATGCTTAAAATCTCATTGTGAAGGTATTGATTTTTTAACATCTCGTAGCTGTTCTTACCGATGTGACGAACACAGTATGCAGAATATGTGTGCGGAGGTGTCCAACGACTTCCCCGTCGACTAATTGTTGCTTTGATACATGTCCCCCGATCAGAGATAATACAGACCCCATCTTCTCGGACCACATGATCACGCAAATTGGTCAAAAAGAAATTCCAAGCTTCTGCAGTCTCCCCTTCAACAATTGCGAATGTAATCGGAATGATATTGCTCTCACCATCTTGTGCAACAGCAATCAACAATATAAGAGAGTATCTCCCATATAGCCATGTGCCATCGACTTGGATCATACGTTTACAATATGGAAAGCCTTCAATGCATGGCTTGAACGCCCAAAATAATCGATGGAAAAATTGTGTACCTTCAACTAGTTGGCCTTGTTGGTTGTATGCATCCTTTATTTCATACCTTGGGATGGTGCCTAGGATGAAATGGGTCATTGCTACCAATAAAGCTGGTAGCTCATTGCACGATTTATCATAATCACTGCACACCAAATGTAATGCCTTCTCCCTTGCAAGCCACCCCTTCTTGTATTGTATTTGATATTCAAATTGTTGCGCAATGGTTGCATGAATTGCTGAAACGGGAACCCTTGGATTTGCTTCGACTAACTTCATCACATGATGGCTTATTACATTCGAGTTCAATTTCGTGTGGTTTTGGTCGATGGTTGTTCGTAAACACGTGCGATCATCGTTGTACATTGTGACCTCCCAACGATCTATCTTCTTACCATACGAAACTCGAATCTTCCAATTACACCCCTGTCCATAATTCATACACTTCGCAAAGAAAGTCCTCGGGGTGGATTCTGCAACCACGTAGTCCACAATCTGGATGATCATATACTTCTTAATTGCCAATATAGCTTCATTTTTTCATAAAAACGAAGCCCAACAAATAATTCACCATGTTGACTCGAAATTAATTGAGGCATATCTGGGAATTGCTGTGCCCTCATCGCATCGAAATCAACCGAGTTCATGTGAGCAGGAGTTTCGTAGAATGTAATGTCGCCCCGATCGGAACAAATTCTCCAACACCAAAATTAGGGGCTTCACCAACGTCATCGGGGAACAAATCAGGATCCCCAATATCTTCATCTTCGCTCGAATCTTCAAGTGATTCTCCCCATCGACCTTGTAGGTTTTGGACATTAGCATCAACAGTCGGCCCGTGTGATGTTGCATATGTCGACAACCCACCTTGATGGAATCCACTATATGTCTCACTTGCCAACATTGAGACAAAACTGCCTCCTCACATATCAAACTCGTTACCGAAACCCATTTGACTAGATTCCCCAACAACGTTTCTGGATGGGCCGAGAATATCACGCACCTCAGCAAACAACTACACATCTCGAATATCCATAGACTCATGCTCTGCGATCATTATTCCCACATCTGTATTATCTTCGAGAGCTATTGCGGAATATCTGACCGGATTGTGACATGTCAGCGACTGATACCGCAAACTATGAATCTGAGCTCTAATTTTATCTGATATTTTCTCCTTCAATACTCGAAGAGAAAGTTCTTTGTTAAATCTCATCTTCGTAAGCCTTTCAGATTCAAATACGATACCCACATCAGTTTTCACAATTTGTTCATTGTAATGGACAATCGCCACAAAACTGTTGTTGCTCATTTTCTCTGTATGTTCGGAAAAAAATATTCAAACCGACTTACAACATTTACTGTTCGAACATAACAATTAAATTTCAAACAAGATCAAAGTTATACAAATAAAAAAATCTAAATATGCATATCCACTTAAAATATTTTCCTCACAACTTTCTTCTTTTGCTTCTTCTGCTCTCTTTACTCAATTTTTTTCTCAATCTCTAACAAATTACCTCATCCAACAACAACATAGCATATTTAAAGAAAAAAAACAACTACAACTTCTTTCCCTTTTATGCCCCTACACGAAATTTAATATTCACTATTATGTTTCAAATAAAAAAAATTACATTACCCATATATAATTTAAAACTAACATAACAATTAAAAAAAATTATCTTACTACCCTACACATGCACCTATACCACTACTTCGTCACATCACTGCAACCCTATATCAATTAAAAAAATTCTTCTCACACATCCAATCAGATAACAATTAAAAAAAATTATCTTATCACCCTACACCTGCACCTACACCACTACTTCGTCACATCACTGCAACCCTATATCAATTAAAAAAAATTATTCTCACCCATCCAATCAGATTAAAAAAATAAACACAATACTCATTCCCAAGGATTACCAATCAGATAAAAAAATTAACACAATACTCATTCCCGAGGCTTACCAATCAGATAACAAAAGTTTCTTATCTTACCACCCTACACCTGCACCTACACCACTACTTCATCACATCACTACAAACCTATATCAATTAAAAAAAATTCTTCTCACCCATCCAATCAGATAACAAAATAAAATTATCTTACCACCCTGCACCTACACCACTACTTCATCACATCGCTGCAACCCTATATCAATTACAAAAATCTACTCACCCATCCAATCAAATAACAATTAAAAAATTATCTTATCACCCTACACCTGCACCTACACCACTACTTCGTCACATCACAACAACCCTATATCAATTAAAAAAAATTCTTCTCACACATCCAATCAGATAACAATTACAAAAATTATCTTACCACCAAACACATGCACCTACACAACTACTTCATCACATCACTGCAACCCTATATCAATTAAAAAAATTCTTCTCAACCATCTAATCAGATAAAAATTTAACCCAATACTTCATCTTATATGAGTTCGAATCTCGGTATGAGAATGTAATATCTCTATTTAATGAAAACATAATTCGAGTTGACAAGTCTAATTTTATCATTTGAACTTTTATTCGAAAATTTTTCGAGTCGAGTCGAGTTTTTAAGTCTCTATCAAAATTTAATTGTAATTATTTATGTTATAGTACAGTTTGATTCCAATTTAAATGGCTTTCTCTATTCAAACTGTATTTTAAATTAAATATTATTTTTGTCAACTATACTACAATAATAATTAAAATATTAAAAATAAACCAAAAATTAGAAAGAAAAAACCCTATTAAAAGCCGAAGTGAAATCCTAGGGCGGGGAGAAATTATATCATAGGTAGTTCCCACCACGTCATCCATGGGACCAACCAATGAAAACCACCCACTTAATTATTATTTTACATGTCATTAATCTAATAATAAAATAACTTTCAAAAAAACAGTTTTTAAAATGACATGAAAAAACTTTAGTGAAGATTCATTGGTTGGAAAAATTGACATGAAAAAATCATGGTGAAGTGGGTGGTTTCCATTGGTTGGTCTCATGGATGACGTGGTGGGAACCACCCATAATATAATTTTTCTAGGGCGGGGGACATTTTTTTATTATTTTTTCCTAAAATACTATTTAATTTCGGATTGAAATTCGCCTTTATTTCGATTTTGTTTCACTATTCAAAGGTTGATTGAAATTTTAAGGGGGTATTTTTTATTTTTACTTTTTTCAGTAACACTGTTTAAAAACTGGCTGCTCTCTCTTAGTGTACTGATTTCAACAGTAAAATATAACATTGTGGAAAATAATTTGGTTCTAACCATATTTTTAGAATTAAAAAAATTCCAAGGGCTATCACCCATTCTTCTTTGATTAGCCGGCGGCGGTTCCAACTTTTATGTTGGTTACCGTCGCCGGATTCATTAGTTACCCGCTTTTTATTTTCTTGTTTCTTATATTTTAAAAAAAATTCTGTCTTTGTGGCACGTGTTTCTCTGTCCTTGTGACACGCTTTTTCATTATTTTTATGGTTCGTTTCATCTGTCATTTTGGCATGATTTCAGCATACCTTAACGTTCGCTTGGTGTTTTTACAATGATCTTCGCGACGCTAGTTTCTGATTTTGATTCTGTCGGTGTTCATAGAAAGATAGATCCCCTCTCGGTTGATGGTTGTTTGCCGATTTAATCAGACCTGGGTAGGTTAATGGTTGTTTGCCGATTTAATCAGACCTGGGTAGCAGAGCAATCTGCCTGATAGTTTGATTCGCTCACCACTCCTTTTTCACATCGTAAAACGTCTCGTTCGGATAAAGATAAGGAGATTCAGGAAGACTTCTGAATTTTATCGATAGGCTAATATCTATGAAAATATTTATTTTTCTTTGCATCTTTGGGTTGTTTGAGATTTTGATGTACTATATCTCATTATTCTTCATTTTGGATGCTTTGGATTTGAAATATTTTCATGGTTATTAATAAAATTCAGTTATTATTGTCAAAAAAAATAAAAAAATTCCAAAACAAATATTCTTTGAATACCTCCATTTTTAATCCAACCTGTCTGCAACGAATGAAATATTTAACAATGACTGTAACTAAAGCAGAAGAAAGAAGAAAACGAAAGCGAAAACATCCACCATAAAAAAATTTATTCAATATCTTCAATATGTAACGACGACAAGTTTTAGATGGGAATTAAGTCTACTCAACACACGTCCAAACTGCAAAATATGGTCACTCTCCCACCAGCAAACCCATTACTTGCACCAATATAGACAAACTAAAAAGACACGCCTAATCAAACTTCTAAATTGCAACGCCCTTGATGGTTCAAACACCCAAGGCAGCACCAGAGCTGCTGCGGCACTTTTGCAGCATATCCATGTAGAATTGGCATTTGCTAATGTCGGTTCCATAGTTGCTCAAACACTGCAGCCAAACCAAGAAGCATTAGTCTCAAATGCACGATGATGAAAGGAACTTCAATAGCATCACTTGATACAGAGGAGAGGACAAATAGATGAACACACAGGAAGAAAGATACATACATCACCAAGAGCTTTGGATTGACCCCCACAAGCATCCGAGTTCATAACATTGTTCGTGTTTGGTGCGGGAGCAGCAGCAGCAGCAGCTGGCTCTGATGAAGCAACAGTCTCATGTTTGAAGACACGAGGGCCAACAATGGCATCAACTGCCCTGTGAGCCATAGCAGATCCAACACCCCATCCAATACCTACGAATAAAAGAACATGAGAAACAAATATAGCCCATTAGATGTCAATGCAATTGCGTAGGAGGAATTATAATTTTAAGCAAAGCTAAAATAGCTTCTGACTAACCATCTACAATTGCAGCGCCTAATCCATTTCCAGTTTGCACAGGTGCAGGGGGAGGGGCAGAACTAGCTGCAACAAGCAAACACCAATTGAGTTCAATTAACATCAGTAGACAGGGTAAAATTTGTATTAAAATACCAGCAAAACACGGCAAATACCAGGTTTCATACAGATTTCAGCTCAAAAGCCAAATCAGAAAATCCTAAGAAAAAATACAATTGGAATACACAATGCTCAATAATATGCCTACTGAATTTACCTTAACTCTATGTAGGAAATAAGATTGCAGAACAAGTTGATTTCCAACTCCTCAATAAGTATTATTATTCATAACATTGATTTTCTCCTAGGCCAAAAGATTAAATTCGATAAGTATTATTACTCATAAAATCAATAAAGAAAAATACCAGGCTTCGAAGGAGCATTCTTCGATGGCGCACGAGCAGCAGGACGTGGGGCTGACCTTCCTATAAAATCAACATTTCAGCTTGTGTCAATTATAAGTCTAAACCAACAGGGGTAAAGGGAACTAATGCAACATTGAACAAAATCCAATGAAAATGCAATACATCCAATATCCGCAAAACATAGAATCCCAAAAACAAAATTACCAGATTTTCACAACCTATAATAAAAATTGTAAGAGGAAACTCCGAAACAAGACAATAACAACAATCCTACAACATGGATACATACAAGGAAATTGAAGGAAACGAAAAATGTGACTAACCAACATGAAATTAAATATCCTTTTATCATAATATCAAATACCGAATTGAACTTAACAGTCAAAACTACCCAATGAAAACTAAGAGTAAAACCAAGGCGACGTGCATCCATTCCGCAAACAATAGAGTTGCCAAAGTAAAATTACCAGAAAATAACAAAGTCGGGGATGAAACTTAAACTGAAATTTGCAAAACCACAAAACAAAATATTTGCTACAAATCATACAAACTAAAAATTATTCAAATAAAACTCCGAGACGAAGACATTACATAACCAAACGACGATTCATAAGAAATCATAACCATGACATAAAACATTCGACCTCTCTTCTCTCTTATTTTATTTTCAAAAAACACGGACGAGTAATCGAAAACTACAGCGATGAGAAGAAACAAAGAGGCATAAAACTCACCTCCAGAGCTTCGGCGAGCCATTGTTCAGAGAGATTTGATTTGCGAGAGGGACGAAGTAGAAGGAAAACAGAAATCGCAGGCTTTAATAGAGTGGTATAACGCGTGGAAGGGAAGGCTATATATTGGAGTATTGTTGCTTGCTCCGGAAGTTGCGCTTTTCCTGGGGTCCTCACGTGACACGTGTCTTCATATCCGATGGCTCCGACCTTAGTTCTAGAAGATTCTGGTTTAGAATTAATTATTGATTGGGTTCTATTTGGATCTTGGCATGGCCCGTAATCCACAAGTATAAAGCCAGTTATTGCTTTGCCGGCCCAATTCGGTTTCAACTTCAAAGGGGTGCATAAAATAATTACCCGATAAAAAAATATTTTTATTTAGAAATTTGAGTAAAAATATTCATCTTTTTCATGTCTTCCATTATTTATAGGACAAAAATTCAGGACGAGATTAAGATTAGGGTAAATTATATCATTAATCACTGAACATTGATTGTGTTTTCATTTTAACCTCTAAATTATAATAAAAAAATTATAGTACTAATGTTTCAAATTTTCTTTTTAGCCACCAGGTCACTAAATATTTAATGTAGTTGTGACGATGTGCTTTTTTTCATTTTTTCAAAAAAAAAAAAAACTAACCTCCAATCAATTGTCATCAGAGTGTTCATAATCTGATACATGATATTTAGGGTATTCAAATCTTCGAGTAGTAAAAAGTCGATTCATGTCTTGACCCGTGAAAAATAGGTATCCACAAGTCGGTTTGTTGGGTACCCGAGATAATTTGTATATTTTTACAAATCATGCAATTAAAACAACTCAAATACGACTAAAATATTTAAATTACACAATTTAAACATACATAATCAAAACTAAAGAAAATAAATATAATTTACTTAAAACAAAACTTAGTCCATGTCATCTCAAGCCCAAATTTGTAATATAATCGTTAATGCATTGAATCATTAATCTGAGATTTATTTCTTAATTTAATCAAATTTCATTAATTAAGGATTTAAAATGTTATGATTAAATAATTTGAGAATGAAAAATAGGGGTTTTCAAGAATAAAAACGTAATCTAAAAAAAGAGAGAAATCAGGTAGCATTTAAAAGTAAATAAAATAATTAAATTTTTTTCTTATGTTTTAAAAAATTCAATGTCAATGTTTAGATTTATGTGTCGGTAGCACATTAGATATAGTACATCTTCTCATATGTTTTATGTAAACATCTCTATTGATTACATTGTGGTGTTAAAAAAAATTAAATGTCTTATGCAAATCTTACTCAAACAAACTTATAATTCGAAAAAATATATTAAAAAATAAAGTTGTGAAATTTTTATTTTTTATAACTATTCTAGGACCTTAATTCTATGTTCCTTTTACTTAATGACCCATTTTTTTACTCTATCTTTTTTTAATTAAAAGTAATAAATACAAAATTATAAAATAAAAAATAAAAAATAGTTAATTAAAAATATTTCTTGATCGGGTCAGGTACCCGATTAAGCATAATATTGTGGCCCGAACTCGACCCGTGAACTAGCGATTTTTAGCGGGTCAGATACCCAGACCAAAAATTATTTTTTAGGAAAAAATATATAGTTATTTTATACCATGTTGACGAGTCAGCAAATCGGATATTTTTGAATCGAGGTTTTTAACACCCTTAACTGTCGCTGTTGTTCGCTCATTGTTGATCTTCGTTCCCGGTAAAATTGATAACAAAACGTTCATATATCTTTCATTTTTCGTCTCCAAAATTTAATTTTCCTTGAAACTCACTAAAAATTGACGAAAATAAATCTAAAGTTTTGACCTGCTAATGCTTCAATCTTCGTCGACGACTGCTTGACGAGGCTAGTTTCAAGATATCTTGTTTATCTTTCTAAAGAATATCTTTACTTGAATTTTCGTACGGACACCCAACCCTTAAATCCCTAAAAAACAGTGATTTTTTATTAAATTCTGTAAGTTTTGAAGAGTTTTTAGAAAAATTTAAACTAATAAAATGGTAGTGTAACGACTCGAATTTCAGAATTTGTGAGACGGTTACACCCGAGCCTCAAGTCTCATTGAGTGGGCCGTATTTTAAAGATTGTGTTGTAGCTCAAAGGGGCATCTTGGGCCTTGTTGTTGGGCTTGGGGTTGGGTTTGATTATGTGTTGGAGGAAGGATGGAGGGGGTAAAAGTATACTATCCCTCTTTTGAAAGAGAGAAGGCTGCTCCCTTTTATTTCTTTCTACAGAATTTTGAGAGAGATGATCTCTCTTTGTCCCCTTTTGTACCTTTTCATCCCTCACTTCATCTCCTCCTCAAGAAATCAACAAAGCTGCAATCTTTACCTTCTTTTGTGAGAACCCCATATTGGTGGTAGAGGAAAAGTTTCTCATCATCAAAGGATCTACCAATCAAGGTAAAAATGAAAGCAAATGGCGGTGGATGGAGAAAATGAATTCTTGATGGGGGTTGGGGAAGATGAATGTGAATAGAATATTTAACCTCGTTTTTATTATTAGAATCTTCATTAGTCATCTTTATCACTTTTTAGCAGTGTTGTAACTCATTTTACAATATTTGGTTGTAGTTAAGGAGGTTGTAGAGCACTCCAAGGAAAGAGGAAGGCTTGAGCTAGGGGAAGTGATTGTTTTTCAGCTAGGGCTGTAAATGAGACGATACTGATCGCGAGCTACTCGATCTCGACTCAGTCAAAGTTCGGTCAACACTCAATTCAATTAGACTCGACTCGAGCTCGAACTTGGCTCGATTTCTTAACGAGCTGAGCTGAGCTACTTGATACTTGACTCGAAAAGCTCTCAAGCTACTCGAAAATATAATAAACTATTTTTTTATTTTTAAAATTAGTGAACTAAAATGTAACCCCTTCGTCCCGGTCTGGTCGGATGACCGGTCTGAGTGGGCCACACGGGGAAAACCGAAGCGAAACCCGTTAAGGTTCCCCCTCGGTTAACGACCCAGAAAAATTATTTTAATTTTAATCTTGTCTAAATGTACATTTAATTCCTATGTGAAGCACATCAGCGGAAGAAGCAACAATACGACATCGATCGACCATGATGATACAATAAACAGCCCATTTTACCCCTTTACAGCAGGCCGTATCGAAACGCCCTTAGGGTGTTCCGATACGCCTTGACTTAGTCAACAGGCCAGGGTCAACCATAGGGAGACCGTTTCGGAACAGGGGTGACCCGTATTGAAACGACCCTAACGGTCAACTTCTCGTGGTCAACGAGATTTGACCGTTTCGAAACATCAAAGGCCCGTTTCGGAACGCCTTTATCTCGCCAATTTCTCAAAATTCCAGTAGCAAAAATGTTCCGAAACGACCCCTATCCGTTCCGAAACGGCAGGCCAAATGCAAAGGGACCGTATCGAAACAGGGTGGCCCGTTTCGAAACGCCCCCTATCTGCAGGTTCGTTTTGGCTGTTTTAAGGCACAAGGGTGCCCCAAAACACCTCACAGCCTATAACAACACACTAGCAATGAAACTTAAGGCAACCCAACATACAAGCATGCTTCAACATCAACAAACGAACTAAACACCAAGGCATTACAACACAAGTCATGCATACATACAGTTCATTTAAGGCATTAAGCATTCAAAGGCCAACACTTAGACAACTTCAAAATAACAACATGCTAACAGGGTATCAAGCAAGGCATACATCCCAAGTCAAAATGGCCAACACATACGAGGAGTCTGACATGCTCCCAAGCAACATCAACCACAACATAGCCATCAAAATAACACATGTCCCATTGCTTAGACTATTACATGTTCAACATTAAAAACTCATACTTGAAGTACTCAAGGCTAACAACCACACTTGGAGGCCCTCCACTTGCTCAAGCAACCCGCGAACTAAGGATCTGCAATGTTGAACAAAGAGAGCGTAAGCAATGATGCTTAGTGAGGGTAAGCTCTAAAAACAAACCTCAACATTGCAGGGTCCGAGCTAGGGGTGTGCAAAAAAACCAAAAAATTGAAACCGTTTCCGAAACCCGAAAAAACTGAACCGAAAAATTGGTTAACCGAACCGAAAAATTCGGTTTCGGTTCGGGTTTTATTTTTTTTTAAAAGAAATCGGTTCGGTTACGGTTTACGGTTTTGGGATAAACCGGGTAACCGAACCGACCGATTATATAATATATATTATTATATTTATATGTTATTTTATTATTTTATATTAAAAAAATTAAATTTTATTTTATTTTCTCATTCCCCAAAAGTAAAACCATAATTTTATTTTATCAAGTTTAAATGTTTAACTTGCTAGTATTAGAAAAAGATAATAATATCATGTGTCGATTTTAAAAAGTATGTACTTTTTTCTAACATATTATTAAATTTTATATTTTTAATAAACAAAATAAAAAACCGTTACCCGAACCGAACCGAACCGAATTTTTCGGTTAACCGACTAAACGGTTAACCGGTTGAATGGATACGGTTTAGGGTCGAAAATTTAGTGACCCGAACTTATCGGTTAACCGAAATAATTTGCTAATGGTTAACCGAACCCGGTTTTGCACACCCCTAGTCCGAGCACGATCTAGCCAAGGCATTACACAAATATACCAAGGATCCACAAGATAAAGATGCATGAGCAATATACAATAAAAATGCCATGATCATAAGCTCAACTCCACAATACATGTAATCACATTCAAGTATCCAATTAAAGATCTTAAACCACAACACATTGATACACTTATCAATCAACATTGGCACCTAGCTATGACCCGAATACGCGAATAGACATGTTGGAACTCACATCCAACAACCACATTACCTCACGATGGGATTACACTCATCACCGGTCTCGCGGAGGGGATTCCACTCATCCTCACGCCCCGTCGATGGGATTCCACTCATCACCGACTATATTTAAATACAATTTCCAGGCGAACCCGTACTCCTCCTTGGTGACTCAACGCCACCAAGGCCACGCGCGACTTTTGACTCATGTGTACACACTAACATCCTAATGATCGATCATTTGTATTCAAGTATACTAGTGCCAACATTTACTCATTTCACATTACTCATTCCAATCATTTCCGTGCTTAGCACGTACTCACCAACAACCATCATCATGCATGTCTCAAGCATCACAAGTCATATCTCACCTCACATGTATAATACAATATACACAATCATTCATATCACATTTCATACGAGACATACACAACCACATAAATGAGTTCATCCAAAGGCTCTAGATCAAGTTTAGGATTAGGCTACCACCCTAATCCTAACTCTAGGTGGGTCTACCAAGCCCAACCTAGTCCATATACTCGAACCAACTATCTTAAAACCATTTAAAACAATTAACCACTCACCTAAGCTTCCAAGCTCAAAGGCCAAGCACACAACCACCTTCAATTTCCCGGATTCACTTCCGATGCTCCACCGATGTCCAAACTCGATTCTAATCAATCCCAAACACAAACAAAACATCCAGAATCAATATCTCATCATCGAAACCAACCCGGATCAACATTTTCAAGCATCCAACACCAAAAAACTAGCCCAAAACAGAATTCCCGAGCAACCCATAACACCCACTGAAATCTTCCATTTCAAGCATCCAAACAACCATCAAATACACCCAAAGTAACCCTCATATATCATACTAACACCAGCCCTCAAAAACCAACATTAAACCACCCCAAAAACCACTTTAAAACCCTCCTAAAACCCCCTTGAAACCCAATTCCGAAAATTGCCCAAAATCATTTGAAATTCACATATGATATACCATTTGACCTCTATATACCATAACTAAGCATATTAAATCAAAACATTTCACTTAACCACATAAAGATCTCATTTTTAATCAAAATATTCAAAACTTCCATTTTCTAAAACCTTCATGAAAATGAAAATAAAAGGTATTTTCATGGAGAGAGAAATGAGGGGAAGTCAAAAATGCCATTACCTTTCAATTTGGAGTTGAAATGAGATAGCTTTGAAATGGAATAGTACCAAGGGGAGAGGGGTCTTGTTTGTCGTTGAAAATGAAAGGGTGGAGAGAGGTAGAAGATGAGCTAAAATATTTCTTTATGTTTGTTTAAAATTGGGAGGGGGGGCTAAAGACCACTTTGCCCTTAATGAATTGGGCTATTCACAAGGAAGGGAAAACCATGGCTAATTGGAGTTTTAATCTTAAAACATGGTCAACCTAAATTAATTAATTTGAAAACAAAAACCCGTAATATTATTTAAATTATAAAACCGAGCCCAAATAATATTAGAATATTATTTTCACCTAACCCCTAAACCCGGGTGTTACAACTCTCTCCCACTTAAGGAATTTCGTCTCCGAAATTACCTGGTGGAAACAAATACGGAAACTGCTCAACCATATCCGATTTTCTCTCCCACGTGGCCTCTTCCACACCTCTGTATCTCCACAACACTTTGACCAACTCTATGGTCTTGCCACGCAACACCTTGCTATCAGAAGCAAGTATCTCAACGGGCTCTTCATTATAGGACAAATTTGGGTTTAACTCTATCTCCTCAACGGGCATCACATGAGAAGGATCCGATCTATACCTCATAAGCATAGACACATGAAAGACATCATGGATCTTCTCTAACTCAGAAGGCAACCTCAAACGATAAGCTACAGGCCCAATCTGCTCAACTATCTCATACGGACCAATGAACCTCGGACTCAACTTGCCCTTCCGGCCAAATCTCATTACCTTCTTCCACGGAGATACTTTCAGAAACACTTTCTCACCCACTGAGTACTCAATCTCTTTCCTCTTCAAATCTGCATAAGACTTCTGACGATCGGAAGCTGCTTTCAAACGGTCACATATCAACTTCACTTTGTCGGTAGTCCCCTTAAGCAAGTCTGGCATAAGTAACAATCTCTGACCCGTTTCAGCCCAACAAATCGGAGTCCTACATAAGGTGCCATCTGAATACTAGACTGATAACTGTTGTTGTAAGCAAACTCAACTAACGGTAAGTGCTTCTCCCAAGATCCTTGGAAGTCAATCACACAACAACGAAGCATATCCTCAAGAATCTGTATCACTCGCTCTGACTGCTCATCGGACTGCAGATGATAAGATGTGCTGAAATGCAACCGGCTACCTAGAGCACTATGCAAGCAACCCCAGAATCTCGAAGTAAATCTAGGATCCCTATCTGAAACAATAGACTTCGGGACTCCATGAAGTCTCACAATCTCACGGATATACAAGTTTGCCAACTTGTCTAGGGAATCCGTAGTGTTCACTGCTAAGAAGTGAGCACACTTAGTGAACCTATCAACAATCACCCAAACAGAGTTCTTCTTCGAAGGAGACAAATGCAACCTCGACACAAAATCCATGGTGATCCTCTCCCATTTCCATTCCGGAATCTTCAAAGGCTGAAGCAAACCTGAAGGAACCTGATGTTCTGCCTTCACTCTCTGACAAACCATACAACGGCTCACATACTCGGCTACATCTCTCTTCAAACCAACCCAGAAGTAATCATTTTTCAAATCTCGGTACATTTTGGTACTACCCGGATGCATAGAAAAGGGACTCGAATGTGCTTCACTCAGAATCTGACGTCTCAGCTCAACATCTTCTGGTACAACAATTCTATCTCTAAAGCACAACAGGTTCTCACCACTAAAACTATACTCGGTTGGTCTTCCTTTGGCTATGTCCTGAACATGAGGAACTAAACTCGCATCTTGCAACTGCTTCTCTCTAATCAACTGAATCAAAGAAGGCTTCACTTGCAACTCGGTGATCAAACCACCATCATCGGACACACTCAATCTAGCAAACATAGCTCTCAACTCAACGGCCACTTTTCTACTCAAAGCATCGGCTACTACATTTGCTTTACCAGGATGGTACTCAATGGTCAAATCATAATCTTTTAACAACTCTAGCCATCTTCTCTGTCTCAAGTTCAACTCTTTCTGTGTCATCAAGTACTTCAAGCTCTTGTGATCGGTGTAAACTATACACTTCTCACCATACAAATAATGACGCCAAATCTTCAATGCAAACACAACTGCGGCTAGCTCTATATCATGAGTAGGATAGTTCTTCTCATGAATCTTCAACTATCTAGAAGCATAAGCAACAACTCTCCTTTCTTGCATCAAAACACATCCTAAGCCTACGTAGGAGGCATCACTGTAAATCACAAACTCCTTACCTGAAACAGGTTGCACTAACACTGGAGCATTCGTCAAAGCTTCTTTCAATTTCTCAAAGGCCTTCTGTCTTGCATCTGACCATTCAAATTTGACTCATTTTTGCAACAATTTAGTCAAAGGAGCAGCTACTCTAGAGAAACCATCAACAAATCTCCTATAGTAACCGGCTAATCCTAGGAAACTCCTAATCTCGGTCACGGACTTAGGTTGTTTCCACTCAACAATAGCCTCAATCTTCGACGGATCAACTCGGATACCTTCGGCCGAAACAACATGGCCAAGAAATACAACCTCTCGAATCCAGAACTCACATTTACTAAGCTTCGCATACAACTGGTTGCTCAAAAATCTCTGTAAAACAAATCTCAAGTGCTCATCATGCTCTTCTTCTGTCTTCGAGTATACAAGTATATCATCAATGAAAACAACTACAAAACGGTCTAGATAGTCTCTAAAAATTCGGTTCATCATGTCCATGAATGCTGCATGCGCATTCGTGAGCCCAAATGGCATCACAAGAAACTCATAGTGACCATATCTAGTCCTAAAAGCTGTCTTCGGAACATCACACTCTTTCACCTTCAACTGATAGTACCCAGATCTCAAATCTATCTTCGAGAACACTGAAGCACCTCTCAACTGATCAAACAAATCATCTATACGAGGCAACGGATACTTGTTCTTCACAGTCAACTGATTCAACTGTCTATAATCAATACACATGCGCATGCTACCATCTTTCTTTTTCACAAACAATACGGGAGCACCCCACGGAGAACTACTAGGCCTAATGAAACCACGGTCTAATAATTCTTGCAACTGACTCTTCAATTCTTTCAACTCTTTCGGAGCCATGCGATACAGAGCTATCGAAACTGGATTAGACCCTGAAACAGTCTCAATCACAAACTCAACATCTCTGTCAGGAGGCAAACCCGGCAACTCTTCAAGAAACACATCTGGAAAGTCACACAATGTTCTGATATCTTTCGGTCTAGCTTCACTCATATCCGGATTCATAACATAAGCTAAATAAGCCCCACATCCAGAGTCCATCAACCTATGAGCCTCTAAAGCTGACACCACATTAGACAAGAACTTAATGTTCTCGCCTACTACTACTACCTCGTAGTCATCAGAAAGCTTGAAAGAAATTCTCTTCGTTTCAAAATCCACACTAGCCCGGTGCTCAACCAACCAGTCCATACCCAAAATAATGTCAAAACCATAGAAAGGAAGTTCCATCATATCAACTGAGAACACATGACCCTGAATCTTCAGTGGACATCTCCGATATATACGTGTAACCACAACTATCTCACCCAAAAGAACTAGTAACATGCATACCTACATCTAAGATCTCAACAGGGATATCTAACTTCTGTGCATGCTCACTCAAAATGTAGGAATGCGTAGAACCCGAATCAACAAAAGAAAGCAAAGACATAGACTGTAACTCGAAATTACCTGCTATCACATCAATGTCGTTCCCGGCCTCTCTCTGAGCATAAACTCTCGCTGGTCCTCCCGCCTCTGGCTGCACTGCCACAACATGAGCAAGATTCCTCTGAGCATCTACCCTAGGTGCATCAGCCCTAGGCTGGAAGTAGCCACGACCGCGCCCACGGCCTCTCTGAAAATCATTCGCTCTCGCAGGAGCCTGAGCAATGTTCGGTGCCTGAGCCGCCTGATGAGGACAATCCCTCCTAAAGTGGTCCCTCGAACCACAGTTCCAACAAGCATGAAAATTACCCCAACACTCACCAGCGTGCTGTCTCCCATATCGTGTACACTCGGGCAAACGCCCTCCTCCTCTATGGCCCTGATGGCCCCTACCATGGTGGCCACCGCCACGTCTATGATCAAACTGATGTCCGCCACCTCTGTGCCTCTTGGCGTCTCTACCATCAAAGTGGTTATGCCTCTTACCAGAACTGGAACCACCAGATCGTTTGGCTGAACCCAAACTATGCTCTAAATCCTTGGCGCTCGCGACCAATACATCAAAGTCTGAGTAGTTAGAAGCTAACGTGTACCTCTTGACCTCTTCATTCAATCCGTAGCGGAATCGGTTACAGGGTTCCACTTCAGTAGGAACCAACTCTGGGGCATACTGACTCAAGCGAACAAAGCGGATCTCATAATCAGTCACAGAAGCCTCTCCCTGAGTAAGAGCCATGAACTCTCGCTTCTTCTCATCTAGGTACCTCGGTCCCAAGTACCTCTTCCTGAAAGCGGACTCAAAGAAATCCCAATATATCTCTGCCTCTGGAACCCCAGTAGTAATGGTGACCCACCAGGTGTAGGCATCACCCTGAAGCAACGAGATCACACAACCCAATCTACGTGCGCCCGCACAACCCATCTGAGCCAAGATACGAACTGTCTTCTCCAACCATAACTCCGACCTCTCCGGAGTAGATCCCCTAAACTCCTCGGCCCCCAAGCTACGGAGCCTCTCAAAAGGTAGACTGGCATCGTCACACCTAGGCTGAGCTGCAGCCTGAGCTCCCGCAACTGCGGCCTGAAATGCTCTCGCTATCGTTTGCACTAGCAGAGTCATATCAATTCCAGCTGGACCTTGGGCACCTTGAGGTCCATCTCCTTCAGCTCCATCCTCGCCTCCAGCTCCAGGCGGAGGAGGTGGTGGTGGTGGAGGGGGTGGAGGAGCGCCAACTCCCGCGGCCACCGACCCTTCTAGGTGAGCCTCCACACAAACAGCCGGCTCAACAGGAGCCGCAACCCGTGGTTCCTGACGAACCACTCTCGGCCTACCCCTCGGTCTAGACATCGCTCTCACAGATATCAACTACAACCACAACAACAAAACATACAAACTGGGTTAGCAAGGCAAGGCTTCCAAGTGTTTAAGTACGTTCCCTCACTTAAAAATCATTTTTCCAATGTAATAGTAGCAATGGGACTCACACACACATACTCGAAATAAAACAATTCAACATACTTGTCACACAAGCAATCATTCTTGCAAAGCAAGCAAACACCGTGCAAATCAATCAAAAACTTGAACTTACCTCACTTACCTGCCCAAGGTCTCGGTAACCTTAGGCTCTGATACCAACAAGTGTAACCCCCTCGTCCCGGTCTGGTCGAATGACCGGTCCGAGTGGGCCACACGGGGAAAACCGAAGCGAAACCCATTAAGGTTCCCCCTCGGTTAACGACCGAGAAAAATTCTTTTAATTTTAATCTTGTCTAAATGTACATTTAATTCCTATGTGAAGCACAACAGCGGAAGAAGCAACAATACGACATCGATCGACCAAGACGATACAATAAACAGCCCATTTTACCCCTTTACAGCAGGCCGTATCGAAACGCCCTTAAGGTGTTCCGATACGCCTTGACTTAGTCAACAGGCCAGGGTCAACCATAGGGAGAACGTTTCGGAACAGGGGTGACCCGTATCGAAACGACCCTAACGGTCAACTTCTCGTGGTCAACGAGATTTGACCGTTTCGAAACATCAAAGGCCCGTTTCGGAACGCCTTTATCTCGCCAATTTCTCAAAATTCCAGTAGCAAAAATGTTTCGAAACGACCCCTATCCGTTCCGAAACGGCAGGCAAAATGCAAAGGGACCGTATCGAAACAGGGTGGCCCGTTTCGAAACGCCCCCTGTCTGCAGATTCGTTTTGGCTGTTTTAAGGCACAAGGGTGCCCCAAAACACCCCACAGCCTATAACAACACACTAGCAATGAAACTTAAGGCAACCCAACATACAAGCATGCTTCAACATCAACAAACGAACTAAACACCAAGGCATTACAACACAAGTCATGCATACATACAGTTCATTTAAGGCATTAAGCATTCAAAGGCCAACACTTAGACAACTTCAAAATAACAACATGCTAACAGGGTATCAAGCAAGGTATACATCCCAAGTCAAAATGGCCAACACATACGAGGAGTCTAACATGCTCCCAAGCAACATCAACCACAACATAGCCATCAAAATAACACATGTCCCATTGCTTAGACTATTACATGTTCAACATTAAAAACTCATACTTGAAGTACTCAAGGCTAACAACCACACTTGGAGGCCCTCCACTTGCTCAAGCAACCCGCGAACTAAGGATCTGCAATGTTGAACAAAGAGAGCGTAAGTAATGATGCTTAGTGAGGGTAAGCTCTAAAAACAAACCTCAACATTGCAGGGTCCGAGCACGATCTAGCCAAGGCATTACACAAATATACCAAGGATCCACAAGAGCCACAAGATAAAGATGCATGAGCAATATACAATATAAATGCCATGATCATAAGCTCAACTCCACAATACATGTAATCACATTCAAGTATCCAATTAAAGATCTTAAACCACAACACATTGATACACTTATCAATCAACATTGGCACCTAGCTATGACCCGAATACGCGGATAGACATGTTGGAACTCACATCCAACAACCACATTACCTCACGGTGGGATTACACTCATCACCGGTCTCACGGAGGGGATTCCACTCATCCTCACGCCCCGTCGATGGGATTCCACTCATCACCGACTATATTTAAATACAATTTCCGGGCGAACCCGTACTCCTCCTTGGCGACTCAACGCCACCAAGGCCACGCGCGACTTTTGACTCATGTGTACACACTAACATCCTAATAATCGATCATTTGTATTCAAGTATACTAGTGCCAACATTTAATCATTTCACATTACTCATTCCAATCATTTCCGTGCTTAGCACGTACTCACCAACAACCATCATCATGCATGTCTCAAGCATCACAAGTCATATCTCACCTCACATGTATAATACAATATACACAATCATTCATATCACATTTCATACGAGACATACACAACCACATAAATGAGTTCATCCAAAGGCTCTAGATCAAGTTTAGGATTAGGCTACCACCCTAATCCTAACTCTAGGTGGGTCTACCAAGCCAACCTAGTCCATATACTCGAACCAACTATCTTAAAACCATTTAAAACAATTAACCACTCACCTAAGCTTCCAAGCTCAAAGGCCAAGCACGCAACCACCTTCAATTTCCCGGATTCACTTCCGATGCTCCACCGATATCCAAACTCGATTCTAATCAATCCCAAACACAAACAAAACATCCACAATCAATATCTCATCATCGAAACCAACCCGGATCAACATTTTCAAGCATCCAACACTAAAAAACTAGCCCAAAATAGAATTCCCGAGCAACCCATAACACCCACTGAAATCTTCCATTTCAAGCATCCAAACAACCATCAAATACACCCAAAGTAACTCTCATATATCATACTAACACCAGCCCTCAAAAACCAACATTAAACCACCCCAAAAACCACTTTAAAACCCTCATAAAACCCCCTTGAAACCCAATTCCGAAAATTGCCCAAAATCATTTGAAATTCACATATGATATACCATTTGACCTCTATATACCATAACTAAGCATATTAAATCAAAACATTTCACTTAACCACATAAAGATCTCATTTTTAATCAAAATATTCAAAACTTCCATTTTCTAAAACCTTCATGAAAATGAAAATAAAAGGTACTTTCATGGAGAGGGAGATGAGGGGAAGTCAAAAATGCCATTACCTTTCAATTTGGAGTTGAAATGAGATAGCTTTGAAATGGAATAGTACCAAGGGGAGAGGGGTCTTGTTTGTCGTTGAAAATGAAAGGGTGGAGAGAGGTAGAAGATGAGCTAAAATCTTTCTTTATGTTTGTTTAAAATTGGGGGGGCGGGGGGGCTAAAGACCACTTTGCCCTTAATGAATTGGGCTATTCCCAAGGAAGGGAAAACCATGGCTAATTGGAGTTTTAATCTTAAAACATGGTCAACCCAAATTAATTAATTTGAAAACAAAAACCCGTAATATTATTTAAATTATAAAACCGAGCCCAAATAATATTAAAATATTATTTTCACCTAACCCCTAAACCCGGGTGTTACATAAAATGTAGGTTGGGTGTTTTTGGTTGTTATGTTATGTTAGTTTAATTTTTAGTTTAACTTTCTTTATAATTTCATGTGTACTTTTTTCCCCATACTAGGATTGGGGGTTTTTAATGGGTCACATAATAATAATAATAATAATAATAATAATAATAATAATAATAATAATAATAATAATAATAATAATAATAATAATAATAATAATATGAACAAAGTTGTAAATGAAACGAGATATATCGTGAGCTACTCGAGCCCGACTCGGTCAAAGCTCGATCAACACTCGACTCGATTATACTTGAGTTGAACTCGAGCTTGGCTTGAGTTCTTAACGAGCCGAGTCGAGCTCAACACACTCAAGATCGAGCTCGGCTCGAGTTCTTAACGAGTCGAGTCGAGCTTAGCACAACTCAAGCTCGACTCAGCTCGTTTACACCCTTATTTTTAGCTTTGGGAGGAAGGTTAGTACACTTTCCACTCCCTTGTTTCATGCACATCCTAAGGATGATACTTTGTATGCTTGTTTAATGATTTGGGTGTTTGAATGCTTAAGTGTGGTCATTAATGGCAAAACTTGGATTTCATTTTTGTTGGGTTGCACGTTCGAATCGATCACCGAAACCGTCAAAGATGGTTGTAAATGTTTGGTGATTGAATTGGCTAAAATCGAAATAAAGGTAGACAAAAGACACAATGATTTTAGAGTGGTTAGGCCTTCTAACAAGCACCTACATCCACTACCTTAGCATACCACTAAGGATTTCCCAATTCACTCAACAATAAATTCGTCCCCTTTTCCCGGTTTAGGAGGAAACTGTTACAACCCTATCTTTTGGACTTGGCTAAGATAGAACCAACTCTAATTTTTCTCTCAAGGATAAACTAGAACCTCTCATTTTACAAGGGATTTGTTTGGTAAACTAAATACCTCTCTAGGTGGGTGTTTACAAAAATTTAAGCTCACAAGAGTGTACAAAGAATTTACAATAAAGCACTCTTCTTAGACTATGTACAAGAGAAAAGTAAAATAAAGATTTAGACTCTATTTCTCCTGATCATGTTGCTTGGATGTAGTCTCTTACCATCTTCAACTGTTCCAGCCTTCAATTTATAGTCACAATTAAGTTTGTGGCCGTTACTAACCGTTGGGGATGTTTTGGAGCCGTTGGGGTCTTCATTTCTCACATTAATTGCAGTTCTGGTGCCTACCGTATCGGTACAAAGGTACCCATATCGGTACGCCCTTCTTTAGAACTAGCCGTTGGGCTCTTGTTAGTCTATGCGTATCGATACGCTAGGGAGCGTATCGGTACGATCTGCACTTTAAAAGACTGTTGGGAAATAGCCGTTGGGGGTTGTTAAAGTAGGGATCGGTACGCTTTAAAGGCGTACCGGTACGACCCCTCTCCGTATCGATACGGGCAAGCCTGTATCGGTACGAGTTTTGGCAGAATCAAATTTGGAGTAAAAAGGTATCGATACGGGGTATACCGTATCGGTACGGTAGTGTAACACCCTAAAAAATTACGCCCAAATCGTAAACCCTAGATTCGTAAAATCCCTAAATTAAAACTTTTTTTTTGAAATCGCTAATTCTTAAAACCCTAATGATTTGGGAATTTTATTCAAAATCCATAATAGAGTTTGGGATCTAAATTGAGAAAATTTAGATTTATGAGGCTTAATTTGAAAAGTTAGTGATCAATTTATAAATCATAAAAAGTTAGGTGTTACTTTAGAAACCCTTGTTATTTACAATGGCTTCTCTTGTTATCAACCCAAAATTTTGGGTGTTTTAGCCTATAAATTGCGTGAAAACAGATTGAAATCAAAACCCTCCTCTGCGCAGCCGCTCTCTATCCCTCCTTCATTCGACAGTTTTTCTATTTCCGTATTTATATTTTTTTCGATCAAACCTTGTAATTTTTTTAGGGATTTTAAATATAAGGTTTGCTGCAATTTGCATATATGTTTTAGACGACATCGACTTTGAAGAAGACAAATTACCATCTCCTTCGCCTATTCGATCTAACCGTGCACGAACCACAAGGACTACACATGAGTATTCTTTTAGATTAGTACTAGTATTAATTGGTGGCATAGTGTTAGATTCTAATGTAGAATTTTATATCATAGGTTCCGATTCAACTAGATCCGAACGTGAGAGGCGTTCATCCCGACGTTAGAGCTATTGTTGCTTAAGGTGTGTTTCTTCCGGTGCTATAATTAAATTATATGTTATTTTTCTATGTGATAGTGTTTTACCCTTTATGTGATTATTTATATGTATTATGATTTTTATGCTTGACATCACATGCATACGTTTTCATAATATATTTTTTTTACTACGATTTACGAACTGTGATTTATGGACTACGATTTATGAACTATGATTTATGGACTACGATTTATGAACTATGATTTATGGATTTATGGACTATGATTTATGAATTATGTTTATGGAATATCAGATTTATGGAATTGGTTTTTATGAAACTTGAATTTTAAACATCATATGTGAATGAGCATGGGTTGGGATTTGTAAGGAGGAAGTTCAGTGGTTTCACCCTTCGGGCTGAATTCCACTTCGGATTGGCGGTTGTAGTGAGGAGTTCTGGGGAACTTTCCTCTTGGCGGTTGTAGTTGGGTGCATTGCATTGCGCTTGTGATTTATTTGTTATGGTTTAAAGAATTTTAAGAAAATTTATGTTTTTTTTTCCGGATAATTTCAACATTCTTTTATTATGGTTTTATTTCATAGATTTTATTTAAACATTCAAATATTTATTATGATATTTATGTTTTATTTATTATAAGTTATTTATCAAATAATGTTATTTTTATTTTAAATTAAAGTATAACTTTTAAAATTGGATTTCTTGAGGGTAAAGTTTTCAAACGTAACTTCCTAAATTCGGCTATTTCCTCTAGGCCGGGTTTAGGGGATTACAGGTAGTGCTGAAAAGCCAGGTTTGACAACTTTAAAGCATTCAAACTTTGCCAAAAAGCTTTTTAAATACCTCAAACTTATTTTCAAGTTGTTTGGACTTAAAGACATGTTTTAAATTATTTTCAAATTTTTCCAACACATTTTTCAATTATTATATCAAAACACTTAGTTCTTCAATCTCCCCCCCCCCTTTGATATAATAAAACCAACTTGAAAATTTGTTTGAGATTCTCCTCATGAAATATAGAAAAGTAATTAAAGCTCCCCCTTATTCATTTGAAAAACACAATTTTTCAAACCAATCTCTCCCCCTTTTTGTTATATCAAAAAGAATTTAAAATACTTTTAGGCTCAAAATAACAACGGAGTTTTAAATTTTGAAACTATTAAAATGTTTGGTTTTAAAAGTGGCTCTCTCTTACTCATTGCATCATATTAGGCTTAACAAATAATCTAAGACTTTAAACAAAAGTTAGATAACCAAATGTACAAAATGAAAGTATTAAGCTTAGAGGTTACCCAATCTTCTTCTCATGTGTGATTTGAGCATTCTTTGATTTTGCTTTCCTTGTCATTGCTCGAACACACCTACAAAAGACATTTACTTGGATTTTGGTATCCAAATTGCTTTGGATCCATTAACGTTAGTCACAATGTCTTTAGTTCCCTTAGGAACCCATACTTGTCTAATCCTATAAGATTTTCTCTTCTTAATAGGACAAGTATGTAAGGAATGACCATGATAATGACAATGTGAGAATTTTGCCATTATGTGACAAGATGAATTATTAAAAATGATTTCTTTTTCTTATGTTAAGCTTTCAAGCTTAACTTTCAAATCAAGATTTTCTTTTTCTAAAACATCTTTACTTGTTTTTGAAAACTCTAAATCTTTTTTCAAAATTTCATTTTGGTTTTCAGAATCCAATTTTATTTTCAAAAGAAAATCATTTTCAAATTCAAGTTTTGAAATAATTTTCTTAAATATTGAATTCATGGTCTCAAATTCAAAAAATAATTCATTGAAAGCATCTTGCAACTCATCGAAAGAGTAAAAATAAAGATCACTTGAGTTAGAAGATATCTTAGGCTCATCGAGAGCCAAAACACCATCCACCTTTGGATTGGAGAGAAGGTTTGCACATGATTGATCATCATCTTTCTTTTCTCCCTTCTTGTTTCCATAAAGCTTCTCAAGTTTCTCTCATAATTCTTTGGCACTTTTGCATGTGGAGATCTTCTTGGAAACTTATTCGTTAAGGCCACAATAGAGAATGTGCATCGCCTTGGTGTTTAGCTTTGCCTTCGTCTCGTTGACACTCTTTTGCTTTTTCTTCTTTTTCGGAGCTTCCAAATACCCATCTTCAATGATGTCCCAAACCTCATAGTCTTGAGACTTGATGAAGAATTTCATGATATTTGCCCATTGGAAGTATGCTTCTCCTTCGAAGAGCGGAGGAAACGAGATAGAGCAGTCTTCTTCAAATCTTGCCATTTTCTTGAACGATGGACTTCGAGCAAATGATCTTTACTCTCGGATGTTAGTCCTTTGATGGAGATGAGGCACTGATACCAATTGTTGGGTTTGTAGCATGCTCGAATCAATCACCGAAACCGTCAAGGAAGGTTGTAAATGTTTGGTGATTGAATTGGCTAAAATCGAAATAAAGGTAAGCAAGAGAAACAATGATTTTAGAGTGGTTTGGCCTTCTAACAAGCACCTACTTCCACTACCTTAGCACACCACTAAGGATTTCCCAATTCACTCAATAATGAATTCGTCCCCTTTTCCCGGTTTAGGAAGAAACCGTTACAACCCTATCTTTTGGACTTGGCTAAGATAGAACCAACTCTAGTTTTTCTCTTAAGGCTAAATTAGAACCTCTCCTTTTACAAGGGATTTGTTTGGTAAGCTAAATACCTCTATAGGTGGGTGTTTACACAAATTTAAGCTCACAAGAGTGTACAAAGAATTTACAATAAAGCACTCTTCTTAGACTATGTACAAGAGAAAGGTAAAATAAAGATTTAGATTCTATTCCTCTTGATCATGTTGCTTGGATGTAGTCTCTTACCATCTTCAAGTGTTCCAGACTTCAATTTATAGTCACAATTGAGTTTGTGGTGTTACTAGCCGTTGAGGATGTTTTGGAGCCGTTGGGGTCTTTATTTACCACATTAATTGCAGTTCTGGTGCCTACCGTATCGGTACAAGGGTACCCGTATCAGTACGCCCTTCTTTAGAACTAGCTGTTGGGCTCTTTCCAGCCTATGCATATCGATATGCTAGGGAGCATATCGGTACGGTCTGCACTTTAAAAGACTGTTGGGAAATAGCCGTTGGGGGTTGTTAAAGCAGGGATCGGTACGCTTTAAAGGCGTATCGATACGACCTCTCTCCGTATCGATACGAGCAAGCTTGTATCGGTACGAGTTTTGGTAGAATCAAATCTGGAGTAAAAAGGTATCGATATGGGGTATACCGTATCGGTACGGTAGTGCTGAAAAGCCAGGTTTGACAACTTTAAAGCATTCCAAACTTTGCCAAAAACCTTTTTAAATACCTCAAACTTATTTTCAAGTTGTTTGGACTTAAAGACATGTTTTAAATTCTTTTCAAATTTGTCCAACACATTTTCAATTATTATATCAAAACACTTAGTTCTTCAATGTTAATAATCCGTAAAAAGGGGTAGTAAACCAGCATTAACACTTCCATTAAATGTAGGCTTGAGTTTAAGAGTTAAAGGTTGCATTTTGAGGGCTTGAGAGGTGATTTCCCAAGCCTAGGAAGCCATTTTTGGGCTTCAGTATCGGTATGCGGGGAGGCGGTATCGATATCGTAGTGTTTTGGGTTTAAAGAACATTGTTTCATTGGATGAACAACAAATGAGTACCGGTATAGTGTTCAACCTGTACCGGTATGCCTTGCAATCTAGTATCTGTACGGGTCGACTTGTATCATTACGCTAAGGCTTTGGAAAATTGTAATAAACTAAATCCGTAACGGTATGCTAAGAGTACCGGTACCCAAAGGGAACCAATTTCGGTACGCGAGGACTGATACCTGTACCTACTAGGCAATCTACCCAAAAATATTGACTTTCACCCGAAAGACTAGAAAATTATATTGTTCAATCAAATGGATCTCTAATGGCCTAAAATGAGTTGTAAAACTAAGAAACATAGAGATAACCTTATACTCGATCATAAAACTTAAGAACTCGGTAATTTTTGTGTGTGACTTATATGTTGATAGCAACCGAAGGTTGGCATGGTTATGTGTTGATGTGGCATGTCGAGGGGGCACTTGATTGATGGGATCCGATTACCCAAAACGTGTTGCAACACCATGGTTAGAGAAACACCAAATTGAGGTTATCGATGCTATGTGAGCCGAGCCTAATTCGAATGTACTCGAGGGGGGATTTTGAGTATGGGTGTATAATCCGATGCTAGGTGACTCGGCCTCACCAGGGTGTATATTCTGATGCTGCGTGACCCGACCTCACCTATAGAGTGTACGTTCTCGATGTTGTGTGATTTGGGCCTCACTCCAATGTTGATGTTGTTGGGTCACGCTGGTACACCCTATGGCGCAGCGAAAAAAATATCCGACAATCACCACCAGAGATCCATGTACGAGGAATGAATCAAGGTGAATAAGGGTCGAGATGGATATCCAATCACGATTCCACGATGTTGATTCTTAAGCCGCAACAATAACACTCTGACCTCTACGTAGTTCACCAGTTGAAACGAGCATATAAAACTCTCTAAACTATTTAGAAGGGAACGAGCATATAAAAAACTCTCTAAACTATATAGAAGGTTTTTCCCAAAAAAATTTATTAATGACTGTTAGATCTTTCATGCCTTTATATAGCCTTTGTAATCCTAATTCAACTCATATTAGGATTTCAATATATATATATATATATAATCACACTTTAACTTTAATTAGGATTCCAATATATAATTTTAATTATGACTTCAATATATATATTAAATATATACAATTCCAATTGAACTTAATTAGGATTTTAATATATATATATATATATATATATATATATTAAATATATATAATTCCAATTCAACTTAATTAGGATTTCAATATATATATATATATATATTAAATATATATAATCCCGATTCAACTTTAATTAGGATTTCAATATATATATTAAATATATATAATCCCAATTCAACTTAATTAGGATTTCAATATGTATATATATATATATTGATTTAAATAGAATTATATTATTTACATATTAAAAGAGTCATAATTACAATAATTATTTTTCTTTTAATATTTGCCCAATAGTTAAATTATATATATATATATATATATATATATATATATATCAAATATATATTAATTTAACTAAACCAGTGTAGAACAAATTTGTAGATATATAATTCGTCTAGTATGTTCATTTTCAACAGTGGGTGTGACCCTGTAGGTTCATGTAACTTTAGTAGTAAATATTAGAACATTTATAATATTACAAACAATGAGTGACATCTAGCAATATGTCATTGTCACCTAAGTTACAAGAAATAATGATTCGACATAACCTCTTCGTGATTAACCCTCTTCATGTGTTACATCCTTTTATCCTTATATCTAGATTGGACACAATTCATGGAATAGTCACACTTGTATAGTCCATCTAATTTCTTGATATCTTGAGTAGATTATTATAAATGAATAACTATGATATCTCGTATCAACTTATTCGAGCACAACTATGCATTTTTAGTCTTACTCAATCAAGTGGCCTACGATATTACTCATATTATGTAAGAGGAACAAATCCTATCTTGATCAACCATATCCCAATACATAGATTGTGACATATTCAATATCAGTCTTTATAGTGTAGTTAGTTACGACACACGTTTGACTGTATCAAAATATGCCACTCACGATGTTGAAATAATGACGATCTCAAGTCTGAGGATCATGCATGTAGTTATCACTATGAGCAATGTTGTGACTGTCACATAATAATCCAAGAAACATGCTCATACCGAGTCAGTCCAGTATGTCGTTCACTAACACATACTTATGTATTGATTTTGACATCTCCATGGCAATAACATCACTTTTTCATGAATCAAATACATATTAATCTTAGTGCATTATTGTTGTCCACACCCACAATAATACTCGACTAAGGACATTTAAGAATAACCATATTAATCTAAGGACTTTATTATAATTATGTTTATTTATGCACACAGAATTGTAACTGAAAATAATAATGGCAATGCCTTTTTATGAATAAACAATGTAAAAACAAATATCATTTATAATTATCTTATGATTGGTCTTTGGGCATACTCTAATAATCTCCCACTAGCACTAAGACCAATCACTCATGTATCTAATACCAAGTGACTTTGTGTGATGATCACGCTTCTACTGCACCAGAGGCTTTGTTAGTGGATCGACAATGTTATCATCTGTTAGCACTAAGACCAATCACTCATGTATCTAATACCAAGTGACTTAGTGTGATGATCATGCTTCTACTGCACCAGAGGCTTTGTTAGTGGATCGACAATGTTATCATCTGTTGGTACTCTACATATTTTCACATCTCCCCAATCTATAATTTCTTGAATAAGATGGTAATGCCTAAGTATGTGTTTGGATTGTTGGTGAGATCTGGGTTCTTTTGCTTGTGTGATGGCTAAATTGTTATTACAAAGTAGATCTATAGCATTCAACATGCTCAACACAACCCTTAGTTCAGATATGAACTTCTTGATCCAAACACCATCTTTTGCAGCATCGCATGCTGCAATATACTCGACTTCTGTTGTAGAATCAACTATTGTATCTTGCTTTGAACTTTTCCAGCTCACAGCACCTCTATTAAGGCAAAACAAAAAACTCGATTGCGATTGTAACCCCCTCGTCCCGGTCTGGTCGGCTGACCGATCCGAGTAGGCTACACGGGGAAAACCGATGTGAAACCCGTTAAGGTCCCACCTCGGTTAGCAACCCTAGAAAATTTCTTTTAATTATATCTTGTCTAAAGGCATATTCATTTCCTATGTGAACACGACAGTGGAAACACCACGAAATAAAAGCAACCAATCCACAACAACACTTTAAACAGCCCATTTTAAACTTACACTGCAGGCCGTATCGATACACCAGACAAGGGTATCGATACGCCTTGACCAAGTCAACTGCCTCCAGTCAACTCAAGGAGACCGTATCGATACAGCCCTTGGGCGTATCGATACACCCTCCTCGGTCAACATCTCGCGGTCAACGATACAAAACCGTACCGATACGCCTTGAGCCCGTACCGATACACCAAAATCTCGAATTTCCAGTGAGGTTTTGGCGTATCGATACACCCCCGTGTATCGGTACGCTAAGACAAATCTGAGTCCCAAGGTGTAGGACCGTACCGATACGGCCCTTAGGCGTACCGATACGCCCTGCACTGCAAGACTTTGATTTGTAGCAAAACGATACGAGACTCAACTCTAGATGTAATTTTCGACTCTCCTAGCCACAAACAACCATTCATACAACACTTAGCAACCAAGAACTAACATATAAAACAATTTAGGTGAACAACAAGGCATTTACATCATGGCATTCATACAAAGAAGGATATTGCATTTCAAGGCATACTTAAAAGCCAAAAAGGCACATGTTTTTACTCACAAGGCTTACATGCTTATCAAAACAACATATAGCATCCAAAGGCATAACCTTACATCTCAATCATTTGACCAACCATAACATGGTTACAAATCCAAAGCATAGCATAAACAACATTCGACATTTATGAGTCATACAACGCTCATACAATCACATAGCAGCCCCATTGCTAAACTACTACTTTATTGACTAATCCATACTTGAGCAACTAAAAAAGCTTGGAATGCATCTTCCTTGCTCCTTGCTAACTCCATGCTAATGATCTGCATTGTCGAAAACGAGAACGTAAGCTAGAAGCTTAGTAAGGATGCTCTAAAACCAAAAACAATGACAATGCAGGGTTCAAGCATATCATCCTTAACATCACACACAAGCATACATAAGCATCACTAGCAACCTAGCTTGCAACACAACAAGACAATAACATGGCATCTTACTTCAAGCTAAGCTCATCAAGATAACGCAATTATCTAAGCAACATAACCACATGAACAAGTACATTGGCCACTATTAGTTTACTCGGATATGCGAATTTCACTCAACCACAATATTACCTCAGTGGGATTACACTCATCACCGGACCTCGCATGGACGGGATTACACTCGTCATCACATGCCCTACGGATGGGATTCCACTCATCATCACGTATAATATAAACATTTCCGGTGGAATATTACATCACCGTACTCCTCCTCGATAGCTTAACGCCACCAAGGTCACGCGCGAATTTGACTCAACGTGTGCACATTAATCCTAATGATCGATCATTTATACCCGGTAAGTTAACTAGTGCCAATCATACTATTAAAACCACATCATGTCAACCATCATGCATATCACGTATCCATCACTACACACATCAATGCATACTCATACACAAACAATTCATACTCCACAAGATCATAATAGGCATAATCATTTAAAGCTTATAATCATACAAGAAGTTAAGCTACCAACTTAACTTCTACCTTGGGATGGCCTACCAAGCACATTACAAAACCTCAACTACCACTTGAACCAATTTAAATAAGTTTGAAAGTTTCACTCACCACCCTTCCTTAAGCAAACCAAGCAAAGTCACTCAAGCCTCAACAATTTCCGGAATCGATCTCGAATCTTCTCTGATGTTTCCCCTTGCTTCTAACCAATCAAAAGACAAGGTATTACTCAACCAAAACATTGCCAAACTCAGCCACAATCCAAACCCACAATCATAAGCCAAAACTTCATAATTTCAAACTCAAGTTAACCACCAAAATCACATTTTCGTACTCCATTTATACCCAGCTGAAATCTACCATTTCCAACACCCAAATTACCTTTAAAGACTTCAAAAACACTTTCCTAACAACCCTACACCATCAGCCCTTCAACCCAACACAAAACCACATCAAAATTTCAAGTTTTGACACTTTCAAAAATGCCCCCAAACCCATTTCGGGATTTTTGACAAAATCCCTCCATTTCAAGATATAAGGTGTATTAAGGTAAGGTTAACTCAAAACTCAACTAGACAAACCAAAAACAAGTCAAGAACCAAATAAAAGTTTCATGCTTTCTTCAAACCTTGAAAACTTGAAAAACCAAAAGATGATGCTTTTTGAAATATAAAACCATGGAAGTGATTGGGATGGAAAGGAGAATTCAAAAACGAAGTTACCTTGCGAAAATCGCTTGAAATGGTGAAGCACTTTGATGGAACAGTGATTTGGGAGAGCTTTGGGGTTTTTCACGTGAGATTGGAAATGGGGAAGAAGATGACTCTTCTCTTTTTGTTTCAAAAAGCTTATCTTTCTTTTATTTTAACCTATTTACAAAAATGCCATTACTAGGATTTTAGTCTTATTTAAATTAAAACCAAGGTCTAATTAAATTAAACCGAACCTGACGACTCGAACCCAACTCACATACTCAACTCCCGACCCCAAAACACGGGTGTTACAGCGATCGAGAATCATCCTTATCGGTTTGGAAGTTTGCGTCAGTACAACCTTTTATACTTAGTTCTTCCTCACCTCCAAACATAAGAAATGTATCATTAGTTCTTCTTAAGTACTTGAGGATTTTTTTGATTGGAACCCAATGACCTTCACACGTATCTACTTGGTATCAACTTGTCATACTTAATGCATATGATACATCCGGACGTGTACATAACATGACATACATGATAGATCCAATGGCCAAAGCATATGGAATCTTACTCATGCACTCTCTTTTTTGAGGCGTTGAAGGACACATTTCCTTAGAGAGTGAAAGACCATGTCTCATAGGTAAGAATCCCCTTTTACATTCTTCCATACTAAACCTTTTCAGTACTTTATATATATATATTTTAACTGAGTCTTAGGAGTCGCCTCGATCTATCTCTATAGATCTTGACTCCTAATATGTATGTTGCCTCACCCAAGTCTTTCATGAAAAACATTTTCCTAACCAAGTTTTTTTTTAAGATTGTAAGCTAGGTATGTCATTTCTTATTATCAGTATGTCATCCACATACAATACCAAGAATATGACAGTGTTCCCACTAATGTTCTTGAAAACACATGGCTCATTCTCATTTTGATAAAACCAAACTCTTTGATTGCATCATTAAACTGGGGATTCCAACTTCGAGAAGCTTGCTTCAATCCATAAATGAACCTTTTTAGCTTGCATATTTTCTCGACATCTTTTGGATCGACAAAACCTTTAGGTTGTATCATGTATACATCCTCATCTAGTTTTCCATTAAGGAAAGCAGTTTTAACATCCATTTGTCATGTCTTATAATCATAAAATGTAGCTATCGCAAATAAGATCTGGATGAACTTAAACATAACAACAAGAGAAAATGTTTCATCATAGTCTATACCATGAATTTGACGATAACCTTTAGCGACTAATCGCCCTTTGTATGTTTGTAAATTACCATCAATGTCGGTTTTCTTTTTGAAAACCCATTTGCACCCTATGGGCTTAATCCCTAGAGGTGGGTAAACCAAGGTCCAAACATGATTTTCTAACATGGAGTCCATCTCGAATTTCATGGCCTCTAGCCATTTCTTAGAGTCTGAGCCCGCCACTACTTCTTGATAAGTCTTAGGCTCATCTTGATCCATGAAGAGAACATCACCATCCAATGAGACAAGAAATTTATATTTCACATGCACATTGCATTCTCTCAAAGACCTTCGTAGTGGTTGTGTTTCCAAAACTGTTGAATGTCCCACAACAACTTGTGGAACTTATTATTATTCAATCTCTTTTTCAATGATATGTGGTTGATCTCGAATTTCATTGAGTTCAATATTTCTCCCACTTCCTTTTCGGAAAACAAATTATCTTTCTAGGAAGATTCATGTTCGAGCAACAAACACTTTATTCTCGGTGGGATTGAAGAAATAATATCCTTTAGTTTCTTTAGGATAACCGACAAAATTACATTTATAAGATTTGGGTTCGAGCTTTGTCGACATATTATGTTTAACATAAGCTTTGCATCCCCAAATTTTCATCAAAGACATACTAGGACGTTTCCCAGTCCATATCTCATATGGCGTATTTTGAGCTGATTTAGATGGAACATGATTTAGTGTGAAAGCAACTATTTTTAGTGCATATCCCCAAAAAGAAATTAGAAGATCATCGTGACTCATCATTGATCGAACCATGTCCAACAATGTTCGATTTCTTCTTTTAGAAACTCCATTCTATTTTGGAGTACTAGGAGGTGTGAGACAATCCCACATTCCTTAAGGTCGCCAAACTCTAAGCTTAAGTATTCTCGTCCTTGATGTTGTGATAATGATTTGCGTATGTTTAGGCGACTAGTGTTAGTGCCAATTATCGTTTAACATGCCATATCATATTGCTTAGCTACATGCTAATGTTTATGATCTACAAGAAGCATGGTAGAGTAGAGGTGCATCCATTGAACTTTATGAGCTCAGTGTTAGAAATCGTTTTTTCGTTCCCAAGTTTTGAGGCTGCTGCGTTGCTTTCGAATGATCCCCATCGGAGTAGGACTTCAACACATCGATGTGATTCAAGAGTACATTACTTAGATTTTTCTGGTAATGTATTCATAGGACCCTTGATTTATGTCTCTAACTCTATTTTGGATTTATTTCATCATGTCGAATGTTTTATTTAACTTGGTTTTAATTGGAGCTCCAATGTAAACGTTTAAACTGATTTTGTATTACACTATCTTATGACACGTTTTGGATTTTATGAAATGATGATGGTATGGGCTAAATCTAGTTGGAAAATTTTATGTTTTGGGTTGGGCTTGAGGCTTAAATGTGACGTCGAGTTTGTGGCATTACATTTAATGGTATTAGAGCCTAGGTTTAGCTAGTTCTAGGAAACCACACGTAGTAGAGAGTTGTAAAAAGGGGTGTTTAGTGAATACATGCCCATAAGTTGAAGTTGTACTCATTTAAAGCTGAATATCTGATGGGGTAACCTTGTTTGTTTATCTGTGCAAAATTTGAATCATGCCTAGAGAAGCGCGTGACCGCGAAGAAAGTTGAGGCTCTCGATAGGAGAGATACAATGAGGATTATATCCCTAAGACCGATGAAAGTTTGGAGGATGAGAGGGGTCAAGGGGCTAACTATTTCACCCACTTGTGTAGGGCCCTTCATCGCATAGTGAGGGTCATCTCTAGGCCTTCTCCCACCCCTCGTGAGGCCCCGTTGAGAGGCTTCACCGTCATGACGCAACAATTTTCCTTGGGATGAGACAATATAATCCGATCAAGGTGGGCCAATGGTTGAGAGATACCCACTGGGTCTTGCGTCTAATGGGGTTGGAACCTGAAGACAAGTTGAAGTGCATCATTTCCCTGTTAAAGGAGAATACTCCTGAGTGGTTGGAGACCATGTAGCTAGGATGGTATCCTAACCGACCCACTTGGGATGACTTCCTTGATGAGTACGAAAGGAAGTATGTGGGTGAAGCCCATATGGATAGCTTGAGAGACTGGTTCACACATCTGGTTTAAGGGAACTGGTCTATTTTTTAGCACGAGCAAGAGTTCCAACAGCTGAGCAGGTATGCCCTAGAGTTGGTTGCTACAGAAAAGATGAGATGCAAGAGGTTCTGTAAGTGTTTGAGGAATGTGATCTAGACATACTTGACAGTTGATCCACCGAAGGTGTTTTCTGATTTGAACACTAGTGACAAATCCCTTGAGCAAGTACAAGGGATGACCTATGGCCATGTGGGAGGTCATGAAGGTTCGAGTGGAGGGAACCATTCCCACTCCAATCAGTCTTAGTCTCATTCTAGGAGGTATAGAGGTAACTGGAACCAAGGAATATGAGCATCGAACCAGCCTGCAAGATCAGACCGTAAGTATGCCTTTGCTGAATGCTACCCCAGTTCAGAATCAACGAACTTCCATCACAGCTCCAAGAAGCCGAGGCTTTGCTAGAGGAGGGGCAAGCCACACGTTTGGACATCAAAGTGAGGGCACTTTCCATTCGACTGCAAGGGTACCGGCAAGATAATATGCAGTCAAGGCTCAAGAGGATTGCGAGGCTACCGACGTCATTTTAGGTACATTTACCCTATTTTTTGTTCATGTTATTACTTTAGTGGACTCAGGGTCTACCAATTCTTATACTCGTAGTGGGATATCCCATTAGTGGGGTATTATTGCCGAGGATCTAGATGTTGGGGTTCGGGTAACTAGCCTTTTAGGGTATGATGTGTTGGTAGATAAGGTTTATCGTAGGTACTTGATAGAGGTCTAAGGTTCGACCTTCTCTACGGATTTGATGGTTTTTCCCTTTCAAGAAATTGATGTTATCTTGGGCATGGATTGGTTGTTCGAGCATGATGCAAGTTTGGGATGTAGAGAGAAGAGCCTTAAGCTTCGTAGTTCTAATGGGGCTAAACTTGTGGTAAAGGGAGAGAGGAATCCTTGTTTGTCCAATGTGGTGCATCCTTGGTGTCACAAAGGATGATTCAACAAGGTTGTGATGCCTCCTTGGCTCACATAGTTGATACAAGTATTGTGGTAAAGGGAGAGAGGAATCCCCATTTGTCCAGTCCTCGTGAGCTAAAGTTTCGGATAGATTTGATTCTTGGAACTGTACCAGTGTCCATTGAACCGTATCGCATGGCACCAACAGAATTGAGAGAGTTAAAGAATCAGATTCAAGAACTATTGGAAAGAGGTTTCATACGACCAAGCATCTCGCTTTGGGGTGCACATGTCTTGTTTGTCAAGAAGAAGGACGGGACAATGAGGATGTGCATTGACTATCACCAGCTCAACAAGGTAATTGTATAGAACCATTATCCCCTACCAAGGATAGATGATCTGTTTGACCAGTTGACAGGTGCATGTGTGTTTTCAAAGATTGATTTAAGGTTGGGGTACTACTAGTTAAAGGTGGTGGAAGATGATGTTTAGAAAACCGCTTTTAGGACGCGGTACAGACATTGTGAGTTCTTGGAAATGCCTTTTGGGCTTACCAATGCACCTGCAACTTTTACGGACTTGATGAACCAGATCTTTCAGCCTATCTAGACTATATTGCGGTGGTCTTCATTGATGATATCTTGGTTTATTCGCATTCGGAGGAGTAGCACAACTATCATCTTCGTGTTGTCCTTCAGACCTTGAGAGAGAGAGACAACTTTTGCCAAGTTTAGTAAATACAAATTTTGTCTTTTCAAAGTGGCATTATTGGGCCACATTGTGGCGACAGATGGTATTCGTGTTAATCCACAAAAGATTCGGGCAATGGTTGAGTGAAATCACCTAGAAATATCACGGAAATTCGTAGTTTCCTTGGGCTTGCCAGATATTACCGTAATTTTGTCAAGGGTTTTTCTATCATAGCGACACCTATGACCAATTTGTTACAGAAAGGAGTTCAGTTTTGGTGGAACGAGAAAAGACTGCAAAGCTTTAAGCAATTGAAGGCTTATTTGACAAAAGCCCAATTTTGACACAACCCGAGCCGGGTAAGGATTATGTGGTCTTCAGCAATACTTCTTTGAATGGGCTTAATTGTGTTTTCATGTAAGAGGGTAAGGTGGTACCTTACATCTCGAGACAACTCAAGCCTCATGAAAGGAATTACACTATGCATGTTTTGGAGCTTGTTGCCGTTATCTTCACGTTGAAGATTTGGAGGCACTATCTATACAGAGAGAAATGTTATATCTACACCCACAACAAGAGTTTGAAGTACCTTCTCACCATAAAGGAGTTGAATTTGAGACAAAGGCGTTGGATTGAATTGTTAAAGGACTATGATTGTATTATAGAGTATCATCCCTGTAAAGCTAATGTGGTGGTTGATGCTTTGAGTCGGAAGACTATGTCAGACTTGAGGGCGATGTTTGCTCATTTGAGAATGACCAAGGATGGTGGGTTGTTAGTCGAGCTTCGTGTGGAGCCTACCTTAGTGCAAGAGATCAAGAGAACACAAGTGTTAGATGAAGAGCTAGTAGCAAAGATTGAGATGTTTAAAAAAGGAGAAACATCTGATTTAGAAGTGCAGGATGGTGGGATCTTGTACTTCAAAGGTCTCTTGTGTATTTCGGCTTTGAAAGATTTGCGGGACCGCATTCTTTGAGAGGTGCACCGTAGTCTGTTGTTGTGCTTTCGGACAATAATAAGATGTACTAAGATCTTCATCCTTTTTATTGGTGGCCTAGCATGAAAAGAGATGTGTTAGAGTTCGTAATAAGGTGCCTTGCTTGCCAGCAAGTTAAGGCAGAACATCAGGTTCCTTCGGGCTTGCTTCAGCCTATCCAGATTCCACAATAGAAGTGGGATCGTATGACCATGGATTTTGTGACGAGTTTGCCGTTGACCCAAAGGAAGCATGATGTTATATGGGTGATAGTAGATCGTTTGACCAAGTCTGCTCATTTCTTACCCGTGCGTATGAATTTTACGCTTGAGAGGTTGGCACGGTTATACATTTAAGAGATCATGAGTTTGTATAGGGTGCCATCATCGATCATATCAGATAGAGATCAGTGATTTACAGCAATGTTGTGGAAGAAGATACATGAAGCTTTGGACACAAATTTGCATTTTAGTACTGCTTTTCATCCTCAGATTGATGGTCAGTCCAAGCGAGATATTCAACTCTTGGAAGATATTCTTCGGTGATGTGTCATCAATTTCGAGAAGAGTTGGGAAGAGCATCTACCACTTGTTGAGTTTGCTTATAAAAACAGTTTCCAATCGAGCATCAAGATGGCTTTTTTCGAGGCCTTGTTTGGACAAAAGTGTAGAACACCCTTGTGTTGGACCGAGCTCAATGAGAGATTAATTGTGGGATTGGATTTGATTAGACAAATCAAGAAGAAGGTTTAGATCATCAAAGAAAGATTGCAAGCGGCATTTGATCGTCAGAAATCTTATGCGGATTGAAAGCATAAGCACGTCGAGTATGAGGTTGGTGACAAATAGTTTCTTAAGGTGTCACCATGGAAAAAAGCAATTCTTTTTGGGCGGAAGGGCAAGTTGAGCCCGAGGTTTATTGGATCTTATGAGATTCTTGAGAGGGTTGAATTTGTGGCTTACCGATTAGCCTTGCCTCCGGATATGGCGCGTATCTATAATGTGTTTCATGTATCCATGTTGAGACGCTGCCGTTCCAACCCTTTGCATGTCATTCCGCTTGAGGAGATTAAAATCAACACCGACTTGACCTATGAGGAAGAGCCGATAAGAGTTCTTGATAAGGGAGTTAAAGAGCTTCATAGCAAGTGTATAACCCTTGGTGAAGATGTTAGGGAGGAACCGTGGGGTCGAGTAAGCCACGTGGGAGATTGAGGAAGACATGAAGTTGCTTTACATGCATTTGTTTCCAAAAGGAAAATTTTGAGGACGAAATTCTTTTTAAGGAAGGAAGAGTTGTAACAACTCAAATTTTAGAATTCGTGGGACGGTACACCTGAGCCTCGAGTCTTGTTGAGTGGGCCATGTTTTTAGGTTTTTTTGTGGCTCAAAAGGGCATCTTGGGCTCTTTTCTTGTTGTTGGGCTTGGGTTTAGGTTTGGTTATGAGTTGGAGTAAGGATAGAGGGGCAAAAGTGTACTATCTTTCTTTTGAAAGAGTGAAGGCTGCTCCCTCTTAATTCTTTCTGTAGAATTTTGAAAGAGATGATTTCACTTGTCCCCTTTTGTACACTTTCATCCCTTACCTCATCTTCTTCCCAAGAAATCAACAAAGGTACAGTCTTTACCTTCTTTTGTGAGAATGTCAGATTGGTGGCAGAGAGAAAGTTTCTCATCATCAAAGGATCTACCAATCAAGGTAAAAATGAAAGGAAATTGTGGTGGGTGGGGAAAATGGATTCTTGATGGGGGTTGGGAAAGATGAACGTGAATAGAAGATTTAACCTTGTTTTTGTTGTTAGAATCTTCATTAGTCATCTTTATCACCTTTTAGCAGTGTTGTAGCTCGTTTTACAACATTTTGTTGTAGTTAAGGAAGTTGGAGAGCACTCCAAGGACCAAGGAAAGAGGAAGGCTTGAGCTGGGGGGAATGACTGTTTTCTAGCTTTGTGAGGAAGGTTAGTACACTTCCCACTCCCTTGTTTCATGCACATCCTAAGGATGATGCTTTGTATGCTTGTTTGATTATTTGGGTGTTTGAATGCTTTAGTGTGGTCATTAATGGCAAAACATGGATTTCATGTTAATAATCCGTAAAAAGGGGTAGTAAACCACCATTAACACTTCCATTAGATGTAGGCTTGAGTTTAAGGATTAAAGGTTGCATTTTGAGGGCTTGGGAGGTGATTTTTTTAGCATAGGAAGCCATTTTTGGGCTTCGGTATCGGTACGCGGGGAGGCGGTACCGATACCCTAGTATTTTGGGTTTAAAGAACATTGTTTCATTGGATGAACAAAAAAGGGTACCGGTACGATGTTCAACATGTACCGGTACGCCTTGTAATCTAGTACCGATACGGGTCGACCCATATCGGTACGCTAAGGCTTTGGGAAATTCAAGTGAGCCAAATTCGTATCGGTACGCTATGAGTACCAATACCCAAAGGGCACCTGTATTGGTACACGAGGATCGGTATCGGTACCCATTGGGAAATCTATCCAAAAATATCGACTTTCACCCGAAAGGCTGGAAAATTATATTGTTCGATCCAATGGACCTCTAATGGCCTAAAATGAGTTGTAAAACTAAGAAACTGAGAAATATCCTTATACTCGAGCGTAAAACTTAAGAACTTGGTAAATTCTTGTGTGACTTATATGTTGATAGCAATTGTAGGATGGTATGGTTATGTGTTGATGTGGCGTGCCATGAGGGCACTTGATTGATGGGATCTGAATACCCAAGACGTGTTACAAAACCATGGTAAGAGAAATATTGAATGGAGGTTACCGATGCTATGTGACCCGAGCCTTATTCGAATGTAATCGAGGGGGTTCCGAGTATGGGTGTATGACCCGATGCTAGGTGACTCGGCCTCACCCAGGGTGTATGTTCCGATGTTGCGTGACCCGGCCTCACCCATAGAGTGTACGTTCTCAATGCTATGTGATCTGGGCCTCACTCCTGTGTTGATGTGGTATGGTATGTTGGGCCTTGTGTGCCCCTTTGTTGTTGTGATAAAAAATTACATGTGTTTAGGTGTCTAGTACTAGCGCCAAGTAACGTTTAACATGCCATATCAACTTTCTTAGCTACATGCTTATGTTTATGATCTGCATGAAGCATGACAGAGTAGAGATGTATCCACTGAGCTTTATGAGCTCAGCGTTCGGAATTATTGTTTTCGTTCGCAGGTTTTTAGGTTTCTGCGTTGCATTTGAATGAGCCCCTTCGAAGTATGACTTCATCACATCAATGTGATTCAAGAGTACATTACTTAGATTTGTTGGGCAATGTATTCATAGGACCTTTGATTTGTGTTTGTAACTATATTTTGGAATTGTTTGATCATATCGAATGTTTTATTTAACTTGGCTTTAATTGGAACTCTCATGTAAACATTTAAACTGAATTTGTATTATACTATCTTATGACGCGTTTTGGATTTTATGAAATGATGATGGTTTGGGCTAAATCTAGTTGGAAAATTTTATGTTTTGGGTTGGGCTTGAGGCCCAAATGTGACGTCGGGTTTGAGATGTTACATGTAGAGGAGGATTAGATTAGTTTTTTAGTATTTAGAGTTACTAAAAAAGACGTAATAGAATGGAGGTTCTAAAAAATAACACATCATCTAAGTATTTCAAATTTAACTATCAAATGAAGAAAACTAAATTTCAAAAGTTTAGTGTTTAATTTTTTGTAGTTTAGTAATCGAAACAAAAATTCAATCGAAGTTATGTTATCAATATTGTAGTTTAATCTAAGCTTAAAAATATAGCACGGTTTATAAGAAAAACAATTTAGGATGTTATTAAGTTTTTGCTTAATACTCAAATTATACCTGATTTTTCATATAGATGCTTAACGTGTAAGGTTTTTTTCGTTAACTTTCGTTAAACAATTTTCATCATCCAATAAAAATGGGACATGTGGTCTTTTTTCATAATTTTCATTTAATTTTTGTTAAAAAAACATTATTTTTTTTAAAAACCCTCCAAAAGTTTTAATGTTTTTCAAAAAAACCCCAAAACACTAATTTCTCCTCCACAGCCGTCAAACACCTTGCGGTCGTCGTTAAAGTATATCTCCTCTCACCGCACGAGTTGCAAGGCCATGTTCGTTGTTCGTCGTTCAATTGATGATTTCACGTTTGACGTTTATGGTTTGTTTTCCAATAATATAATATTAGGGTTATCGATTGTGGAGGGTCGGCGGGAGAAAGGGTGACTGGTGGTTATTGAATCGATAATTGGAGGAGAGAAGTTTAGGGTTAGGCAATGACTACAGTGAAAGAAAATGTATTGTGTCTTAATTGAGCCGTCAACGGTGTGTGGGGGTAGAAGGTTTTGTCCTCTCAGCACTGCAACTTTTAATTTTCATTGTCGTGTTTTTGTTGTAAGGTTTTAGTTAATCTCTTCTTCCCTTTGATATACGTGTTTCAGTAGCTGTTGATGTTCGTTTGTGAGGTTGTAGTAGGTGTTGGGTTGAAAACCTTCAACCCCTGTTAGTAATTGAAGTCAAATCGACTTTTCTAGTAGCTAAATCAAGCCTAGATTTGTCAACCCAACACGTGACCCCTGGCCCAAATTGATTAGGATCTGTTGTCAGAAGTCAAGTCTATTAGTATTGTTTCTTTTGGGACTTGATTACCCATTAGATTGAGGCCCATTAGTGAAAACTTTGAACCTAAACTAAAGCCTAAAAGTCTAAGTTGGTTATCTGTTGGGCTTAGAGGTAGGCCGTTAAGGTTTAGCCCAAATCTTTTCAAGCCTGAACCCATATCTAAACCCAAATCAGATTTTACCTAAACCCACGTCTTGTTCGACATGACCTAGTAATTCGAATTGTTGACTGTTGATCGTTGACTTTGAATTTTCAACTCGTTGTACGTATATTCGATTCAAATATTCCATTATTGACTCAATTATGTATTTTCTAGTTTTTGAATGTGTTTTATCAGCTCTGGAATCCGATATTCGTTGAATCGTTTTTTTGAAGTAGATAATAAATGTCAGACTGTGTAAGTTGAATTAAGGGATTAAGATGGTGTTGAAAATTCGTTGATTAAAATAGACTGTTATTAATTGTTTAATAGTCAGAATTATACTAGGTTAATTGTTAATTGGATTGAGACTAATCACAATGACAACAAGACTTGTATTGAATTTCTTATTATTTTCTGTAGGATCTTATTTTGTTTGATCCAGTACCACAGTTTATAATAGTTAGAGGATTGACCAGTAGATTGTACGATTGGCGTATATCAATACTAGACGTGTGTCTCTTTACAGGCTATATGATTTCGTGCACAATGTATAAATTCTTTGGTTGTTACAGTTATATGTACTTGCAATTTATGTACGCCTAAACTATTGTGTGGTTTGTAACTGAATATTGTGTTTAGTTGTTTGTCTGTGTCATTGTACAATATTTTTTTTAATAGATGTCGTTAGTCTTATTAAAAAAAAAAGAAGACATCTAAAATTATAATAATAGTTTACAATTAACATTGCAAACTAAATACATAATTTGGACATTTTCTTATAACATTGGCATAAGAAACTAGCCAATTTAGATCATACAAAGAATATAGATGGAAAAGGTTAAAAACCCAACCAAAAGACTCGAACGAAAAATAGATAAATCTGACTGCATCGGCAAATGAACCACAAAAGGGGATTAAGCTATTGAAAGACCACCAAGAACCGCAAATCAGAGCCGAGCATCGTGAGAAACTATCCACGAACACAAATCGCGTATACAAATTCAATCCAAGGGTCAAGAGCAGAGAAGATTAGCAGGATCACAAATAAGCGCCATCTTGAGCAGTCGTGGCGTCGTCAAATTCACCCTTAAAATAAACATAAAATAAAAAAGAACGGCCAAATGACCAAGAAATAAGACAAAAAACTAAAAAACATACATAAACGTGTCATAAAGGCAGAAGAAAACGTACTACAAAGACGTGGTTGATCTTATTAAAAATTAAAAACAAAAAAATAAAAAATAAAAATCGGCAGTCGGCGACTAACATCAAAACCGATGTCGTCGCCTGTTAAACAAAGTTAAAAGAAGAAAAAAATGTGGTGCTCTATCTATTGTGATTGTACAACTTATATGCATGAATTTAACTGTGATAATATGATTATACAACTAATACATATGATTGAATTGTATGAGATTGATTCATCATTGTGCTACGTGCACTGGATGGCCAATATCATTGTTTTGATCTTGTATTAATTCGTATGATATGTTGTATTTGCATGGGCTTGGTTGTTATAAGAGGAAGATTATTGTGGCATAATTATGTGTTATTTCTCGTGTTACCTGATATTAATATGCATGCACAATTTTATCGATTCTGTAATATGATGTCGATTCATATTATTGTTCCATTAGCGGTATGTCGCCTTTATTACCGTTTAGTTATGTATTTTTTTTTAATTTATTATTGCCCGATAGTAAAATAAGGTATGAGTTCTGAGGAACTATGCCTGTGGTTATTAGCGGATGTACGATTAGTTAGAGGCTTAATGACATGCATCTGCATTTTGATTTAATACAATGATTTTTGTCTAGTTCTATGTTACGATATTGTTATCTGGTTGCACATTAAGACGACACTGAACTTTGTAGCTTATTCCTGTTTTTACTTGTTTTACATATTGACTTTCTTATTAGGCTCAAATTTGTTATTATCCCATTAGCGGTATGTCGTCTTTATTACCGTTTAATTATGTAATTTTTTTTTAATTTATTATTGCCCGATAATAAAATAAGGTATGAGTTTTGAGGAACTATGCATGTGGTTATTAGTGGATGTGCAAGTAGTTAGAGGCTTAATGACATGCATCTGCATTTTGATTTGATACAATGATCTTTGTCTGGTTCCATGTTACCATATTGTTATTTGGTTGCACATTGAGACGACACTTAGCTTTGTAGCTTATTCCCGTTTTTACTTGTTTTACAGATTGATTTTCTTATTAGGCTCAAATTTGTTATTGTCCCATTAGCGGTATGTTGTTTTTATTATCGTTTAGTTATGTAATTTTTTAATTTATTGCCCGATAGTGAAATAAGGTATGAGTTCTGAGGAACTATGCCTATGGTTATTAGCGGATGTACGAGTAGTTAGAGGCTTAATGACATGCATCTACATTTTGATTTGATACAATAATTATTGTCTGGTTTTATGTTACGATAATATTATCTAATTGCACATTGAGACGACACTTAGCTTTGTAGCTTATTCCCGTTTTTACTTGTTTTACAGATTGACTTTTTTATTAGGCTCAAATTTGTTATTGTCTCGCGGATCTTATTTTACTTCTGATTTCACATATTGTTAGTACTATTATTTACAGGTTTTTACTAATATTTGTTTATGTTGATATCACCAATCAAAGTTAGATCACTATCATTTTTAAACGTTGTATAATCTTTGTAAGTCCTAAAAAAAATTACATAAACGAGAGAAAGCATTCAACCATTTATACATATTAAATGTACACATATTACAACAAGATGAACTCCAAAGTATCTAAAATGTCACCTAACAGCAAGCAGCACCATGTATTTTCCCATTCACAAGCTCATTACTGTACAATAGGATTTAATGTCAAGCTGGTTTCTCGATCATGGCAACTCACACAATCTGCTGCTACGTTTGCCTCCATATAAACATCACAAACGTTTTTCAACTGTACCAAGCACAAAAACACAAGAGAAACTACCTGGATAAAAGTGTCTAATAATACCCACATCTCGTCAAATCGTTGGATCGATCCAAATTATAAACCTTCTAATCAAAGCTAGAGGGGATGTCGATTTCTGTATCTGAGGGATTAGTAAGCTCAACCAGAGGTTCCTGCATGTTGTACAACTAAACGATGAGGTATTATTTTATCAGTATGGAATGCATGCAATTAGTAAAATCGTTTTTTGGGAATCATTATAAACATATCATCATGTGTTCCAACCTAATAGGATGGACTAGAAAATAAAAGGCTATTATACTAAATACTTCTCTTACACCCAAATAGACCCTTCAATTTTAATTGGTACCCAAATAAGCTCTTAAACTATAACTAGTAGCCAAATAAGCCCTTGACCTTTAACTTGTATCCAAAATAAGCCCTTGACCTTTAAGTTATACCTCAATAAAACTAATATAATCAATATTTCATTTAAAATAAAGGCTAGCTTAAATACAAATCAAAGCATATGGGCATGTTTGGGTACAAGTACAACAAAAGTATAGAAGCTTATTTAACAAAAGTAAACAAACTCGAGGGTCATTTTAGAAGTGTAGCCAAAACAAAATATTATAATTTCTGATTAGACCTACAAGAAAGTAGAACCATGTCCAAAACGAACATGTGCTCTTGAAATTATATTACGGAAAAACATAACTTCTTTTACTTTCAAATATACATGCATATATTTATGTATATTTATATCTGAAAAGAAAGAGATGTTGGGACAGTGGATACTAATGTTATATACCTCTTGAGCCAAAAAAGTTTTACCTGCTCACCATCATCTGCAGAGGGATGAGCAATTCCCGTTGGCAAAGAGTTTTTAAGATCTTCTGCACTTTCAGGCAAATCCTGCACCATGTGGAAATGCAAGTTACAAAGAAAGAGAATAGATTAATAACTATTAGACTAGTTCAATAATTTATTTCAGCTATGAGAACTGTTCTGCTGAATCTTGGTCAGTTGCTTCACTATGTAAATAAATATCAACTTAAAACACAAATTTAAGAATTGAGAATTTGTCCCTTCTAAGAACCTATGTCCATAAAAGTTCTACTCAACAGAGACGGCCCACACAAATACAAGAAAGAATCCAACAGATAACACCAATTCAGGAAAGGTGCAGCAGAAAAGAATTTGGCCTTCAAGTCAATGCCTATGGTAAAGTAGCCAGCATGAATAGATGAATAAATGAGGTACAAATGAACTTTTCTTTAGGTGGTGTAAAATTTTCTTTTCAAATAAGATGTAAATTCAAGTTAGGATCAGAAAACATACTTCTTCGTCTGGGATGACAGAAGAATTATTGGATCCATCTATGACATCTTTTGAAGGATTCCCCTGCAAGAAACTCCGTACTTGTTAGAATGATCCTACAAACAGCCACCAGAAAAAGCTTGATCACAAAGGAGAAGAATGTCCATACACGTTCATCCTCGTTACCAGGGAAGTTCCCATCCATTATTGAAGGCTTGACATCAATCGTTGTTTCCTGTATACCCTAAATATAATCCATTCAACAATCTTAGGCAGATGTGGCATGTGTAAGGAAAAAATAGAAACAAGAATATTTGCAAAGTTGAAAATATTCCTGTGATACTTACAGGCTCAGTTTGGTCCATGTTAATACTCCTTCCTCCTTTACTAAGATCTCTCAGTGTCCCCTGTACATTCAACAAATAGTTACGGAAAGCAATTAATCACAATTCACAACAAGAAAGGATATTAATCACAATTCACAACAAGATGATGCTTAATAAAGAATACTATGGGGACAAACATACAGTAGTAACTGTCAAAGAGAAAAATATGCTACAAAACTGCAAAATCAAGCATTGTCAAGGAAAGCATCATTCACAACTGAATTAAACAAACCTTATTAGCCCACATAAGCCCACAAGCATTACATAAAGTCCTTGGACCAGCTGGACCACGACGCATTGCTGGAGTATTATTTTCACTAACACCACAATGTTGACATCTCCGGACGCTAAAACAGATTGAAGATACCATTCTTCAAATGTTCAACATGAAACATATATCCAAACAACCTGGTAACAATCAAGTTTGGAACTCACACAGTTTCTAGACGAGGAATACCATCTTGAAGGTCAGTTTGCGAGGAATCCCAGCTTGAAGTACTAGTACTTTCCTTTAAAGACGCAAACTGCCCATTTTTACGATGCATCCTACAAGAACGTAAGAAGATTATAACACCAGTATTAGCTGCATCACTACAACTCGTATACATAATAAAAAAGTAGAAAAACATTTAATACTTACTATTCTATCCGTCTCATAGGAAAATAATCAGACCATAATATTGTCAAATTTAATAACCAATATAAACAGCAGAGATCAAAGTCCCCAACTACTTTTATGCTTGCCTCTCTTTCACAAGAGACAAACAAGAAGACATGGAAGTGATAATAACCAACTGCTCCCTGTATTGAACACTTCTCAGGGTATAAATGTCTATAGCACTTCCACAATCCAAAGTTTCTGGATAGTAATCATTTCCTCTTTTAACTTCCACAACACAGAATAACTCCATAAATTCAAAATGTTAAACCATAAATCTAAACAAATAAGGACAGAAAACCATACCTCTGTGCAACTTCTTTCCGTACTGTATACCTAATTTTCTTGTCAAAACATCTCTCTTTCCTTTTCTCACGGAACCTAACCAAGGATGCTATTCGTCTTGAAAGATTTGAGCGCTTTGGAACATCATAAACACCCTATCCAATATGGTATATAGAACAATATGAAAAATATGAATACTGAAATGCAATTACTCATTTTCTCATGACTACTTTAAAAGCAGCAATACCCTGTTATTTTGATCAAAAGGTACTTCAGTTGTAGGAACACCAGTGGGGATATCACGAACACCTAGAAGTAATAGAACGGCTTGCACCTGTCTCATTCAATCCAATAAACATGTATACTAATTTAGAAGAAAAGGGAAACACATTTAAAGAATAGAATTGTAAAATAAACTAGTTATTAGTTACTTGATGAAGCAGAAGCACATATACAATTAAAAAACCACTTTCTCAAAATGAAAATAAGGCGAATAAAACTCTAATGCAGAAAATAAATTAAGGACCGACTATAGTGAAATGGAAAACTGTCACTAATTTCAGTAATGATTAATGAAGGACACATATCGAACAATAAAAACCATAACTAGCAAATTAGATTTGGACACTTTAACTTGAATACAACATCCTTCCTAGAATTCCTACTAATTATAAACTATAACTTCTAGCTAGATCAGGATAAAAAATTAGCACAAGTTATCATAAGAGGGTATTCAGCAAAGATACAGTTGGTTTGCTCCAGAAATTCACATAGACAACTATTCAATGAAATCAGTACTATAGCCAAATCAATAAATTAATCCATCAACCATATTCTAAGAAATGAATGTCTCCTCTGCGTATTAAACATCATATTTAAGAATTTATATAAAACAAGGCACATTATTACACTTCCAGCTAACTTGGGCAATTTTCTCACGTCAAAATATTACTTTAAAATGCGAAAATAAAAATCTGACAGTAGTATTTCAAATTTGCTTTGCAAAAACAATTAGGAATAACAAGATAGATGATTATTTTATTACTAAAATCAAACAAAAATATAATTAGCAATAAATAGAATGTTTATTTGAAAGGGGAAAAAGGCTAAAAACCTTTTCGGGTGTAACAGCAGGGAACACGTAAACTTCTCCTTCAAAAGAGAGAGTAAGCTCGCTAGTTCTGGAGGCCATAACAACGCCTCCGCCACTATGCACGCCACCTATTACTGCTGCTCCATGCTCCGCCACATTCACGGAGTTGGCATTCGCGTCATCCATGGTGTCATCTTCGTTGTCCCCATCGTCTTCCTCGATCTGTATCGTCCCTCGCTCGTGGTCCTCAAACGGACGCGCCTGCAGTGGCTGAGGATTCGCAGCAGCCATACATAAACAGCAAAAGGTACAACCAAAGGCTTCACCTTTCCCAACTGTATCGAAAATCGAAGGCCCGTGTCAGCGATTATCACCTGTTTCATTGAGAAGCCATGGCTCCCGTCGGGTTACTGGTTAAACAAAATTTAGTTTTATCATCTTTTCGTCGATACTTTTTTCCTATTTTCTAAACCCTAACCCTAGCTTTAACTTATTTTCTCAGGTTGAACAAGAAGAAACATGAAATATGGAAGAGAAAATTGGTTGAAAACTAGCCTAAATATAGGTAAGATTTGCAGAGGCGTGAGCTTGTGTTTCCTTAAAGAAACTCAAATTGGAAATTGGAAAATGGAAAATTTACCAGAAAAAGGAAATAAAAGAAAAAAAAAAGAAAGTGGATTTTAGAAGGGAGTGCTGGAGTACCGTTGAAACAGGATATGTACGTGGGGGGATAAAGTGAGGTGAGGTCCAATGGAGTTTGATGAATGATGCAAAACTTTGGAAAAAACGGTTGGGCCCACAATTTTAGAGAGAAATATGGGAAACGAATCAAAACATATCCAACGGCTTTCCATTTAATTACCGGCAAGCGTTCGGTCCGGATTTTTTTAATTACGGGGTTTAGAGAAAAATCACAAAATAAAAATATTGATTGCTAAATTATTTCTATTTTCTATTTTCTATTTTGGTCGCTTAACTATTATTTTTGTATAACAGTCACTATTGTTATGTTATTCTTTCCTATTTTATTCACTAATGTTAGGATTCAAATTCACACAAAGTAAATAACGCAATTATCATTGACCACTCGACCAATTAATAGATCTAAACTTAAACATTATTATATTTATTACTCTAAAAACTCAACTTCGAAAATTTATCTAAATTAAAATTTTGTTGACTCGTAAACTCTAGCAAATCAATATATATCATGTCTTTAAAAATGAACTCAAAATTTAACCTTAATATCTAGTTGATATCTGACCTTTTTTTCAGTCCACTTGACGTCTAAACTTGAAAACCATCGCTTACATTAATTTAAAAACATAAATTCATTAAATTTTTTTGTTGATATGTCACCTCTAATCAATTGAGATTGTGTGTCTTCAAAATAGACCCTCGCCAAATTTAATTTTATTAAATATAAAAAATAAATGTTTTATTTAGTTAAGGATAAATTATATCATATGTCATCCTTCTTACGTCATCTATGGCCTCAACCAATAAAATCTATTTATTTCATTAAATTTTTCAATGTATCTTTTTGCCAAGTGAATCTTCACTTGTTAAAAATTGTTCTTAATTTACTTCACAATAAATATGAGTGAAGATTCACTTGGTAAAAAGATTACAAAAAAATTACAAAAAAATTAATGAATGTATGATTTTTATTGGTTAGGACTATGAATAACGTGGTGAAGAGGCCCATTATATAATTTCTCCATTTTCGTATAATATCAAAACTTTCATCTTCTATTGTTCCCAAAAAAGGCATAATGTCAAAAAATGCTCATAACATTTGATTGAATAGTCATTTTGACTCATATTCTTTTTTGAACCAATTTAACCCTTAACGTTTCATTTTGCGTTAAAATGACCCATCTGCAGATGAAAACTGTCAGTCAACTGACGATAAACAACTTGAATGAACGTGATAAACCTACATGACAACGCACACCACAATAGCAGTGCCATATAGAAAAATATGTTGACTTTACATAATGACGCATTAGTTAAAAAATATTTTTCTAAAATTGTACAAAATATAAATGGATTAATATCCTATACACAGGCGGTGGAAACTAAAAGTTCTTACAAGCGCCTTAGTTTTAGGGTATAGGGAGTTAGTTTAGGGTATATGGTTTAGGGGTTTAGGTGTAGGGGTTTAGAATTTAGGGATAATTGTTTCAATTTAAGGTTTAGGGTTATAATTTAGGGTTTATAGGTTAGGGTTTAGTTTTTAGGGTAATATGGTGAGGATTTAGGTTTTAACCTATAAACAGTAAATTGTAACCCTAAAACTTAAATTGAAACAACTATCCCTAAATTTTAACCCCCTACACCTAAACTCTATACCCTAAACTAACTCTCTATACCCTAAAACTAAGGCGCTTGTGGAAACTTTCAGTTTCCACCGCCTGTGTATAGAATATTTATCCAATATAAAATACTTTTTTCTTCTGATGTGTCATTCTGTCAAGTCATTTCAAGTTGTTTATCGTTAGTTGACTAACTGTTTTCAGCTACAGAGGAGCCATTTTGGCCCAAAATAAAACGTCGGGTTAAATCGGTTCAAAAAATTAAGAAATAAAATTAACTATTTAATCAAATATTAGAGGCATTTTTTTGTCTTTATGCCAAAAAAAAGCCTTTCACCTTCCTAATTTTCCCAATAAATGACAATCCATATCCAAGATTACCTTTTTACTTTCTTTATAAATGACAATCCATACGCAAGATTACCTTTTTAACAATCGTCTCAAGTTGTGAAGAAAGAAACAAAATCTTCAAATTTTCTTGTATTTTGAATTATAAACTTATTTGAACTTTAGGAGATGAGTTGAGATACAGATTGTCATATTTTAAAAAGGTAAAATACTCTATTAGTACATGAGTTATACCCAATTCAACAGTTTAGTGTATTTACTTTTTTTTGTTTCTAGTTTAATACATAAACTTTTATTTTGTCAACGTTCTTTTAATTTTGTGTCATCAAAGATGACGTGGACCACTTTAACCGCTCATTTGTTGACAAGTGACATTTATTTAATTTTTAAATTATTTTTAATTACTTAAGAGTTAATAACAAAATTAGTCATCAATGTTTTATTGGTTTTTTAATTTAACCCTTTAAATTTAATTTTTTTAAAACCAAATATTTATTTTTAAAAATAATAAAAAATAGTGGACTAATCAATGATTGACATGTGGCTAAATATTAATTAAAAATATTGTTTTTCCTAAAACAAAGTGATTCATTTTTTTCATCGTATTTTTTGTTCCCAAATTCCTTTTCTCTTCGATGAAAACAATCCCCATTTTTCTTTAAAATTTTAAACCAAAGCACTGTAACTAAGGGTTGTTTTCATCGCTGCCATCGAGACTCTCCGATGACGTTCTCTAATCGAAAACCATTGAATGAAAGTTTTATCCTTTCCTCTTTTTTTAGACTATCGATCTCCCCAAACTCAAGCCAAAACTCACACATCGTCTCCATCGTTGTCGTGTGTCGCCATGCTCTAATTATTGTTTGTCGTCATTTCAAACATCAAAATGATGAAGATTAAGATACATAGTTTAGAATGAAACTAGGGTTAAGAAAGAGGAAGAGATTGACGGTGAAGACTGGATGAAGTAGATGGCCTTGAATAGAGATAGAAGAGGGAAAAAGATGGGGAAGTGGGTGTGACAAAGCAGTGGCACTACTTGTGTTCTTAGAAGTAGAATGGGAAAAGGAAGGGGTTTGGGATGGCCACGTTCATACGAATGTTAATTTGGGATTGAGGTGGACAATGATTTTTGGGAGTGATGGACTGGGTTTAGATTTTGTAAGGTTTTACCGACGCGGTGAGTGTGCAGCTGGTGGAGAGAGGATGCGACGGTGCTACGAATGGGTGTTGGGAAGAAAATATCATTGAAGAGAAGCAGTCTTCAGTTGGTAGATGTTTTAGAGTTACCACTTTATTCAAAGACCTTAACAACAATGTTTGAGAGGAAAATTCACTCAAAATTTGTATATGATATTTCCCATTAATCCTGAACATACTTTATTGCCCTTTTATCTCGAGATTAGATCCAAGAGTCATTCATACAATCAATAATAGGGACTCCGCAAAGAAGACATATTTTGGAAGAGAAATGGATGAAAACTGAAAAAATAAAATGTTTGCCACTTAAGAAAATGAAGGGAATGCACCTTTAAAACAAGTAGAATAGCATATAAGCCCTTACAAAAGATCCCTAATGCACGCGAGCAAAAGCAAAAGGGTTGGTTCTAAGTATGACCCCAACATCGTCTAGGAAAATCTTTTATTGTTCAGTTGTTAAGCATCATTCGAGGAAGGCATGGGTGAATTTCGGCCAATCTTGCCTCCATTTACTTCGTGAAAAGATTCCATTGCTATAGTAGTTCAGGTTATAGTCGTTCGTCATATTTCCATTCCTCGAGTCTCCCACTCTTGACGGCCGCCAATATCAACTCCCCGTTTATAACCATGTCTGCAAAACCTTTTGTGGCATGGTTTAACATACGGTCATAGAATGAGCCATTTAAAGTCTCCACAAACATTGGAGTAACCTCATTTTCCAACAACGAAAGTTGAACTTGGGCTGCCATATCTCGCCACCTTTGGGCATACTGGCGAAAAATCTCATTGGGCTTTTTTTCCATACCTTGCAGAATGAGCTGGTTGGGGATTATGTCTATCACATGCTTGTAGCTTTCAAAGAAAACTCTTGACAGATCTCTGCAAGTTCGTATGTTGACCCGACTCAATTGAGTATACCATCGGATAGCAGACTCCGATAGACTGTCTTGAAAACAATAGATGAGTAGTTTCTTGTTTTCCAAGTGTAGTGACATTTTTCGACAATACATGGTCAAATGCGCCAAAGGGCAAGTGGTCTTGTCATACTTCTCAAAGTCACGAGCTTTGAATTTTAGAGGAACCACCAAGTCACACACTAGGCCCAGATCCCTAGCGTCTACACCACCATAAATGTTTCCTCATTGTATGGATCTGATGATCTCTTCGAGCTTGCCACAACGATATTCTAGCCTCTTATTCACTCTAGCCATGTTGGCTGCCTTATGGAGATCCCACACCTTGATACCTTGGTTTTCCCCATGATTTATCCTTGACCTTGCTAGAATATGAGCTGAGGTTCCTGCTATGCGACCATGGAACCTCCCCTTTGGTGGAAATGTCTCACAAGTCATCATGGTTTAGGGCGACAAAATATTAACGACTTCAATCGTCTTTCCTCTTTCTGGGTCTATGAATCCCAACATAGTCGTTATCTGGCTGAAAGTTTTTTCCGTGCTTGTGTAATTTCGCCCTTCAAGTCTTTATCCATTTTGTAGAGTCTATCTTGAGTGCTCTTGTGGCATATTTCTAGAGTTATCAACTTGTCTTCTATAGTTATAGCTCGAGTAATGTATTTGTGCAGAATTTTGCTACTTGAATGGAATTTGCCAAAATTAATCTTTTTATTATATGTGTATATATGCAATGATCACAACATAAACATGAAAACATAAGTAACATAATGCAAATGCATGAATGTAGGTGAAGGGCCATCGATTTCATTAAGGTATTGCTCTAGAAGTAGTTTTTCATTGGATGTCGAAGTTCCTTATACAAAAGATTCCAAATTATATCGCGAGTACATCTCGTCTTGAGCACCTAGCTCTTTTATCTCTTCGATCAACCACATGATTCTCGGCCCCACTTCCCCAATTGGCCTAACATACTGGCGCAGAGCTGAAGCTTCTTTAGCCAACATAATCACATGCCTGGCTACATCTTGGACTTGGGTCATGGCACTCTTGTCGAACTCGTCACGCTCCTAGAATCTCATGGCATTGTCCTTAAAATGAGTAAACCAATCATCATTACCCCCTTCATTGATATCTTTGAGGACCAAGATCTTGGTCATGTATTGTTCTACATGTGCCCACTGGTTGACCTCTAACCAGTGACGTACACTCGCATTATCTTCCTCTTTCTGAAGGAGTCTTCTATCCATTGCGAAAAACTATTTTCTACTTGAGCAATGTGCTTTAGACTCGACCCCTTCTAAATATGAGATGCATGAAACAAAAAAATATGTAAAACAAGACAAACAAGAAAAAGAAAGGGTTAGTACTCTTAAAAAAAATAAACCATAAAAGGTCCAAAATAATTTCATTGTATGGATAGTAACTGGGCAGTGCATTCCAACATTTCTGGACATGTCTCCACAGACTATCCTTAAGAAATAATTTTGACCAAACTCCAACTCTAGGGTTTTCCACATGGCTCTATTGGGGTGGGCTTCTAGATTCACACACGTGGTTTGGTTCTAGAAAGGTCCCCGAGTTGTCCTCACTGTCCCCTGCTAAGGGTAGCTAGGCCCTTGATTCTCACCCGTTATAGGCTTCAAATGAGTCAAGTTCAACTAAGGAGGACCCATTTTCCTATATCTATGCGAAGGATCAATATCCTTACGAAGACATAGGACATATAAGCCCCGAAAGTTCTTGCTAGGCCCATGCGGAGAATCAATATTCTCACAAGAGCAATATCGTTTCCCCCCACTTAAACGATCAGGATGAAGCTCAGGTATAGAGATTATAACCAAGCTTTAAATGCGTAAAATGAGATCATATTCTTAAATGGACATTTAAAATAAATTTTATACGAACTTGCAAATTCCGACATTAAAACAAAGTGTAATCGGCTAGTGGCCTAACTCTCTTTTTGTAAAAACAAAAAATTATCCCCAGCGGAATCGCCAAGCTGCCCAACACTTTTTTTGGGCCCGAAATTTTAAAAACAAAAATAACGGAATTGCCACCAATCCTTTTCAAACGTGTGATTGTATCACCTAAAAGCGGGTTATTTTAATAAAATCATTTTATCTTAGTTAAACAACAATTTTGGTTAGTGAAAAACAAAAATGGGTTCGGAAGTCGGTTACGTGTGGGAAAGGGTTAGCACCCCACAACACCCAAAAATTGGTACCTACTGGATTACAAAACGTTTTAATGTTGGAATTTGCAAGTTCCTATAAAATTTAACTTATTGTCCATTTATGAATATTATTCGATTTTAACGGCCCTATCATCACGAGAGTAAACTCTAATCACCGTCAACATCTCTGGCGCTAACTCGTTACCTTTTTTTGGTAGGACATCACATTAATTAAATTCCACTTTTTAAGCAAACAATCAAAGAATCAATTGATGTGTTTAAGCTTTTATTATTCTATGTTAATTTATTAAACCTAATTGAGAGCGTTCTAAGTGAATTTTACCTAGTGGGGATTCAAGTTAAATTAAGTGTTAGTTATTGATTTACAATGAAGAAAAGACTAATCTTAAATGATAAAAAATTAAAGGCTCTAAACTAATCAAAGCTTAAATTAAAGAACTTAATCCTATGGGCTTTTATCTAAACTAAAGATTTAATTAAAAGATGCATTAAATTAACAAAATACATGACAATTAAAATTAAATTACAAAATTTAAAAAATTTAACAGATTATTAAAGAAAAGGGATAAACGAAATAAACTTTAAAAAAGGTGTACGAAGCAGTTAAAAAAAGACAAATTAAAGTTGGAATAAATATGATAAGTAAAAAGGTAAAATAACTTAAAAAAAGAATATCATTTCAAAAAAAAAAACTTAAAAAAAAGAGTATTGACTAAAATGGTAGATAAGTGAACTAAATTTATGATAAAATTAAAAGAAATTAAATTAATTTTAAAACATTGGCTAAATTGAGAAGAAAAAAAAGTTTAGAAACCGAATTAGGGACTAAATTGCATGAATTCAAAACAAGAGGGCTCGCGGCGCAAATCCCATGAATATGCGCGAATCTTCATTTGGACACGAGTCATGTTTTCGGGTATTATAAATACTAAAAAGAAAAAAAAGACAAACACCTTCATTTTAAAATTTCAAATTGAAAATGGATCAAACCTTCCCTTATTGTTTTCTCTAAACACGTTCTTTGTGTTCTTCATTTTTTGAAGAACATGAAGAACGTTTGTCATGTCGGCCGCCCTCCGCTCTCCACCGGCGCCAGACAGCGGCGGAAAAGTATAAAATAATCCTTTTTGAAATCCTTTTTTAATCCCTAATCTGAATCCCTCTCTCAAAATACCCAAATCGGTTTAAAGGGGATAAATCGTTAAAAAACTGTTCGTATTTTTGCCAAAAAATTTAGAATTCGGCCACCTTGTTCGAACATCGGTGGCGGCGATGGTGGCTCGACCAGACGGTAAGATTTTCTCCATTTTTCTTTGTTGTATTCAAATAGACAAAATATGAAAACAAGTGTGTACCTAAAAATATGCTCTTCTAACTTGTATTTCAAGAATTTGTGTGTATACAATTTGTAGTGGGCGTCCCTCTACAATAGAATTCGATCAGTTTTTATAACCAATTACATGCCTAATTTACAAAGGAAATCATAATAAAAATCCCCAAAATCTGGGTGATTTGCTTGATTCGGATTTGATTGCTTGATTCCTCTTTTATTATTTTGTTTCCAATCAGTGATTTGGTTTTTCCTTTTTATCTGAATTTAATCTCTCTTTTGTGTTTTCCAGATTTTTTGGTCGAATGGTGAGAGGCAGACGTGCGCCAGCATCGAAAGAGACAAGCAGCTAGAGGAGCGATCGCAGCAGTCGAGCGGGCAGCAAAGGCGCGTGTAACACCCCACCCGGTTTAGTTGTAAACCGGCTAAGAAGCGTTACTCAAGCAAGGAATAACATGAACCAAAAAAAACTTTCACCTAACTTACCTCTAATAGGTAAGTTAGACTTCTAATCAAACAATCATCATGAATCATATTGCAATCAAGCTATAACATACGACTATTAGACACCTTTACCATAACATATAATCATGAAACATCTTTGCTATAACATACGAACATTAGACATCTTTGCCATAACATATGACCAGTAAACATCTTAAGCAACATCGATCAAACAATAGTGTAAACATCCATACATGAACAACATATCATTCAAACTAAGACTTGAATCACCAAGTCCAATTAATTCACAACCATTAGAATAAGCATACTTAGTAATCAAGATATCAAATACATATACAAAGCCTTATTCCTTGGATCAGTAGCACGTTCATGTCAACCTAATTCATGGAAAAAATATCACATTATTCATGCTTTCAAAACATTTGCCTTAGCTAACCATTATGGCATATCATTACCAAAGAGATCATAACATTTCAATGCAACAATCATTCAAGGCATATATAAACTATTTAACAACATTCAAGCTTTCAAAAAACTATATCACACCATATACACATCCATACTCATATAAATTAACATAACACCTAGATTAACTAGGCTATCAACCAAGCCCCATAAGCAAGTTATACATCACCATATCATATCATATCATATCATATCATATCATATCATATCATATCATATCATATCATATCATATCATATCATATCATATCATATCATATCATATCATATCATATCATATCATATCATATCATATCATATCATATCATATCATATCATATCATATCATATACATAGTCCTTCAAGGAATCAAAATGCATGATCATCAGACTAGATTCATGACTAAGGCCACCAACTAGGAGCTTACGAAGGAACATGATTCATACTTTATGCTTGAGCTTGTCTTGCCTTAACTCAAAAATAGCTTTCAATCCACTAACTTGTAGATTGGGAAGAATGGAAACAAGAGTGATAAGTACATTTAAGTACTTAGTGAGGTAGCAATCGTAGAACTAGTGTTTTGATATAATAATTATAAAATGTTTTGGACTAATTTGAAAAGAATTTAAAACATGATTTTAAGTCCAAACAACTTGAAAATAAGTTTGAGGTGTTTAAAAAGGTTTTTGGCAAAGTTTGGAATGTTTTAAAATACTCAAAACTGAATTTTCAACTCTATCGTAATGATACAGTATACCCTGTATTGATACCTTTTACTCTAGTATTGATTCTGCCAAAACCCGTACCGATATAGGCTTGCCCGTATCGATACGGATAAGGGTCGTATCGATAGGCCTTTAAAGCGTACCGATCCCTGTTTTAACAACCCCCAACGGTCTTTTAAAATACAGACCGTACCGAAACGCTTCCTAGCGTATCGATATGCTTAGGCTGGCAAGAGCCCAACGGCTAGTTCTGAAGAAGGGCGTACCGATACGGGTCCCCGTGTACTGATACGATAGGCAACAAAACTGCATTTATGGTTGGAAATAAAGTCTCCTACGGCTCCAAAACATCCCCCACGGTCCTCAAAGGCTACAAACTCAGTTAGAAGTATAAAAGTGACCTCCAAGCATCAAGAGAAGGCTAATGCTTCAATTGTCAAACATCATATGATCAAAAATATGTCTTAGTGCCTAATTGTCGATTTCTTGTATAGACAAACACTAGTGAGCCAAAATTGTCATATTTGCTCAAGTGTTCTAGGTTTTGGGTGAGTGCTTAGATTTGCAAACACATACCTATTAGAGGGATTTCTTGTTTTCTTTGAATTTCTCCTGTAAAGAGTGTTTACTCAAGCTTTGGGTAGAAAGCTTTGAGGGTTGTAAAGGTTGCCTCCTTAGCCTAGAAAAGGGGACGAAATTCATAGTGAATTTGTTTGAAATCCTTGGTAGGAAGCTAAGGTAGTGGATGTAGGCTTTGGTTAGAAAGTCGAACCACTCTAAATCATTGTGCAAAACTTCTATCTTTTTGCTTCCACCACCATCACCCAATATTCCACTTCTCCACCACTTGGCGAGCAATTTGGCTGAAGAAAATCGAACATCATAAAACCCAACAATTGGTATCAGAGCGAGGCTCAATCGAAGAGGATTAACATCCTATTAAGGTGATCCGGGAAGCTCGATACAACATATCAACCAACCGATCAAATGGCGCAATTCATCGACAAGCCACCATTCTTCGACGGAACACACTATGCCCATTGGAAGACAAGAATGATGTTTTTCATAAAGTCCAAGGACTACAAGCTTTGGAACATAGTAGAAGACGGTCCGTTCGTGCCACAACGAAGGAAGGCAGATTGGAGCGCGGATGATCGCAAGAAGATGGAGCTCAATTGCAAAGCCTTGCACATCATCTTTTGTGCATTGAGCCCCAACATCTATGAGAAGATGTCTTCTTGTGAAGATGCCAAGGAGGTATGGGACAAGCTTGAAGTCACATACGAAGGAACCAACGAAGTAAAGGAGACCAAAATCAGACTCCTCAACCACGAGTATGAAAACTTCAAGATGGATCCGGAAGAGGACATTGAGAAGATGTTCGATAGGTTCTCCACCATCACCAATGGATTCAAAGGTTATGGAGAAGCCATCCTGGAAGAGAAGCTTGTCTGAAAGCTCATCTACTCCCTTCTCGAGTCATGGGACTAAAAAAGGACCGCCATCATCGAAGCCAAGAATCTTAAGACTTTGAAGCTTGATGAGCTCATGGGGTCACTTCCCACTCACCAAATAATGAAGAAAAACAAAGAAGAGGAGAAGAAGAAGGAAGAGATTAGAGCTATGGGGGGATAAGAAGCTCAAAGGGCTTGGCATCAACACAAATGACATTGCTCTCAAATCCTCCACATGCCATCATATAGATTCAAGTGAGGAGAAAAGTGAAGATGAAGAGATGTCCTATCTTTTCAACAAATTTGCCCGGTTCATGAAGAGCAAAATGGAAAAATCCAAGCATGAATCGAGGAAGAAGATGAAGAAGGAATCCCACAAGTCCAACAAGAAGGGATCATCTTCAAAGCAAACATATGTGGCCACATGGAGCGATGAAGACTCCACCGATGATGAAGTAGCCCATCTATGCTTGATGGCCCTCAATGAGCGAGAGGTAAATTCTAACTCATCTATTTCAAATTCATATACATTTGATGAGTTACAAGATGCCTATGATGATTTGCTTTTGGAATTCAAGGCATCATTTTCTAAGAACAAAAAGTTGATTTCAAAATTGAAAAATGAGAATGATTTGCTTTCCAAAACAAATTTCGAGTTTGAAGAAAAATTGAAGGATTTTGATCAAAAAGTTTCAAATTTGCAAGACTTGATTCAAAAAATGGAAAACGATCATCAACAAGAAATTGATGATCTTAAAAAAGGAAAAAAATTGATTTCCAAAGAGCTTGAAAAGAAAATTAATTTTGGAAAATCAAATTTTTATGTTAGGCAATCTAGTGCCCCTAGATTTTTTAATGGTAAATATTTCAGAAGTATTTGGGTCCCAAAAGGACTAAGCACTTCAACTAAAAAGGATGAAATTGAAAAATGGATTCCTAAGGGACTAAACTTTTTGCTACTAATGCCTATGGATCCAAAGCAATTTGGATACCAAAAATTACGTGATTGTCTTTTGCAAGGTGTGATGGAGATTGATCAACAAGTCTAATTTTGTGTGGGAGCTCTATACACACATGGAAGAACACTTGAAGAAGGAAGACTTCACATCTTTCCTTAGGTTCAAGTGTGGTAAAATTTCTAGTTGTTTTGCTTTTTAGATTACTTTTATTTACAACTAGATAATCATATATGTTTGTTGAACTAACATTGTTTGATGCTATGAGTAAGGGGGAGCCATTTTAAATTCAAAATTCTTATTTATGTCAATTTTTAGTAACCTCCTAAGTTATTTTGAACTTAAAGTCATTTAAATTCTTTTTGACATAACAAAAAGGGGGAGAATTAATTTTGAAAAATTGCATTTTCAAATGAATAAGGGGGAAAATTACTTACTTTAAAATTTATTCATCTCTTATTCATACTTTTAAACTTGAAGGGGGAGAAATCCCAAACAATTTTTCAAGTTGGTTTTATTATATCAAAAAGGGGGAGATTGTAGAACTAGTGTTTTGATATAATAATTGAAAAATGTTTTGGACTAATTTGTAAAGAATTTAAAACATGTTTTTAAGTCCAAACAACTTGAAAATAAGTTTGAGGTATTTAAAAAGGTTTTTGGCAAAGTTTGGAATGTTTTAAAATACTCAAAACTAACTTTTCAACTCTACCGTATCGATACAGTATACCCCGTATCGATACCTTTTACTCTAGTTTTGTTTCTGCCAAAACCCGTACCAATATAGGCTTGCCCGTATCGATACAGATAAGGGTCGTACCGATAGGCCTTTAAAGCGTACCGATCCCTGTTTTAAAAACCCCCAACAGCTATTTCCCAATAGTCTTTTAAAATGCAGACCGTACCGATACGCTTTCTAGCCTATCGATATGCTTAGGCTGGCAAGAGCCTAATGGCTAGTTTTGAAGAAGGGCGTATCGATACGGGTCCCCATGTATTGATACTGTAGGCAGTAGAACTGCATTTATGGTGGGAAATAAAGTCTTCAACGGCTCCAAAACATCCCCCATGGTCCTCAAAGGCTACAAACTCAGTTAGGAGTATAAAAGTGACCTCCAAGCATTAAGAGAAGGCTAATGCTTCAATTGTCAAACATCATATGATCAAAAATATGTCTTAGTGCCTAATTGTCAATTTCTTGTATAGACAAACACTAGTGAGCCAAAATTGTCATATTTGCTCAAGTGTTCTAGGTTTTGGGTGAGTGCTTAGATTTGCAAACACATACCTATTAGAGGGATTTCTTGTTTGCTTTGAATTTTTCCTGTAAAAAGTGTTTACTCAAGCTTTGGGTAGAAAGCTTTGAGGGTTGTAAAGGTTGCCTCCTTAGCTTAGAAAAGGTGACGAAATTCATAGTGAATTTGTTTGAAATCCTTGGTAAGAAGCTAAGGTAGTGGATGTAGGCTTTGGTTAGAAAGCCGAACCACTCTAAATCATTGCGCAAAACTTCTATCTTTTTGCTTCCACCACCATCACCCAATATTCCACTTCTCCACCACTTGGCGAGAAATTCGGTTGAAGGAAATGGAGCATCATAAAACCCAACAGCAACCTAAGCTAGGCAAGTTCATTTCCATGTTAAATGAGTCTTATTCATGAGGAGACCTAGCTAGGTTCAAGAAAATCAAGCCTAAGCATGTATAAGACATTCGATTAGTCTAGGCCGTATAGAGCAATGTATCATTTCATGTAACTTATTCCACACATAGGCATGGCATTTCAAGATCCAGTATATCCGTATCACAAATCAATTTTCAAGCCAACATTACATGCTATCATTAAAATCATAGATACATGTCACAAATCAAATGTCATGGCATATGCAAGTTTAAGCAATTGATTCAAGATTCATTTCATTTACATGTGATAACAAACTTTACAATAACAATAATATACAATCAAATTCAAGTTTAGGCCTTGGTATATAGTCAAGTCTAGGTAATCGAGTCACCAACCAAACTGTCGCCACAAGATGCACCGTAGTGCTGGTCAACCCTCCTACTGTCGCCAAATAAGAGCTTTAGCTTGGAGCCCCAAACCGTAGTCCACTCAACACAAATGAGCCTAAGACTCTATGGCATGCCATCCTACCCATGACTCACTAACTACCAAGGCATCATTTAGTTTGGTGTTTATTAATCAAGATACATGTGATCATACAAGACAAGAATCAAGGCATTTGCAAGGTACATTTCAAGCTTATTTAAGATGTCATTAGACATGTAACAAGATGAAGAAGCCCTTAGGCTAGTGAACCTTAGTTCTTTATCACAAGATACAATCATTTAGTCATGAATCATCAAGTAAGCCTATCTAGGCATTCAAGGCAAGAAGCATATTCTTTTAAACATATCATGGCAACATGTAATCAAACAAGGTCTCACCTAACATCATATATTCATCAAGTATAGCTTAAAGATCATTATTCCCTTAGTTATTTACCAAATATAGTTTAGTTCCATTTTCATAGCAACATCTGAACAAAATATAAACATGATCAAGCTTGGTTAGGACCTAAGTCCTAACCCTATTAATAGCAACACTCAGAAAGACTCTAAGCTTAATCTTGAATAACAACCCCCTTTTGTTTATCCTTTGGATGTCCAACTCTAGTGTCTTCACCAATATCACCTACTTCTTGGTCTAACAACCCTTACATAAAATCATGGAAACATCATTAGAAACAATTCATCAATATCTCATACAATCAAACACACTTGCACTACATTACTAAACTGTTTCTGGCAGTTTGCACACCCTGTAGTAATCTATCCATATCTTTTAATCTACATATTGTATTTTCAATTAATTTACACCCTTAGAAAGCTAATTCAATTATCTATTCAACCATTTATGGCTCATATTTTTAGATTTTCTAGATCAATACAGTTTTACAATTGAAGTCGGGTCAAAATAGTCTTATTTCACCAATAAGCTTCTAAAGTGTCCGGTTTTGATTCCAATCAATTTTTCTAGCAAATAAATCATATTTTCATTCATCCAAAGACTTAATTTAACAGAAAACATGGTTTCTAACAACTTCTTCGTACATGAATTTTTCTAATTAAAATCGAATCATTATCTAATTTACAAATTTCATGAACAAGCTCACTAAAATAAATCTAAGCATACTTGCACCATTCGACCATCCTAATATCATTCAAATTTCACATAAACTTCCTCAATTCTTTAACCCAGCTCTAATATAATATTAAGCATGCAATCAAAACATCAATTTTCAGATTTCAATCTATAAAATCAATCAATTCAATCCAAAATTAACAAGAACGCATTCGGGTATCAAATAAACACTTACATGAGTACTTCCCTAGCATGCATGAATCACAATCATCCTATCAAGCTTCAAACCTCTAAAATGGTGATCTTAAGTTTTCAAAATCTTCTTAATTAAGCTCTCTTTCTCCAGATTTTCTTTCTCCTTCTTTTCTTCTTTAGTTTCGGCTAAGCTTGGAAGCTTGAAGATGACAACATGTTTGTTGTCTTTACCCTTACATGGCCGAGGGTCCCACTCACCTTTTGGGTGGTGGTGACACTTGGTTAGGCCACTAATCATAGTTTAAATTTACATGCATGTTATTATAATTAAATTATTAATGTTTTAGTCCTTTTAATTATTAACTACCAATCTTTCATTCTTACGTTTTAGTCCTTAAGGTTCAATGTTTACACTTTCTTTTCTATTTAAATCATGTTTTTGTTAGATCATCGGCGCACCCCATGGCGCAACGGAAAAACAAACACGACGATCTCACCAGTAATCCATGTACGTTTAATTTGAATTCAGGAGGAAGAGATATGTTTACTTACATTGAGTTCCTTGATAAACTGCATGAACAAAAACATCTAATGATCTCACGAATGATACGATTCTTAGCCTCCACGAATAGATCATCTCAGCCTCTACTCAGTTCACCCGGTTGAAAAGTTGAGAGCAATTTTCCTTTTCACAAAACATTTTTGAGAAAAATACGTTTCAAAGGGTTAGGCGGCTGCTAGACCATTAACCCCTTTTTATAGTATGTTACCCTAACTGCATAGAATTTTTAATTAATTTTGAACTATAATTACTTTAATTATTTTAAATTTGGAATTCTATGTATAATAAAATACTGTAGCATATATATCAAATATATATGTCTTAATATTAATTATACATGTTATATACGTACAACTAAATTGTACATATGTAACTTATTTATTAATTGCTCTTTTCAACCCTAGGGTGTGACCCTGTAGGTTCTAGTAACATTAGTAGCAATTATCAGAACTATTCCAATATCACAAACAATGAGTGACATCTAGCAATGTATCATTGTCACCTAAATTACTGGAAGTAAAGATTCAACGTAACATCTTTGTGATCAACTATTCTAATGTATTATATCTGTAACCCCTTAGCCCGGTCTAAACGGTTGACCCGAACTGAGGTGATTACACGACGAAAACTGAAGCCAACTCGTTAAAGCCGACTCCGATTGAGGACCCTTTTTTTTCTTTTTATCTTTTCTAAATGCAACTTAAGTCCTATGTGATCACCCAAGAGCATAGGAAGAAACGACACAATGATCAGATTTTATTTAGGGGTTTAATTACACAAATTAGACATTTAGGGACCAAATTGTAATTTCTACAAATTACAAGGACTTCTCTGATTTTAAGGTTACCGTTACTCAATTAGTCATGTTTCATGCTTCTCTATAAATTTTAATCACAATATGCCTAGCCAAACACATCCAATTGCAATCATGAAGATCAGGGACTAAAATATAACATTTTCAAAATTTAGAAGATGCCATTAACAGAATTAACGGCCGCATATCGGTACGCCTAGGGATCGTATCGATACGCGAGAAGGCATTGACCAAAATCGTAGAAAGTGTATCGATACGCTCCCCCGTGTATCGGTACGCCCTTCAAGCTCGTATCGAAACACTCCCCAACCGTACCGAAACCCCTGTGCAGAAAAGCACAAATTTGGCTTATGCGTATCGATACGCAAGCCCGAGTATCGATACGCATACCAGAACTATCCCAAAATCAGCCCAAAAAACGTATCAAACATCAGCATAAGATCATCAAATCATATGGACATGCTTATGGCATCCACTAAATCATACAAGCATGCAATCCCAAGCACTTGGTAACATTTAGTTGATTACCACAAGCATAGCAAGGCATATAATGAAGCATGCTTAAACCACAAACCAAAAGCATACCAAAAGGTAAGATAAAGCACCAACACTAATATAAAGGCCTTCTACAACCCATATAAACCATATAACACTTGCATCAACATCAGGGAGTCCAAAACACATCTCCCAAAAACAACTATTATATCCCATTGCCATATATCATTACTAAAGTAAAGGTATAACACCATACTTGAGCTTATCGATTCCATGGATCCTCTTAAGCCTTCTTGCTGCCCAAAATGTCTTAGTTATCTACATTGTTGGTAAAAAGAGAGAGTAAGCATGATAGCTTAGTGAGGCATGCTCTAAAAACACCAACACAACAATGCAAGCTTTTAAAACTCATTCTTAAAAACTATTTCTAAACCATGCTCTTTCTATCTCATGCTTGAAAACCATTTCAAAGCAAGTTACCATTTGAAAATCACATGTACCATCTATCTATCTATCTCATGCATTCAACCAATGCAAATCTCATGGAAAAGCCACACACATGCTTGATATTCAAAAGCATTTCATAAATCACAAAATCTCATATGCATTTCTCATAGCATAAATGTAACACCCGGGTTTGGGGATCGGGTGAGAATAATATTAAAATAATATTTTGGGTTTTAGTTTTATAATTAAAATAATAATATATATTATTTGGGCTTCATATTTCCAAAAAACATTTTATGTTGGACTCAAATTAATTTGAAACTCAATTTTCCATGGATTTTAGAATTAATGAGGTTGCCATCTCATTAATGGCAAAACCGTAAATAAATGGACTTCCAATTAAAAAGACCCCTTTTGTAACCCCCTTGTCCCGGTCTGGCCGGATGACCGGTCTGAGTGAGCTACACGGGGAAAACCGAGTGAAAACTCCCTAAGGAACCCTCCCTCGGTTAGCAACCCTATTATTTTTTTCATTTTAAATCTTGTCTAGATGAGAGTTACATCCTAAGTGATCATACAACGGAACAACATTTACGAAGCAATCAAACGAACCCAAACTAACATTTAAAAGCCCATTTTAAACCTTAAACTGTAGGCGGTATCGATACCCTTAAGGGGTGTATCGATACCCCTTGACTAGGTCAACAGGGTTTGGTCAACCCGTGGAGACCATATCGATACCCCAAGGAGTGTATCGATACCCTCCCCAAAAGTTGACTTCCCACGGTCAACGCCAAGATAACGGTATCGATACCCTAGAGGCCAGTATCGATACCGAAATTGACAGTGGCTCCAGTGACCAAAAAGGTATCGATACTCTCCCTCGAGTATCGATACACGAGGCCTGAAACCAAAAGGCAGTATCGATACCAGACCAACGGTATCGATACCCCAGCTACGAACTTGCAGGTTTGAGCTGATTTAGGGCACAAGGAGGCCCCTAAATCCCTCTAACACTTCAACCAACACACTATCATCAATCCCTAAGGCAAGCCAACCATAAAAGCATGCTTTCACAAGGACCAAAGGGCATTAAACCACACAAAGAGGTACACATACAATCAAGCAATTTAGACATACTAACACAACCTAAGCATCCATACAAGGCATCACAAAAGGCAATTTTAACTTACAAGTCACACATAGAACTCAAGGCCCTAAAAGATGCATGATAAGCATAAAGAGGTTTGCACTAAAACAAGGCAACCTAGCATCTAAGACATGCTATCACACAAAACATCCATCATAGCATCTCATGCTTACAAACCATAACTAATCCAACATCAACACATGTAAATGAGTCATACAATCTCATACACAACCCTTGCCACATTGCTAACTAATACAAAATCACCACCGTACTTGAGTCACAAGCTTGGAAGCCCTTCGTGCCTTGCCTCGAGCTAACACCACGCTAATGATCTGCATTGTTGAACATTGAGAGCGTAAGCTATAAGCTTAGTGAGGGTGCTCTAAAACGAAAAACATCAACAATGCAGGGTTCAAGCATGTAATCCTAATCTCACACATATCAAGCATGTCATATAATCAAGTAGACCTAGCTAGTCTTTCAAGTGGCATATATGGTCTCTCAATCCTAGCAAGATTAAACATCAATATAGATCATCATGCAACAACACCATATACCACAATCACATATCACCATCATATATCACAATACATGAACAAGTTAATTGGCCACTTTAATTACCCCGATTGTGCGGATTTAAACCTCAACAACACTTTACCTCGGTGGGATTACACTCATCACCGGACCTTGCATGTGCGGGATTCCACTCATCGCCACATGCCCTACGGATGGGATTCCACTCATCATCCCGTAGAAATATATAAAAAGCTTCCGGTGGAATGTTACATCACTGTACTCCTCCTTGATGACTTAACGCCATCAAGGCCACGTACGTTTTGACTCAATTTGTGTGCACACTATCCTAATGATCGATCATTTACAACCGGTAATTATTTTAGTGCCAATTATCATAACCACATCATATATATATCATCAACCACATTCATGCTCAATCTCATAGATGCATATCAAGATAAACTCACATCTATCAACCACAATCATAATAGCATAGTCAAACAAGCATAATAGCATTCATGGATATGGAAGGTTAAATCAACAACTTAAATTGACTATGAGTGGCCTACCAAGCACACTTCACACACACTCCCACTACACATACTCGAACCAAACTTAAAACAAGTTGAAACCACTCACCGCCCTTCCTTAGCAATTCGGACCAATCCTCCTACGCACCCGGATTCGGTCCCAAAGCCTCTTCCACGTTTCCTCTTGCTTCTAGCCAAACAAAACATACACATTACTTCCCAATTCAATGCTAAACTCAACCATCAATCTACTTCACAAACATAAACCAAATTTCACAAATTCCCAAATCACATAATCTCCTAAAATCCCAATTTTCGTGCTCCCCTAAAGACTTGCTGAAAAACCAATTTCCAAACATCCAAATGACTTCCAAATCATCCCAAAACACCGTCATATCATAGGTAGACCAACAGCCCTTCAATGTCAACACAAAACCCACCAAAAACTCAAGTTTTACCACCTTAAAATCTACCTCAAGGACAAGTTACGAATTTTCACCCAAAATCAACAAATTTGATATATGTTACTCATTACAACATAGTTAACTAAAACCCCAACCCAATTTATCAAAACCAAATAGAAAACCCCTTAAAAATCCAAACTTTAACATAAACCCTAATTTCCAAAACACCATATTTTTGAAATCTAAAGCAAGGGATAGATAGAGATTGAAAAGGAGGTTAAGAAAATGTAATTACCTCTTAAAATGGTGTTGAAATCGGGTGCTAAAATAGATGGAATAGTAACTCAAAGCTTGAAAGGTTTTAGAAATGGTGGGGGCTTTCAAACGTGAAAAGGGGGAAGAATGAGGGAGGAAGACAACTTTTTTTTTTGTTAAAGTGGTCTTGCTTTATTTAAAACTTGGGTAAATAGCAACATAGGTCCCTCCCTTCATATTAAAACTCAATTAGACCATTATTTGAAATTGAATTGTTTTAATTAAGTTTTATTTGACTCGAACTAATACCCGGCTAACTCCTAGGCCCAAAACACAGGTGTTACAACTCTCTCCCACTTAAGGAATTTCGTCCCCGAAATTACCTGACTGGAAGAGATACGGAAACTGCTTTTCCATATCCTTCTTCCTCTCCCAAGTGGCCTCGTCCACACCTCTACGTTGCCACCGCACCTTCACTAGCTCAATTGATCTACCCCTCAACACCTTACTGTCAGAAGCCAAGATCTCAACGGGCTCTTCCTCATAAGTCAAATCCGGATTCAATTCAATTTCTTCTACGGGCATAACATGTGATGGATCAGACCTATACTTACGAAGCATGGATACATGGAACACATCGTGTATCTTCTCTAACTCGGATGGCAAACGCAACTGATAAGCAACGGGGCCAACCCTCTTCACAATCTCATACGGTCCTATGTACCTCGGACTCAATTTCCCTTTTCGGCCAAACCTCATCACTTTCTTCCACGGAGACACTTTCAAGAATACCTTCTCACCCACTGAGAACTCAACTTCCTTCCTCTTCAAATCGGCATAGGACTTCTGCCTATCCGAAGCAGCTTTCAAACGCTCACAAATCAATTTTACCTTGTCGGTTGTCCCCTTTAGCAAATCCGGCATAGGTAACAATTTCTGTCCTACTTCGGCCCAACACACTGGAGTTCTACACTTCCGGCCATACAAGGCCTCATATGGAGCCATCTGGATGCTCGACTGAAAACTGTTATTGTACGCAAACTCTACTAGGGGCAAATGCTTCTCCCAAGTACCCTGGAAGTCAATGATACAACAACGCAACATGTCCTCCAAAATCTGAATAACCCTCTCCGACTGACCATCTGACTGAGGATGATAAGAAGTGCTGAAGTTCAAACGGGTACCCAAAGCTGTATGCAGACACTCCCAAAATCTCGAAGTAAACCGCGGATCTCTGTCTGACACAATGGACTTCGGCACACCATGTAGTCTGACAATCTCACCAATGTACAAATCGGCCAATCTATCTAAGGTGTAGGTAGTGTTGACTGCCAAGAAGTGAGCACACTTCGTAAAATGATCTACTATCACCCAAACTGAGTTCTTCTTTGTAGGAGTCAAAGGCAAACCCGAAACAAAATCCATGGTGATGTTCTCCCATTTCCATTCCGGAATTCTTAACGGCTGTAACAAACCTGAGGGAACCTGATGTTCCGCCTTCACTCTCTGACACACTAAGCACTTACTCACAAAGTCGGCTACATCTCTCTTCAAGCCAACCCAAAAGTACTCATTCTTCAAATCACGGTACATCTTCGTACTTCCAGGATGCATAGCAAACGGACTACTGTGGGCTTCAGTCAAGATCGTACGTCTCAAATCACTGTCTTCAGGCACAACTATTCTGTCTTTGAAACATAAAACCCCATCGGAACTGAAACTGTAGTATGGAGATCTACCTTCGGCTATATCTTGCACGTGAGGTGCCAAAGATCTATCTGAGAGCTGTTTCTCTCGAATCAACTGACCTAGAGTAGGTCTAACCTGAAGCTCGGCTACTAAGCCACCATCTCCGGACAAACTCAATCTAGCAAACATAGCTCTCAAGTCCACGACCACCTTCCTACTCAATGCATCGGCCACTACATTGGCCTTACCCGGATGGTACTCAATGGTAAGATCATAGTCCTTTAGTAGCTCGAACCACCTACGCTGTCTGAGATTCAAATCTCGCTGAGTCATAATGTACTTCAAGCTCTTGTGGTCGGTGTATACTGTACATTTCTCACCATACAAATAATGCCTCCAAATCTTCAGAGCAAACACAACTGCAGCTAACTCTATGTCATGGGTCGGATAGTTGCGCTCATGGGTCTTCAACTGTCTTGAGGCATAAGCCACTACTCTCTTGTCTTGCATAAGGACACATCCTAGCCCTACATATGAAGCATCACTGTAGACTACATAGTCCTTCCCGGACTCAGGCTGTATCAAGATCGGTGCTTGGGTCAAAGCTTCTTTCAATTTTTCAAAGGCTCTCTGTCTTGCATCTGTCCACTCAAACTGAACACTCTTCTGAAGTAACTGTGTCAATGGAGCGGCTAGCTTAGAGAAACCCTCTACAAACCTCCTGTAGTATCCGGCTAAACCTAGGAAGCTACGTACCTCTGTCACAGACTTCGGTTGCTTCCACTCAACAATGGCTTCAATCTTCTTTGGGTCAACTCTAATCCCATCGGCTGACACTACATGTCCTAAGAAGACTACTTCTCGGATCCAGAATTCACACTTGCTGAGCTTCGCATACAACTGATGATCTAGCAAAGTCTTCAAAACAAGTCTCAAGTGTCGGTCATGGTCTTCTTCAGTTCGCGAGTACACCAAAATGTCATCAATAAATACAACTACAAACTGATCTAGATACTGATGAAAAATCCTATTGATCATGTCCATGAAAGCTGCCGGTGCATTAGTCAACCCAAATGGCATGACTAAAAACTCATAATGCCCATACCTAGTCCTAAAGGCCGTCTTTGGTACATCAACCTCTCTAACCTTTAGCTGGTAGTAACCCGATCTCAAATCAATCTTTAAAAAGACAGATGCCCCTCTCAACTGATCAAACATGTCATCAATTCTAGGCAACGGGTATTTGTTCTTCACTGTCAACTGATTCAACTTCCTATAATCTATACACATTCTCATGCTTCCATCTTTCTTTTTTACAAACAACACTGGTGCACCCCAAGGTGAAGAACTAGGTCGAATAAAACCTCTATCTGTCAATTCTTGCAACTGAGTCTTCAACTCTTTCAATTCCTTCGGTGCCATACGATACGGAGCAATCGAAACAGGAGCTGAATCAGAATAAGTCTCAATGCTGAACTCTACCTCTCTGTCCGGTGGTAACCCTGGCAACTCTTCTGGAAACACACTAGGAAAATCACATACTGTCCGGATGTCCTGAGGTCTAACCTCACTCATGTTAGGGTTCATCACATACGCTAAGTATGCTTCACACCCTAACTCAACTAATCTCTTAGCCTCTAACACTGAAACCACATTGGATAAGAACTTCACATTCTCACCCACCACAACAATCTCATAATCATCTGTGAGCTTCAAAGAAATCCGCTTAGTTTCAAAATCTATCCTAGCCCTATGCTCCGTGAGCCAATCCATACCCAGAATCACATCAAAACCATAGAAGGGAAGTTCCATCATATCCACTGGAAACAAATGCCCCTGAACCATCAACGGACACCTTCGGTACATCTTCCTAACCACTACCGTGTCCCCAAAAGAACTAGTAACACTAACTCCTACCTCTAACAACTCACAAGGCAAATTCAAAGACTGTGCATGCTCACTCAATATGTACGAATGTGTAGACCCAGAGTCAATCAAAGAAAGCAAACCCAAAGACTGTATCGAGAAGTTACCTGCGATCACATCAGTGTCATGCTGCTCCCCGCGCTGAGCGTAAACCCTAGCCTATCCTCCGCCCTCAGGCTGGACTCCAACCACATGAGCTAAGTTTCTCTGACCATTGTTCCTCGGCTGGAAATTACCTCTACCGCGCCCGCGGCCTCTCTGAAAATCGTTGGCTCTAGCAGGAGCCTGAGCTGGTGCCTGTCCCACCTGATGTGGACAGTCACGTCTAATGTGGTCTCTAGCACCATAACTCCAACAAGAGTGATAATTTCCCCAACACTCTCCGGTGTGGTTCCTCCCGCAAGTAGCACATGTGGGCAACTTCCCACCAGCTCTCTGACCCTGGTGGCCCCTACCGTGGTTACTGCCACCACGCCTATGATCATACTGATGCCTGTTGTCCCGATGCCTCTTGGCATCACCTCTATCAAAGTTGCTGGACCTCTTACCCGAACTAGATCCACTTGACCGCCTGGTCAAACTCAAACTGTGCTCCAAGTCCTTGGCCCTCGAGACCAAGACATCAAAATCGGTGTAATCTGAAGCTAGAGTATAAGTCTTGATTTCTTCATTCAGCCCATAACGGAAACGGTTACAACGCTCCACCTCAGTAGGTACAAGCTCGGGTGCATACTGACTCAGTCTAACAAATCTGATCTCATAATCGGTCACAGACATACTCCCCTGAAGCAATGCCATAAACTCTCTCTTCCTCTCATCGAGGTATCGCGGACCCAAATACTTCTTCCAGAATGCTGTCTCAAAGAACTCCCACGTAATCTCGGCCTCATACATCCCTGAAGTAACGGTGACCCACCAGGTGTAGGCATCACCCTGAAGCAAAGACTCAACACAACCCAACTTGCGATCACCAGTACACCCCATCTGAGCAAGGATACGGACGGTCTTCTCAAACCACAACTCTGACCTCTCCGGAGTAGCACCTCTAAACTCTTCGACCCCAAGGCCCCGAAGTCTCTCCAATGGCAACCCAGTGCCCTCACCCTGATGATGAGCTGCCTGACCTCCAGCTACAGCAGCCTGAAATGCTCCGGCTATTGCCTGAACCAACGGAGCTAAGTCTATCTCGGCCGGTCCTTGGCCACCCTGGCCACCTTGGCCTCCTTGTGGTCCATCTCCTTCGGCCCCAGCCTCGCCTCCCGCTCCCGGTGGAGGAGGTGGTGGTGGAGGTGGTGGAGGAGCTCCAACTCCAACCACAGGCTCTCCCACTTGAGCCTCAACTCTAACTACCGGCTCTACTCCCGGAGCCTCTGCCCGTGGTTCCGGTCGAACCATCCTAGGCCTCCCACGTGGTCTCATGGTTCAACTAGCAAGGTAAACTACAACAAGAAACAGATAAGGATTACGTTAGTCAAGGCAAAGGTCCAATAGTGCTCAAGTACTCCTCTTTCCAAAAATCTTTTTAAATTAAGTAATAGTAGCAATGGGCACACACTCACACCAGACACGACAATTCATGCTTCAAAACATCATACGAACAGTCAATTATTCAAGAATGCATGGCAATACATGCATCGAACAACACAAGCATTTAATACATCAAGCTTACCTCACTTACCTGCCCGAGGTCTCGGTAACCTCAGGCTCTGATACCAACAAATGTAACCCCCTCGTCCCGGTCTGGCCGGATGACCGGTCCGAGTGAGCTACACGGGGAAAACCGAGTGAAAACTCCCTAAGGAACCCTCCCTCGGTTAGCAACCCTATTTTTTTTCATTTTAAATCTTGTCTAGATGAGAGTTACATCCTAAGTGATCATACAGCGGAACAACATTTATGAAGCAATCAAACGAACCCAAACTAACATTTAAAAGCCCATTTTAAACCTTAAACTGCAGGCGGTATCGATACCCTTAAGGGGTGTATTGATACCCCTTGACTAGGTCAACAGGGTTTGGTCAACCCGTGGAGACCGTATCGATACCCCAAGGAGTGTATCGATACCCTCCACAAAAGTTGACTTCCCACGGTCAACGCCAAGATAACGGTATCGATACCCTAGAGGCCAGTATCGATACCGAAATTGACAGTGGCTCCAGTGACCAAAAAGGTATCGATACTCTCCCTCGAGTATCGATACACGAGGCCTGAAACCAAAAGGCATTATCGATACCAGACCAACGGTATCGATACCCCAGCTACGAACTTGCAGGTTTGAGCTGATTTAGGGCACAAGGAGGCCCCTAAATCCCTCTAACACTTCAACCAACACACTATCATCAATCCCTAAGGCAAGCCAACCATAAAAGCATGCTTTCACAAGGACCAAAGGGCATTAAACCACACAAAGAGGTACACATACAATCAAGCAATTTAGATATACTAACACAACATAAGCATCCATACAAGGCATCACAAAAGGCAATTTTAACTTACAAGTCACACATAGAACTCAAGGCCCTAAAAGATGCATGATAAGCATAAAGAGGTTTGCACTAAAACAAGGCAACCTAGCATCTAAGACATGCTATCACACAAAACATCTATCATAGCATCTCATGCTTACAAACCATAACTAATCCAACATCAACACATGTAAATGAGTCATACAATCTCATACACAACCCTTGCCACATTGCTAACTAATACAAAATCACCACCGTACTTGAGTCACAAGCTTGGAAGCCCTTCGTGCCTTGCCTCGAGCTAACACCACGCTAATGATCTGCATTGTTGAACATTGAGAGCGTAAGCTATAAGCTTAGTGAGGGTGCTCTAAAACGAAAAACATCAACAATGCAGGGTTCAAGCATGTAATCCTAATCTCACACATATCAAGCATGTCATATAATCAAGTAGACCTAGCTAGTCTTTCAAGTGGCATATATGGTCTCTCAATCCTAGCAAGATTAAACATCAATATAGATCATCATGCAACAACACCATATACCACAATCACATATCACCATCATATATCACAATACATGAACAAGTTAATTGGCCACTTTAATTACCCCGATTGTGCGGATTTAAACCTCAACAACACTTTACCTCGTTGGGATTACACTCATCACCGAACCTTGCATGTGCGGGATTCCACTCATCGCCACATGCCCTACGGATGGGATTCCACTCATCATCCCGTAGAAATATATAAAAAGCTTCCGGTGGAATGTTACATCGCCGTACTCCTCCTTGATGACTTAACGCCATCAAGGCCACATACGTTTTGACTCAATTTGTGTGCACACTATCCTAATGATCAATCATTTACAACCGATAATTATTTTAGTGCCAATTATCATAACCACATCATATATATATCATCAACCACATTCATGCTCAATCTCATAGATGCATATCAAGATAAACTCACATCTATCAACCACAATCATAATAGCATAGTCAAACAAGCATAATAGCATTCATGGATATGAAAGGTTAAATCAACAACTTAAATTGACTATGAGTGGCCTACCAAGCACACTTCACACACACTCCCACTACACATACTCGAACCAAACTTAAAACAAGTTGAAACCACTCACCGCCCTTCCTTAGCAATTCGGACCAATCCTCCTACGCACCCGGATTCGGTCCCAAAGCCTCTTCCACGTTTCCTCTTGCTTCTAGCCAAACAAAACATACACATTACTTCCCAATTCAATGCTAAACTCAACCATCAATCTACTTCACAAACATAAACCAAATTTCACAAATTCCCAAATCACATAATCTCCTAAAATCCAAATTTTCGTGCTCCCCTAAAGACTTGCTGAAAAACCAATTTCCAAACATCCAAATGACTTCCAAATCATCCCAAAACACCCTCATATCATAGGTAGACCAACAGCCCTTCAATGTCAACACAAAACCCACCAAAAACTCAAGTTTTACCACCTTAAAATCTACCTCAAGGACAAGCTACGAATTTTCACCCAAAATCAACAAATTTGATATATGTTACTCATTAAAACATAGTTAACTAAAACCCCAACCCAATTTATCAAAACCAAATAGAAAACCCCTTAAAAATCCAAACTTTAACATAAACCCTAATTTCCAAAACACCATATTTTTGAAATCTAAAGCAAGGGATAGATAGAGATTGAAAAGGAGGTTAAGAAAATGTAATTACCTCTTAAAATGGTGTTGAAATCGGGTGCTAAAATAGATGGAATAGTAACTCAAAGCTTGAAAGGTTTTAGAAATGGTGGGGGCTTTCAAACGTGAAAAGGGGGAAGAATGAGGGAGGAAGACAACTTTTTTTTTTGTTAAAGTGGTCTTGCTTTATTTAAAACTTGGGTAAATAGCAACATAGGTCCCTCCCTTCATATTAAAACTCAATTAGACCATTATTTGAAATTGAATTGTTTTAATTAAGTTTTATTTGACTCGAACTAATACCCGGCTAACTCCTAGGCCCAAAACACGGGTGTTACACCTTTTGTTAAAATAGACATGTGCTCATCTTCTTCCTCACTCCTATTTTGAAACCCAACGACATTGAGAGCTCTTCTACTCCCTTTTACTATTCCATCCCCTTTCATCTTCATCTTTGGAGCTTTTTAAAAGGTAATTGCATTTTTGACTTGGCCTTGCCATCCTTTACACTTTGGTACCATTAGTTTTAATTAAAACTATGTATTTTGTATTTTGGGTTTTCAAAGTTCTTGTCAAAAGGTTGAAGCTTTATTGTCTTTAACCTAAGCTTTTGATTATTTAAGGTTAGATAAGTTGTTTACAACCCTTAAGGTCCAACATATATGAATTTTAAAGAGTTTTACCATGATTCCCGGATTTGGGTTTTAATGGGGTTTTTGAAGGGTTTAAAGGTTAGTTTTGGGTGTGTTTGATGTTGGAAATTGAGGGCTTTTGGTTGTATGCTGGTTGAGGGTTGTTTTGGAAGCTTTTAGAAGTGCTAAAAGTGTTTGAAACAAGAGTTTTGGATTGGGTTTGAGGGCTGCTCGGGTTTGAAGTTTTGGGGTTGTTCTTGGCTTGAAAATCATGTGTTTTATGCTTGAGTAGTGTTCCGGGTTTGCTACAGTGTTGTGTGAACTGATTTGAGGTTGTTTTGATTGTGTTGAGATGGTTAGAAGCAAGAGTTCGTGTTGGTGAAGCCTCGGGAACAAATCCGGAATCGTTGGAAGCTTGATCGGCTAGTGGGTTGAGCTTGGAATAGTCGGTGAGTGGTTAAATGCTTTTAAATGGTTTTCGAGTATTGGTTCAAGCATGTGGACTAGGTTGGGCTTGGTAGACCCACCTAGAGTTGGGATTAGGGTGGTAGCCTAATCCCAAGCTTTAGTTAGAGACTTTGGTTGCACTCTAATTGTTGTTATGCCTCATGTTTAATTGTGTTATGGTGGCTATGTATATTGTGTTATACATGTATGATGAGGCATGATATTGATGCATTGTGATATGCATGTGGATTTTGCATGATGGTGATCATGGTGAGTACGTGCTAAGCACGGAAGTGGATATGAAATGATGTTGTGGATTGTGTTTAATATTGGCACTAGTATGCTTGGGTACAAATGATTGATCATTAGGGTGTTTAGTGTGCACACGTGAGTCAAATGCGCGCGTGGTCTTGGTGATGGTAGTCATCAAGACGGAGTACGGGTTAACCCGGAAAACCTTCTTATATTTATGATAGTCAGTGATGAGTGTAATCCCATCGACGGGGCGTGAGGATGAGTGGAATCCCCTCTGCGTGAATGGTGATAAGTGTAATCCCACCGTAAGGTAATGGTTGTTGTTGGATGTGAGTTCCAACGTGTTATCCGCGTATTCGAGTCATAGCTAGGTGCCAATATGATTTGAGATGTGTTGCCAATATGGATTAATATATGTGTTTACATATGATGTGGTTATGGACTTGTTGAGCATGGCATAATATGAGTTTATGTTCATGCATCATTGATATTTTGGCTTATGCAGTTCGAAGGTAAGATCATGCATTCTACCTTGGTTGTTGTTCGTTCTTGGACACTGCATTGTCGAGGTTTGTTTTAATGAGCTTACCGTCACTAAGCTTTATGCTTACGCTCTCTTTTGTTCGTCAATGCAGATCCGTAGTTCGTGGGTTGCTAGTGCAAGAAGGGGGCCTCCAAGTGTGCTAGTGTCGCTTTTGGTTAGCTCAAGTATGGACTTAAAATTGAAGGATTGTAATAGTCAAGCAATGAGATTTGAATGTTTTGGATTTATGTTTTTGGTTGTTTAGGAGCATGTTTAGACTCCTTTTTATGTTGATGTTGGTATGGCTTGTTGATGCTATGTCTGGATTGTATGACATGTTTAAGTTGCTTCCATGAATGCTTTGTGTTTGGATGTTCAAGGCATGAAACCTTATATATGTTAAGTATGTCTCCTTTTGAGTAAATGCTTGAATCTTTAAGTGTATGTTCCTTGTTCGTGCTGAATGTCTTGTATGCTATGCCTTGGTTGTTGAATGTTGTATGTATGTTTGTATGTGGCTAGGGAAGTCTTATATTGCATCTAGAGTTGTGTTTGAGTGTCTTAGGCTGCAAAATTGAGTGTTGCAGTGCAGGGCGTATCGGTACGCCCAAGGGCCGTATCGATACGGTCCTACATTTTGGGACTCAAGTTTGGCCTATCGTATCGATACGCGGGGGTGTATCGATACGCCAAATCCTCTCTGGAAATCTGAGTTTTTGACGAGATTTTGGCGTATCGGTACGGGTCTAGGGTGTATCGATACGATCTTGTATCGTTGACCGTGAGAAGTTGACCAGTCAGGGCGTATCGGTACGGTCAACCTGTGTACCGATACGGTCTCCCTGGTTTGACCTTGGGTTGTTGACCTAGTAAAGGCGTATCGATACCCTCTCTTAGTGTATCGATACGGCCTTCTACGAAAGTTAAAATAAGCTGTTTTAATTATATGTTCATTGTTTCGCCTCGCTTGTTTTCTTCCGCTGTTGCCTTTTTCACATAGGGTATAACATTACATCTAGATAAGATAATAATAACGAAAAATTTTTCTCGGGTTGTTAACCGAAGTGGAGCCTTAACGGGTTTCGCCTCGGTTATCCCCGTGTAACCCACTCGGACCGGTCAAGCGTCCAGACCGGGACGAGGGGGTTACACTTGTTGGTATCAGAGCCTAAGGTTTCCGAGACCTTGGGCAGGTAAGTGAGGTAAGTTAAGTCCTTGTATTGAATTGCACGGTGTTTTCTTTCCATGTAAGCATGTTTGCTTGTTTATCAAGTATGTTTGATGTATGCTTGCTTGATCATGTTTAAGTATTGTTTGAAGCATGTTGTGTAGAGTCCCATTGCTACTATTACATCGGAAAAAGGATTTTTAAGTGAGGGAACATACTTGAGCCACTTGGAACCCTTGCCTTGCTAACCCTATCTTTTTGTGCTTTGTTGTTGTTGTAGTTGTTATATGTGAACACGTATGTCAAGGCCTAGAGGTAGACTGAGGAATGTTCGTCAGGAACCTCGGGTTGCGGCTCCTGTTAATGAGCCGGTGGTTGGAGTGGAGGCTCATGTGGAAGAGCCTGCTGCTGGAGTTGGAGCTCCACCACCACCTCCTCCGCCTGGTGAGGGAGGCGAGGCTGGAGATGAGGGAGCAGGGCCTCAGGTTGGTCAAAGTGGCCATGTAACGCCCCGGTTTTGGGCTTAGAAGTTTTGGGCGTTGACCGGTTCGGTCAAAGTGCTGTTCGAATCTAAAAAGGTGAAATTAGGAAAACCTAGTTCGGGTTGCATTAAAAATATGGAAAAATGTTCTAAAATCCTCTTTTAATATATATAAGTGAACTGTGAAATCAATTTTACAAAATAAGGTTCGGAAGGGTGACATTTTGGCTAGTGGCCAAAATGTAATTTTTGAAAACTGTGTGACTGTTTTAAAAAGGATTGAAACTTTGAATCTTTAAGGAGCTATTTATCCAAAGGGAGTTTCTCCAGATTTTTCTAAGATATTTAATGTTTTAATTCTGATTTTAAACAAAAGGAAAAGTGGAGGGAAGTTATTTTCTAACTAATTTTCCTAAAATCTCATTTTCCTTTTCTCTCATTTTCTCTCAAACCAAACACCTTTCTCCAGAGATTTCTCTTCTGATTTTGACACTAAAATCTCTCTTTTCAATCCTCTTTTGGTTGCTAATCATCTCATCAACAAAACCTCACCAATTGCCATTTGATTCTTCAAGCTTTTTGGTTCTAAAAGAGGAGAAACTCAAGTTTGGAGGTAAGAACGTCCTTCTCCTCTGAACTTCAAGTTCTTTACTGAAATTCCTAAGTTCTCAATCCTTAATTGATGATTTATAAATGGTTTTTAAAGTTGTGTAATGGATCTTGGCTTAAAATGCAAGATTTGATGATTTTTGATGAATTTTCGTTGGATCTGTTAAAGCAGTGATTTGAGGTGTATATTTGATGATAAATGAATGTTAAATTGATTGGAAATTGAGTTTTAATTAATGCAATCCCGGGTAGGTTGAATTTCCTAAGTTTAGCTTGTGATTCTTGGTTGTTTTTAGAGTGATCTTGTGGATCTGTTGTTGCTGGAGGTATAAGGATGTTGTTAGGTCCTTTTTAGATGTTAAGTGATGTTTATGGACGCTTAGTTTTGATGGTTTATGGCTGGGCTTTGTTGAGGAGTTGTTTGGATGCATCTTCGGTTGTGTTTGGTGGCCGAAAATGGAGTGTGGATGAGAGCAGCGAGTTTAGGTGCTTTCGTTGGAGCTATTAATGCATGATGATGCATTAATCTACTGTTTTGATGTGTTTAAAACAGGGGAGTCTTCTTTGGATCCAAGTGGTGGTGATCCGGAAGCTTGATTTTGTGTTTCGGCAAGAGGCGAAACGGAATCGGTGAGTGGATTTTGGTTTTCGGCTTTGAAACCAATGTTTTGGAGGTTTGGGAGCTTAGTCTAAGTCTAAACAACTTTGCTGAGCTCAAGAGTAAGTTTTCGGAAAAACTCTCTTGTTGAGGAACCATGTGATGGTTGGGTGCAATGTGTTTGTTGCATGTTTAAATTCTGTTTTTAAAGCATATCTAGCATGTTTGTTTGCTGAGATTATAAGCCATGTGTTTAAGGAAGCTCAAGGTTAGAGTTCCTTGTTTTTGAACATTGTTTAAATGTGGTTAATGCTTAAAGTTGCATGATGTTTATGGCTTGGTTAAATGCTTTAAAACAGTGGATTATTGATGATAAATGATGTATATTGACAAGTGATGTTTTGAAAAGGTTAAGGTCACTAAGGTGGTTAAAAGTCCTTGAGTGAGCCTTGTTTACTTAAGAACATCAAGGTGGTTAAAAGTCCTTGGATGATTCTTGTTACGGACACAAAGGTGTTTAAAAGTCCTTGTGTGGTCCTTTCCAAGGTGTTTAAAAGTCCTTGGGGCCAAGGTGTTTAAAAGTCCTTGGGGTGATTCATGTCATGGTGTTTAAAAGTCCATGGGCCAAGGTGTTTAAAAGTCCTTGGGGTCAAGGTGTTTAAAAGTCCTTGAGGTGAAACTTGTTAAGGACACAAAGGTGTTTAAAAGTCATTGTGTGGTCCTTGCCATGGTGTTTAAAAGTCCATGGGCCATGGTGTTTAAAAGTCCATGGGGATAAGATCACAATGGTGTTTAAAAGTCCATGTGTGAGTCTTATGTCGATCTTGTTAAAAGGTGGTAATTATCACTTGTGGCCAATATGACATGTTATGTTATGAAGCATGAAATGCTTGTTTAAGATTGCTTGTGAGCATGTTTAAGTGTATTTTGAAGTATGACTTGTAAAGTGTTTATAAATGCATTATTGTGTGGTTTTAAGGAGCATTCCTCACTAAGCTTTTGCTTACGCTCTCTCTCTTTTCTTAAACCAATAATGCAGAACATTAAGGTGCTTTGAGGGCAGCAAGGAAGGCAAGCAATCAAGTGAAAGATAAGCTCATGTATGGGAAGGTTTTCTTAAACACCTTTAGCTATTGGTTTTTGGCAATGGGGGACCTATGTTGTTGTTTTGGGAGATGTTTTGGACTCCCTAAGTTGGATTTATGTTGTTGTTAATGTTGGTTTATGTAATTGGCCATTATGTGTTGGTTTGGAGGTTTTAGTGCATGAATGGTTTGCTTGTGTAGGAAGCATGCCTTTAGATTTGGGGCTTTTCATATGTGATGATATAATGATAATTGGTTGATGCAAATATGTCTGTTGTATGTTGTATGAGTTGCTGGTAAAGTTTGATAGCAATTGGAGCATGTTTGGTTGGTCAATTGTGTGTTTAAGCAAGCATTTTTTCTGCATTTTGTGCAGGCCGTATCGGAACAGTGACTACCGTTTCGGAACGGGTGCCTCGAAGCAACCTAGGCGTCCGAAACGGGAGACACCGTTCCGAAACGGAAAGGCCACTGCCAGCCCTCGTTTCGGTACGCGTTGCGGAACGGCCCCGCGTTTCGAAACAGGCTCTCCCTGTTTCGGAACACCTGACCGTTGGGGGCTGACATTGGCAGTTATATGTTCAAAATGTTTGCATTTTGGTCCTGAAACTTGTATGTGCAATTGTGTGAGTTTGGGATGTCCGTTTGAGCTGAAATTTGGTAGTGAAGCATGAAACATGATTAATTTCAAGTTGGTAACTCTAATTTGGGTTAAGTCCCCTAATTTATCAGAATTTACAATTTGGTCCTTAAAGTTGTAATTTGTTCAATTGGGTCCCTGTTTGATCTCTGATGTTTATGATCTTTGAGTATGTTGTTTGAATGATCATAACTAGGGTTAATGGGCATCTAGACAAGTTAAAAAAAAAAGGGTCGTTAATCATGGTTGACTTTCGGGTTGACTTTGGTTTTCCCCGTGTGACTTTCTTAACTCGGGTCAACTGTCTAGGCCGGGTTAAGGGGGTTACATTTGGTGGTATCAGAGCTGAGTTCTCGAGTAATTGGGAATGTGTATGTGAATGTTTGAGGTATGTATGCTTTGTATGCTTGTTGGGTGAAAGCATGTTGAGTGAATTGCATGTATGTTGCAATTGAGATGTATGCTGTGATGAAGCATGTTGTAGGTACCCATTGCCAAATCAAAGCTAATGAAATGATGTTGATTTTAATTGGAAATGAGCTTGAGTACTTGGATTGCTTACCTTGCTGGGCCTGACTTTGTTTATTTGCATTGTGATTGCATAGTTAGAGTATGGCACCACGTAGAGAGTTGAGGAGTAATGTGCGAGCTACGGCTCAGAATGAGAATGAAAACGAGGAGAATGTTGAGAGTGCGGTTTTACCTCCTCCACCTGGTGGTGGTGGTGCTGAGGCTGAGGAAGCTGGAGCTGCAGCTGGTGCTGAGGCTGCTGGACCTGAGGCTGGTCAGGGGCAAGCTGTTCCTGACATGACGGTATTAATTCAAGCTATAGCTGGTGCTTTTCAAGCAGCGGTAGCTACTGCTCGTGGAGCTGGGCATCAGGAAGATGCTGGAGTTAGACTACCTTTGGAGTGTTTGCGCAGTCTAGGAGGGACTGAGTTCAGGGGTATGTCTGCTGAAGGTTCTGAGGCTTGGTTAGAGAGTACCAAGAGAATCTTGGGTCAGATGAGTTGCACTGATGTGCAGAAGCTTGGCTGTGTTGTGTCCTTGCTTCAGAAGGATGCATATACGTGGTGGACAACCACTATTGCTGGGATGGCAGAAGCTGATGTGACTTGGACATTCTTTCAGAATGTGTTCAAGAGAAGGTATCTGGGTGTGAGGTACCTAGATGAGAAAAAGAGGGAGTTCATGTCTCTTACTCAAGGGAGCATGACGGTGGCTGAGTATGAAGTGCAGTTTGTTCGACTCAGTCAATACGCACCTGAGCTTGTCCCGGATGAGCGAGCGAGGTGTGAAAGGTTCCGTTATGGTTTAGTGACGGATGTGAAGATGTATGTGCTGGCTACCGAATATGATGATTTTGATGTGTTGGTGGGCCGAGCCAAGGATATTGAGATGAACTTGGGTTTATCTGCTAGAGGTGCTGGAGCAGGTGCTGGTAAGCGAGCAGCTGAATATAGTTCCGGTGGTGGACGGAACAAGAGGGGACGTGATCAGAAGTATCAGTCCTCGGCTAAGCGAGGTGGTGGAGCACCTGCTCGGGGAGGCAACGCTAGAGCTGATCCGAGTGCTTGTTGGATATGTGGTTCGCATGGCCACATGAAACGTGATTGTCCTCGTGCTGTGAGGGAGGTGCAGGCTCCTGTTGCGGCAGCTGGTGATGGATGCTGGAACTGTAGATCTATGGATCATTTGAGGCGTGAGTGTCCTATGTTGGCTGGTGGCCAAGTTCGTGCTCCTGTTGTTGCAGCACCGCAGAGAGGTCGTGGGCGCGGCCGTGGTAATTTCCAGCGGAGAGAGGAAGGTGGCCGAGGTGTAGCTCATGTTGTAGCTGTACAGCCAGAGGGTGGCGGACAGGCGAGAGTGTTTGCTCAGCGTGAGGGGAGGAATGACGCGGATGTGATCGCAGGTACTTTTACTCTGCAATCCTTGTCATTACTTTCCTTGATTGATTCTGGATCTACACACTCTTACATATTGCGTGAGCATGCTGAATTGCTTGGTTTGCCTGTTGAGTCTTTGGATGTTGGTATGCGTGTCACTAGTTCTTTTGGTGAGACTGTTGTGACTCGAAAGCTGTATAGAAGGTGTCCTTTGGTTGTTTAAGATCATGTTTTTCATGTTGACCTCATGGAGTTACCTTTCTATGGTTTTGATGTAATCCTTGGTATGGATTGGCTTGCTGGGCATCGTGCTGTGGTGGATTGTGAGAATAAGCGAGTTTCGCTGAAGCTTGCGGATGATTATGAAGTTGTAGTGGTTGGTGAGAATGTGAAGTTTCTTGCCAATGTGGTGTCTACCTTGGAGGCAAGCCGGATGTTGAGGCAAGGTTGTGAAGCTTACCTAGCTTTTGTGATGAATCCTAGCTCTAAGGAGTTGAGGGTGCAAGATATCAGGGTTGTGAAGGAGTTTCCTGGTGTGTTTCCTGAGGAGTTGCCTGGTTTACCTCCTAATCGCGAGGTGGAGTTTGGAATTGAGCTGTATGAGAATACAACTCCTGTGTCCATTACTCCCTATAGAATGGCACCTAAGGAGCTGAAAGAGCTGAAGACGCAGTTGCAAGAGTTGCTTGAGCGTGGTTTCATTCGGCCGAGTGTGTCGCCTTGGGGTGCACCGGTCTTGTTCGTGAAGAAGAAGGATGGCACTATGAGAATGTGCATTGATTACCGTCAGCTGAACAAGTTGACTATCAAGAATCGGTATCCTTTGCCGAGAATTGATGATCTCTTTGATCAATTTCGGGGAGCTGCTGTGTTCTCTAAGATTGACTTGAGGTCAGGGTATTACCAGTTGAAGGTGAAGGATGTGGATGTGCCTAAGACAGCTTTCAGGACAAGGTATGGGCATTATGAGTTCCTCGTGATGCCGTTTGATTTGAAAAATGCTCCTGCTGCTTTCATGGACATGATGAATCGTGTGTTTCATGAATACCTGGACAAGTTTGTTGTGGTGTTCATTGATGATATCCTCGTGTACTCGCGTACTGAGGAGGAGCATGAAGAGCATTTGAGGATTGTGTTGTAAGCTTTGTTGGAGAATCAGCTTTATGCTAAGCTGAGCAAGTGCGAGTTCTGGTTAAGTGAAGTGGTGTTTCTTGGGCATGTGGTTTCTGCTGAGGGGATTCGTGTTGATCCTCAGAAGATTGAGGCGGTGATGAATTGGAAGGTTCCTAAGTCTGTTCATGAAGTTCGTAGTTTCCTCGGTTTGGCAGGATACTACCGGAGGTTTGTGGATGGGTTTTCTAAGATTGCAGCACCTTTGACGAAGTTGTTGCAGAAAGATGTTAAGTATGAATGGACGGAAGCGAGACAACAGGCTTTTGAGAAGCTTAAAGCAGCTTTGACACAAGCTCCTATCTTGGTTCAACCTGAATCAGGGAAAGAGTTTGTGGTGTATAGTGATGCGTCCTATGTTGGGTTGGGATGTGTGTTGATGCAAGAGGGTAAGGTGGTGGCTTATGCATCGCGGCAGTTGAAGGTGTATGAGCGCAATTATCCTACGCATGACATAGAGTTGGCTGCGGTGGTCTTTGCTTTGAAGATCTGGAGACATTACCTGTATGGTGAGAAGTGTACTGTGTACACGGATCACAAGAGTTTGAGGTATCTGATGTCTCAGAAGGAGTTGAACCTCAGGCAGCGACGTTGGGTGGAGTTGCTCAAGGATTATGATTTGACGATTGAGTATCACCCTGGGAAGGCTAATGTTGTAGCGGATGCCTTGAGTAGGAAGGTAGCTGTTGAGTTGAGGGCTATGTTTGCCAGTTTGATTATTTCGCGTGATGGTGGTCTTGTGGCTGAGTTGCAAGTGAAACCATCTCTGGTTCAGTTGATCAGGGAAAAACAATTGTTGGATGATTCCTTGGTGCCGCATGTTCAGGATATCGCGGAGGGTAGACCTTCGGATTTCTGCTTAAATGATGATGGAGTGTTGTGTTTTGGGAGTCGGATAGTAGTGCCCAGTGATGCTGAGTTGAGGCGTGCTATTCTGACTGAAGGTCATAGTAGTCCTTTTGCTATGCACCCTGGTAGTACTAAGATGTACCGTGATCTTCGTGATGAGTACTATTGGGTGGGTTTGAAAAAGGATGTTGCGGAGTTTGTGAGCAAGTGTATGGTGTGTCAGCGAGTTAAGGCTGAGCATCAGTTTCCTTCAGGGTTGTTGCAACCGTTGAGAATCCCTGAGTGGAAGTGGGAAAGGGTTACCATGGATTTTGTATCTGGTTTACCTTTGTCACCGTCGAAGAAGAATTCGGTATGGGTGATTGTGGATCGCCTGACGAAGTGTGCGCATTTCTTGCCTGTGCATACTACGTTTTCTTTGGATAAGCTTGCGGAGCTGTACATTGCTGAGATTGTGCGGCTGCATGGTGTGCCAAAGTCGATTGTGTCGGATAGGGATCTGAGGTTCACATCGCGGTTCTGGCAGTGTTTGCATCAAGCTCTGGGTACGAGGTTGAATTTCAGTACATCTTATCATCCTCAGTCGGATGGTCAGTCTGAGCGTGTTATTCAGATTTTAGAGGATATGTTGAGGTGCTGCGTGATTGAGTTTCAGGGCTCTTGGGAGAAGCATTTGCCCTTGGTTGAGTTTGCTTATAACAATAGTTATCAGGCAAGTATTCAAATGGCACCTTATGAGGCTTTGTATGGGAGGAAGTGTAGGACTCCTCTTTGTTGGGCTGAAACGGGTCAGAAGTTGGTTTCGATGCCGGCTTTGTTGAAAGGAACCACCGAGAAGGTGAAGCTCATTTGTGAGCGTTTGAAGGCAGCTTCTGATCGGCAGAAGTCTTACGCGGATTTGAAGCGTAAGGAGATTGAGTATGCGGTGGGTGACCGTGTGTTCTTGAAGGTTTCGCCTTGGAAGAAGGTGATGAGGTTTGGCCGGAAGGGTAAGTTGAGCCCTAGGTACATTGGACCATACAAGGTGGTTGAGCGTGTGGGTCCTGTTGCGTACAGGTTGAGGTTACCTCAAGAGTTGGAGAAGATTCATGATGTGTTTCATGTTTCTATGCTCCGGAAGTATAGATCTGATCCTTCACATGTGATGCCTGTGGAGGAAGTGGAATTGAATCCAGATTTGACCTATGATGAGGAACCGGTGAAGGTTCTGGATTCGGATAGCAAGGTTCTTCGTGGCAAGACCATTGAGTTGGTGAAGGTGTTGTGGAAGCACCGTGGTGTTGAGGAAGCCACGTGGGAGCGAAAGGATGACATGCTGAAGCAGTTTCCTTATCTCTTTCCTTCAGGTAAATTTCGAGGACGAAATTTCTTAAGGGGGGGAGAGTTGTAACGCCCCGGTTTTGGGCTTAGAAGTTTTGGGCGTTGACCGGTTCGGTCAAAGTGCTATTCGAATCTAAAAAGGTGAAATTAGGAAAACCTAGTTCGGGTTGCATTAAAAATATGGAAAAATGTTCTAAAATCCTCTTTTAATATATATAAGTGAACTGTGAAATCAATTTTACAAAATGAGGTTTGGAAGGGTGACATTTTGGCTAGTGACCAAAATGTAATTTTTGAAAACTGTGTGACTGTTTTAAAAAGGATTGAAACTTTGAATCTTTAAGGAGCTATTTACCCAAAGGGAGTTTCTCCAGATTTTTCTAAGATATTTATTGTTTTAATTCTGATTTTAAACAAAAGGAAAAGTGGAGAGAAGTTATTTTCTAACTAATTTTCCTAAAATCTCATTTTCCTTTTCTCTCATTTTCTCTCAAACCAAACACCTTTCTCCAGAGATTTCTCTTTTGATTTTGACACTAAAATCTCTCTTTTCAATCCTCTTTTGGTTGCTAATCATCTCATCAACAAAACCTCACCAACTGCCATTTGATTCTTCAAGCTTTTTTGGTTCTAAAAGAGGAGAAACTCAAGTTTGGAGGTAAGAACGTCCTTCTCCTCTGAACTTCAAGTTCTTTACTGAAATTCCTAAGTTCTCAATCCTTAATTGATGATTTATAAATGGTTTTTAAAGTTGTGTAATGGATCTTGGCTTAAAATGCAAGATTTGATGATTTTTGATGAATTTTCGTTGGATCTGTTAAAGCAGTGATATGAGGTGTATATTTGATGATAAATGAATGTTAAATTGATTGGAAATTGAGTTTTAATTAATGCAATCCCGGGTAGGTTGAATTTCCTAAGTTTAGCTTGTGATTCTTGGTTGTTTTTAGAGTGATCTTGTGGATCTGTTGTTGCTGGAGGTATAAGGATGTTGTTAGGTCCTTTTTAGATGTTAAGTGATGTTTATGGACGCTTAGTTTTGATGGTTTATGGCTGGGCTTTGTTGAGGAGTTGTTTGGATGCATCTTCGGTTGTGTTTGGTGGCCGAAAATGGAGTGTGGATGAGAGCAACGAGTTTAGGTGCTTTCGTTGGAGCTATTAATGCATTAATCTACTGTTTTGATGTGTTTAAAACAGGGGAGTCTTCTTTGGATCCAAGTGGTGGTGATCCGGAAGCTTGATTTTGTGTTTCGGCAAGAGGCGAAACGGAATCGGTGAGTGGATTTTGGTTTTCGGCTTTGAAACCAATGTTTTGGAGGTTTGGGAGCTTAGTCTAAGTCTAAACAACTTTGCTAAGCTCAAGAGTAAGTTTTCGGAAAAACTCTCTTGTTGAGGAACCATGTGATGGTTGGGTGCAATGTGTTTGTTGCATGTTTAAATTCTATTTTTAAAGCATATCTAGCATGTTTGTTTGCTGAGATTATAAGCCATGTGTTTAAGGAAGCTCAAGGTTAGAGTTCCTTGTTTTTGAACATTGTTTAAATGTGGTTAATGCTTAAAGTTGCATGATGTTTATGGCTTGGTTAAATGCTTTAAAACAGTGGATTATTGATGATAAATGATGTATATTGGCAAGTGATGTTTTGAAAAGGTTAAGGTCACTAAGGTGGTTAAAAGTCCTTGAGTGAGCCTTGTTTACTTAAGAACATCAAGGTGGTTAAAAGTCCTTGGATGATTCTTGTTACGAACACAAAGGTGTTTAAAAGTCCTTGTGTGGTCCTTTCCAAGGTGTTTAAAAGTCCTTGGGGCCAAGGTGTTTAAAAGTCCTTGGGGTGATTCATGTCATGGTGTTTAAAAGTCCATGGGCCAAGGTGTTTAAAAGTCCTTGGGGTCAAGGTGTTTAAAAGTCCTTGAGGTGAAACTTGTTAAGGACACAAAGGTGTTTAAAAGTCCTTGTGTGGTCCTTGCCATGGTGTTTAAAAGTCCATGGGCCATGGTGTTTAAAAGTCCATGGGGATAAGATCACAATGGTGTTTAAAAGTCCATGTGTGAGTCTTATGTCGATCTTGTTAAAAGGTGGTAATTATCACTTGTGGCCAATATGACATGTTATGTTATGAAGCATGAAATGCTTGTTTAAGATTGCTTGTGAGCATGTTTAAGTGTATTTTGAAGTATGACTTGTAAAGTGTTTATAAATGCATTATTGTGTGGTTTTAAGGAGCATTCCTCACTAAGCTTTTGCTTACGCTCTCTCTCTTTTCTTAAACCAATAATGCAGAACATTAAGGTGCTTTGAGGGCAGCAAGGAAGGCAAGCAATCAAGTGAAAGATAAGCTCATGTATGGGAAGGTTTTCTTAAACACCTTTAGCTATTGGTTTTTGGCAATGGGGGACCTATGTTGTTGATTTGGGGAGATGTTTTGGACTCCCTAAGTTGGATTTATGTTGTTGTTAATGTTGGTTTATGTAATTGGCCATTATGTGTTGGTTTGGAGGTTTTAGTGCATGAATGGTTTGCTTGTGTAGGAAGCATGCCTTTAGATTTGGGGCTTTTCATATGTGATGATATAATGATAATTGGTTGATGCAAATATGTCTCTTGTATGTTGTATGAGTTGCTGGTAAAGTTTGATAGCAATTGGAGCATGTTTGGTTGGTCAATTGTGTGTTTAAGCAAGCATTTTTTCTGCATTTTGTGCAGGCCGTATCAGAACAGTGACTACCGTTTCGGAACGGGTGCCTCGAAGCAACCCAGGCGTCCGAAACGGGAGACACCGTTCCGAAACGGAAAGGCCACTGCCAGCCCTCGTTTCGGTACGCATTGCAGAACGGCCCCGCGTTTCGAAACAGGCTCTCCCTGTTTCGGAACACCTGACCGTTGGGGGCTGACATTGGCAGTTATATGTTCAAAATGTTTGCATTTTGGTCCTGAAACTTGTATGTGCAATTGTGTGAGTTTGGGATGTCCGTTTGAGCTGAAATTTGGCAGTGAAGCATGAAACATGATTAATTTCAAGTTGGTAACTCTAATTTGGGTTAAGTCCCTTAATTTATCAGAATTTACAATTTGGTCCTTAAAGTTGTAATTTGTTCAATTGGGTCCCTGTTTGATCTCTGATGTTTATGATCTTTGAGTATGTTGTTTGAATGATCATAAATAGGGTTAATGGGCATCTAGACAAGTTTAAAAAAAAAGGGTCGTTAATCAAGGTTGACTTTTGGGTTGACTTTGGTTTTCCCCGCGTGACTTTCTTAACTCGGGCCAACCGTCTAGGCCGGGTTAAGGGGGTTACAGGCCAGGGTCCTGCGTGAATAGATATGGCTCCGCTTGTACAAGCTATAGCGGGAGCATTTTAGGCCGCAGTTGCCGGAGCCCAGGCTGTAGCTCAGCCTAGAGGTGATGATACTAGTTTACCGTTAGAGAGGCTTCATAGCCTAGGGGCTGATGAGTTCAGAGGGTCTACACCCGAGAGATCCGAGTTGTGGTTGGAGAAGACGGTCCGTATCCTAGCTCAGATGGGTTGTGTGGGAGCTCGCAAATTGGGCTGTGTGATTTCTTTACTTAAGGGTGATGCCTACACCTGGTGGGTCACCATTACTACTGGGGTTCCTTAGGCTGAGATTGGTTGGGAATTCTTCGAGTCTGCTTTTAGGAAGAGATACTTGGGGCTGAGATATCTCGATGAGAAGAAACGAGAGTTCATGGCTCTTGTTCAGGGAGATGCTTTAGTGACTTACTATGAGATCCGTTTTGTCCGTTTGAGTCAGTACGCTCCAGAGTTGGTTCCTACTGAGAGGGACCGTTGTAACCGTTTCAGATATGGGCTTCATGAGGAAGTTAAGAGGTATACTTTAGCATCTAATTATTCAGATTTTGATGTCCTGGTTGCTAGGGCCAAGGACATTGAGCACAACTTGGGGCTGACCAAGCGTTCAGGAGGATCTAGTTCTGGAAAGAGGAATAATAACTTTGACCGTGGTGATGCCAAGAGGCATCAGGGTGGCGGACAACAGTTTGACCATAGGCGTGGCAGTGGCCACCATGGTAGAGGCCACCAGGGCCATAGAGCTATAGGGCGTTTTCCCGAGTGCACACGTTGTGGGAGACAACATTTTGGAGAGTTTTGGGGGTAACTTCCATGCTTTTTGGAACTGTGGTTCGAGGGACCACTTTAGGAGGGAGTGTCCGCATCAGGCGGCACAGGCACCGAATCTTGCTCAATCTCCTGCGAGGGTCGTTGATTTTCAGAGAGGCCGTGGGCACGGTCGTGGCTACTTCCAGCCTAGGGCTGATGCACCTAGGATAGAGGCACAGAGGAACCTTGCGCATGTTGTGGCCGTACAGCCAGAGGCAGGTGGACCAGCGAGAGTCTACGCTCAGAGAGAGGCCGAGAAGGACATAGATGTGATGGCAGGTAATTTTGAGTTACAGTCTATGTCTTTACTTTACTTGGTTGATTCAGGTTCTACACATTCCTACATTTTGAGTGAGCATGCAATGAAGTTAGATATACCCGTTGAGATCTTAGATGTAGGTATGCATGTGACTAGTTCCTTTGGTGAGACAATTGTAGTTAGACGGATGTATAGGAGGTGTCCACTGAAGATTCCGGGTCATATGTTTCCCGTTGATATGATGGAGCTTCCGTTCTATGGGTTTGACATTATTTTGGGTATGGACTGGTTAGTTGAGCACAGAGCTAGTGTAGACTTTGAGACGAAGAGAATTGCTTTGAAGCTTTCTGATGATTACGAGGTAGTAGTAGTAGGCGAGAACATTAAGTTCTTGTCTAATGTTGTGTCAGCTTTAGAGGCTCATAGGTTGATGGATTCCGGTTGTGGGGCTTACCTAGCTTATGTGATGAATCCGAATATGAGTGAGGTCAGACTGAAAGATATCAGAACAGTTTGTGACTTTCCGAATGTGTTTCCAGAAGAGTTACTGTTGCGTGTAAAAGAGTCTATCACAATTGTAGTGCAAGTGTACAGGATGCAAGTAGTAAAGTGATACGAAGTATCGGATTATCGTCTCCACAGGGATTGGGCTAATAGCTTCACCTAATTTCACTGCACGAAGTAAAGGAAATAATTGAGAAAGTTGTAACGAAAATATTGAATAAATAACCGAATTACAACAAGCCATATTTCTGCTACATTCAAGCATCATTGCATTGCATTTAAGTCAGTTTACAGCAAAACATCACAAATATATTAAAGGCACAGATTCTACTAAAAGATGGTTAACTTTGCAGGTTGCTGCCATAGTAGACGGAGAAGGCGGGCGAAGGGCAGAGAAGCAGAAGAGCTGAACTGAACAAGCAGACGATGAGGACGATGCTGCCGTGGATCTGTCGTAACAGCATGGGGATAGCAGTTTTGCGGAGAGGAAAAGCAAAGTGGACCTCGATAGATAGAGAAAATTATGCTCGTCTGTCGTGTGAAAACCACATATTTTTCCAAGCCCTGGATCAAAAGATATGTCAAGCCAAAGCTCAAGGAGAGGAAATCCCATGAAACAAGGAGGCGGCTGAAAAGTAGGATACTTGAAGATTAAAGTCTTTATTAGAATCTTACTTTTAATTAAAGTTGTAATCCTTGTTATCTTAGAATTCTTGAGCCCAAAGCTTATATAAGGGCATAGATTTTAACCTAGGAGATACACAATAACCCATAACCGACAACCAAACCCCTCCGCCGTTTACCCGCCGTCGTTATGTTCTAAAAAACCCCCTAGGGCCACGGGTTGTTTTGTAAAGTAGTTGCAAGGGTTGTTTTGTTTTAGGATTTTCCAAGTTCAATAAAATAAACTTCAAGTTCTCTTATTTTGGTTTTAATATCTTGCAAGAGCATCGGGAGAACATTGTGAGGTTATCTATTTACTTAGCATCGGGAGAGTTAAGTATACGAAAGAAATAAGAGCAAGTTCTCTAGTTTATAGTTGAACTATCTTGTGCCTAGGGATATGGCAAGGTTAAGTGGCTAAGGAAGAATTCATACATATCGGTGTTCATCCTTCGATTCACGCCGGGAGGTATCATCAAAGACGTGATCATCGACAAACTTGGACCTAGGGATAGGCCAAGGCAGATCTGGGATTCTTGCCAAACTTGAAAGTACTGAGTTGGTGTGTTCGCTGCCGCGACGACCAACGGACAGCTGCCGCGACAGGTGCTGCCAGCGACAGGCGCGACGATAGAACTGGAGTTCCTAAGCATTACAATACCTGCACTACTGAGCAATTCAATACCAGCCCATTCTCTCTATCTTGATATTCCTACTCTTTTATTTACGTTTTATTCAATATTTTCGTGACAACTTTCTCAATTATTTCCTTTACTTCGTGCAGTGAAATTAGGTGAAGCTATTAGCCCAATCCCTGTGGAGACGATAATCCGATACTTCGTATCACTTTACTACTTGCGTCGTGTACACTTGCACTACAATTGCGATAGACTCTTTTACACGCAACAAGTTTTTGGCGCCGTTGCCGGGGATTGGCAACATAACCACACCTTTCTTTTATTGCACTTTTCGTTTTTGTTTTTGTTTTTCTTTTAATTTTTCTTTTTCTATTTTTCGTTAGTACTTTCAACTCTTGCTTTTCACGAGGTTTTCCTGTTTATGCGCAGATCTAAAAGAGGCGAAGATCCTGAGTATAAATTAGATCCGGAAATCGAACGTTCCTTCAATCTCAAGAAACAACTTCGCCACCTTTTAGACAGGAACGAGTACCTTGAGGAACATCTAGAGAAGATGGCCCGTAATCCGCCCGCTGGTGATGGTATACCGCCTGTCGGCGACCCGCCTGTCGGCGACCCGCCTGCAGCAGCCGGACGACGGTCATGCCGTGACTACATGTTGAACGATCATGTAGAGCTGGAGACCACACTGCCGGATATTGAAGTTGACAACTTCGAGCTTAAACATGTCATGTTTAGTATGATCAACAATGCCGGACAGTTTAGTGGTGCTGTAACAGAAGATGCTAGGGAGCATCTTAAAACGTTTCAGGAGATCTGTGGTTCGTTTAGACTGCCATGTGTTAATCCGGAGATACTGAGGCTTCGGTTATTCCCCCACTCATTGAGGGACAGAGCTAAAACTTGGTGGAATAAACTTACGCCGGGTTTAATTATGACCTGGGCAAATTTATCTCGTGAATTTTTATCTCGTTTTAATCCTTCGCATTTATCTGAGCGATTACGTAATGAAATTGCTACTTTTCAACAGGAAGATGACGAGCCGATGCACGAGGCCTGGGACAGATTTACTACTCTTCTTCGGAACTGCCCAATGCATGGATTCCCCGTCTGGAATCAGGTAACAAAGTTCTATAATGCTGCTAACTTACAAACTCGTATTCGAATTGATTCTACAGCAAATGGACTATTATTGGATAAAGATCCAGACGAGGCATTGCAAGTTTTGAAAAATCTGGCCAAGAATGAGGAACAATTTCCGACCGCAAGAAGAGGGGGTAAACGGGTACTTGCTGTCAAGGACTATGAAGCCGACAGCACGTTGAAATCACAGGTAGCATTCCTTACTAAAGCAATGAAAAGGTTATTGAATGATGATGGTCAACAAGGATTTGCTGTAGAGGAAGTATGTGATATCTGTGAGGGAAATCTAAGTCGGGAAGAGTGCCCAATACAGTTAGAAGAGGGAAAATATGTTGGAAATTACAACAAGCCGAATTACAACTCCAACACTTATAATCCCAATTGGAGGAAGGATCCCAAATTTTTCTGGAGTAACCCCAATAACGCCCTGAATCCGCAAGCACATAATCAGAATCAGGGAGGACCTAGATTACTGACGCGACAGCAGCTGCCGACACACCTGCCGTCACAGCAGCAACAGCAGCCACCACCTGCCACGAGCAGTATATTGGAATAGACTCTGGCCACCTTTATGTCTCAGACCGGTACTTATATTGAGAATATGAATCAGTTTGTCAAGAAGACAGAGAATTTCATGGATAAGACAGAGATGAGGATGACGAATCATGAAGCTACTTTGAAATCTCTAGAGACACAAATGGGTCAGGTTTCTCAACATATTAAGCCGAGGCAGAATGGAGGATTCCCTAGCAATACTGAAAATGCTAGACCGCCCACACATGAGCAATGTAAGGCAATTACTACTAGGAGTGGGAAGAAACTACCAGGGCCGGAAAAAGAAGATGAAACAGAAAAGGAACCAACCTTAGACCAACCTGCCGAGGAAGCTGCCCCGACAGGTAACAAACAGACTGCTGCCGATGAGCCTGTCACGACAGCAGAAGCGACATAGGAGAAAAATGAAGAACATCGTCCTCAGATTCGTATGCAGTGGGAAGGACGTATTGTTGATTACCGTCCCCCACCACCTTTTCCTCAACGGATACAGCAAACTAAGCAGGAATCTCAACTTAAAAAGATTTATGATATTTTTAAGCAGGTTCAAATTAATATTCCGCTGTTAGATGCCGTTAGGGAGATGCCCGGTTACGCCAAATTTCTCAAGAATGTCATGTCGAAAAAATATAAATTTGGGGAATTTGAAACGGTAAGGATGGCAGATGGTTGTATGATTATTCTTCATCGGCAGCCACCCCAGAAAAAGAAGGATCCGGGGAGCTTCATCATACCTTGTGTAATCGGAGACAAGTATGTGGGTAAGGCACTTTGTGATCTTGGTGCTAATGTTAATTTAATGCCAAAGTCTGTTTTTCAGAAATTAGGTATTGGAAAGGCGCGGCCCACGACAGTAACTCTGCAGCTGGCAGACCGCTCTTACGTTTATCCAGAGGGAAAGATTGAAGATATTCTAGTAAGAGTGGATAAGTTTATTTTTCCTGCTGACTTTCTTGTTTTAGATTGTGAGGCAGACGAAAACGCACCAGTCATCCTTGGGCGACCCTTCTTAGCCACGGGAAGATCACTAATTGATGTGGAGAAAGGAGAACTTACCATGCGAGTGAACGATCAAGATATTAAGTTAAATGTTGCAGGCCTACAGGTGCTGAGTTGGCGTGTTCGCTGCCGCGACGACCAACGGACAGCTGCCGCGACAGGTGCTGCCAGCGACAGGCGCGACGACAGAACTGGAGTTCCTGAGCAATACAATACCTGCACTACTGAGCAATTCAATACCAGCCCATTCTCTCTATCTTGATTATTCTACTCTTTTATTTAAGTTTACTTCAATATTTTCGTGACAACTTTCTCAAATATTTCCTTTACTTCGTGCAGTGAAATTAGGTGAAGCTATTAGCCCAATCCCCGTGGAGACGATAATCCGATACTTCGTATCACTTTACTACTTGCATCGTGTACTCGTTCAGATCTAACAGCCTTTTCTGGCCTGCCTTGTCCAAGTCCATATTCACGGCCTTGATTGCCCAATATGCTTTGTGCTCTATCTCGACAGGCAGATGACAGGTTTTCCCATAGATCAATCGGTATGGAGACATGCCCAATGGAGTCTTAAAGGCTGTCCTGTATGCCCATAATGCGTCATTTAGAAGTAAAGACCAATCTTTCCTAGTTGGCTTAACCATCTTTTCAAGAATGTTCTTAACTTCCCTATTGGATATCTCAGCTTGTCCATTGGTCTATGTGCACTATTACCTTCGTCCCAAGTATGTAAGAATGAAACTTGTCAATGGAGAATACCACAGCTAATAGCTCCTTTTCTGTGGTGGTGTAGTTCACTTGGGCGTCATTTAATGTCTTGCTGGCATAGTATATGACATGAAACTGCTTATCTCTGCAGGGATTGGGCTAATAGCTTCACCTAATTTCACTGCACGAAGTAAAGGAAATAATTGAGAAAGTTGTCACGAAAATATTGAATAAAACGTAAATAAAAGAGTAGGAATATCAAGATAGAGAGAATGGGCTGGTATTGAATTGCTCAGTAGTGCAGGTATTGTAATGCTTAGGAACTCCAGTTCTGTCGTCGCGCCTGTCGCTGGCAGCACCTGTCGCGGCAGCTGTCCGTTGGTCGTCGCGGCAGCGAACACACCAACTCAGTACTTTCAAGTTTGGCAAGAATCCCAGATCCTCCTTGGCCTATCCCTAGGTCCAAGTCTGTCGATGATCACGTCTTTGATGATACCTCCCGGCGTGAATTGAAGGATGAACACCGATGTGTATGAATTCTTCCTTAGCCACTTAACCTTGCCCTATCCCTAGGCACAAGATAGTTCAACTATAAACTAGAGAACTTGCTCTTATTTCTTTCGTATACTTAACTCTCCCGATGCTAAGTAAATAGATAACCTCACAATGCTCTCCCGATGCTCTTGCAAGATATTAAAACCAAAATAAGAGAACTTGAAGTTTATTTTATTGAACTTGGAAAATCCTAAAACAAAACAACCCTTGCAACTACTTTACAAAACAACCCGTGGCCCTAGGGGGTTTTTAGAACATGTCGACGACGAGTAAACGGCGGAGGGGTTTGGTTATCGGTTATGGGGTATTGTGTATGATATCCCCTAGGTTAAAATCTATGCCCTTAAATAAGCTTTGGGCTCAAGTATTCTAAGTTAACAAGGATTACAACTTTAATTAAAAGTAAGATTCTAATAAAGACTTTAATCTTCAAGTATCCTACTTTTCAGCCGCCTCCTTGTTTCATGGGATTTCCTCTCCTTGAGCTTTGGCTTGACATATCTTTTGATCCGGGGCTTGGAAAAATATGTGGTTTTCACACGACAGACGAGCATAATTTTCTCTATCTATCGAGGTCCACTTTGCTTTTCCTCTCCGCAAAACTGCTGTCCTCATGCTGTCACGACAGATCCTCGGCAGCATCGTCCTCATCGTCTGCTTGTTCAGTTCAGCTCTTCTGCTTCTCTGCCCTTCGCCCGCCTTCTCCGTCTACTATGGCAACAACCTGCAAAATTAACCATCTTTTAGTAGAATCCGCGCCTTTAATATATTTGTGATGTTTTGCTGTAAACTGACCTAAATGCAATGCAATGATGCTTGAATGCAGCAGAAATATGGGTTAAAAAGGGTGTAAATAATAGAACTTTTACACACTCAACACACCCCCAAACTCAAGTTTTTGCTTGCCCTCAAGCAACTAAGACCTAAAAGAAAAAAAAGAATATAAATTTTTTTGTGTTGGCCTTCAAACAGTGAACTGTCCCTTACCCGTCGCTCATTCTCTGTGGCGGCAGCAACCTGTCGAAAAGATTAGGATCTGTCCGGAATCTCCCTATAGTCCTCGTGCAGTGTGTGCATGCTTGTGAACAGTTATATGCCAAGACTCTCTTAGTTTCACTAGAATATTCAACTTTTAACTTGAATTTTTTATGCCAAAGTTTATCTTTTTGAAGGCATATTTTCATGCTTCTTTGATTTTCTGTTTTGACTTGATTTTTATTTTTCAAGCTAAAGTTTCACTAGAGCCGGTTTCGGGCACCTCTAGCTAACTTCCTAGAGCCGGTTTCGGGCACCTCTAGGGCTATTGAGTCTATTTTGCTAAACTTCTTTCCTAGAGCCAGTGTTAGGCACCTATAGGGGCTATTCAAGTGCTAAGCTTCCTATTCTAGTTTGGCTAAAAGAAATCTAAGCAATATAACAGTCACAATGGTGTTTAAGTTTTCAGAACTATAGAAAGGCTCTAAACTTCTCCTTAATCTGTCCTAAAGATGCTGCCACGGCAGAGCTGTCATGACAAGTAAGTTTACTTCACAGTTTTAAGCCAACAGTTTAATCTTTTTTTTAAGAGAACTTAATAAAAGACATATCAATTAATTAAAAATGTACTAAGACTCCATTAAAATGGAGGGTTGCCACCCCCAAACTCGAGGGTTGCATTGCCCTCAATGCAAATGACAGGTAGAATGAAGGCAGATACATCACAAAATATAAATAAGCAGGCAGCAATAAAAAGAAAATAAAAACTTAAATTTCAATCGCTGTCTTCAATGCTGCTGCTGACACGGATCTGGCGGCGGCGTCTAGATTGTGGGGCAGGCTGGGTAGGTTGCTCCACGACCTGGATGTCGGAACTGCTGCCGCTATCCCAAGTGCTGCTGGTGGTGGTGCTGGCTTTGGGCATTAGCTTTCTGTCTGCCACATGTTTCTGCCTCTTGACAGGCGTGAAGTCTTTCGCCAAATTCCTCCTAATAGGAGGGTCTGTCTCGATGTCATGGGAGGCAGGTCGCTTCGCTCCTCGGGCGGAGGTTTCGGCCGTTGGACTGCCAGCTGCCGGCTGGGTAGGTGACGGGGTGGAAGCAGCAGAGTGTGAATGGGTGGAGGCAGATGGTGTAGGTGTGTGGACAGGGGTGGGAATATGGAAATAGTGGGCAGGGAAAGTGGGGAAAATAACATCAGGATAATTTAAAGTGTTGGTAATGAAATTTACCGTCGCGTTGGCGAAATCCCGGATGAATGTCATCAGCCCCATTTGTCTGTCTTCCACCCGTTGTATTGCAGCAAGGATCTGGGCAGATTGGTTGGTCTGGGCGGCTGCTGTGGCAAGTTCATGGGCAGGTTCATCGGCAGGTTCCTCGGATGATTCTGCTGGGGAGGTAGCCGGGTTGAAAGAGGAGAGGGGGGGTAGCGACTATCAGCTCCATGAGGCTGGTTATGTTGTTGTCAGTCCAGCCTCTGCCTTGGACCAGTTTGTCGGTGGTGACCTCGGGGACGGCATCACAGCGGCAAAGAGAAGTGATCATGAATGGTAGGCAAAGGCGAGAGGTGGAGCGAAATGTGCAATCCAGGATGCTGTCCCTCATATAACAGCCCACGTTGATAGGCCGGTCGTGCATGATCGAATGGATGAGGGTGAGTCGCTGCTGGTCCACCGTCGTGTGATGGGAGGACGTCATGATACGCTTCTTGATAAAAGCGTTCCATAGCTTTGCTTCTGGAAGGAGCTGCCCCCTTTTGACAAAGTTGGGGTTCTTTTTGCTCGTGTTCCATGTCGTTCCTTCCTCTGTCACTTCTGCCATGACAGCTCCGTAGGCAGCAGCGTCGAGGGTGTCTAAAAATTGCTGATGGGCATCGTCGTTTGGACCAAAATAGAGGCCATACATGTGGTTGATGCTGTCAGCTGTGAATGGTACCTTGAGCCCTCGGACAGTGACGGATGTTGCCGTTTTGTTGTTGATGGCAGCATAAAACTCCCTTACCAACGTGTCGTTTAATTTTGCCGGCTGTTCTGCGAACTGCTCCCATAGTTGAGCTCGTATGGCCCTCGCGATGAATGGTCGAAGCCCCATGTTTGGAGCCTTGCGGATGTAGATAAAACCTCTTTCTTCCCATAATTCCTTGGTGGCGAAGGCCGACGGTGTGGGTGCTGCTGATGAAGAGGCTGAAGCAGCACCGCGGCGGGTCTGTCTGGAAGACATTTTAGTTGCAAGGGTTGTGAAAGTAAAGAAAACAAATAAAAACGAGAGGAGAAAGCAAGTAAGAATAAGCAGAAGTGATGAAAATGGAAATGAGAACGGGGTTTTATAGCGGTCGAGTTGCTGCCCGTTTAATGCTGTAACGGCAGGCGGGAATAACGGGGCGTCTGTTGAGATTTGGCGTGTCTGACGCGTCTGACACACATTTATGCGTCTGTTACGCGTCTGCCACACGTTTCTGCATCTGCCGTGTTAGTCTGTTGACAGCCTGTCTTATCCGTGTCTGCGGCAGCAGCTGGAACGACAGGCTTCAATAAATGGGCTCTGTTGGGCTGATGGATGGATGGTGGGCTTGGGTCACTTCTTCTTTTCTTCTTGACTCCTTTACTTACTGAAAACAGAAAATATAAAAACATTATTCTAATAAAATAAACCTAATTTCCTAATAACTAATAAATAATAAAAATAAATAAAAATAAAATTTAGGTTAAATTAGGGATGCCTTGTGGGGCATCTCCTAAAGTAACCACTTCCTGTATTCCCGGGGCTTCAGTCCCCCGATAATGCTTGAGGTGCTGTCCATTGACTTTAAATTGGTGCCTGTCTTTTAATGATTGGATTGTGATGGCACCATGGGGAAAAACTTGTACCACTTGGAACGGGCCAGACCATCTAAACTTTAGCTTTCCTGGGAAGAGTTTCAGTCTAGAATTGAACAACAACACAAGCTACCCTGGGCAGAACTGTCATGGCAGCAACTTCCTGTCATACCACTTCTTAGTTTTCTCCTTGTAGATTCTTGCATTGTCGTAGGCCATTGTCCGTATTTCCTCAAGCTCGTTCAGATCTAACAGCCTTTTCTGGCCTGCCTTGTCCAAGTCCAAATTTACTGCCTTGATTGCCCAATATGCTTTGTGCTCTATCTCGACAGGCAGATGACATGTTTTCCCATAAATCAGTCGGTATGGAGACATGCCTAATGGAGTTTTAAAGGCTGTCCTATATGCCCATAATGCATCATTAAGGAGTAAAGACCAATCTTTCCTAGTTGGCTTAACCATCTTCTCAAGAATGTTCTTAACTTCCCTATTAGATATCTCAGCTTGTCCATTGGTCTGTGGGTGGTATGCTGTCGCGATCCTGTGCTTGACACCATATTTCTTCAAGGCGGCAGCAATAATCCTATTGTCAAAATGTCTCCCTTCATCACTGATAATCGCCTTAGGGATGCCAAATCTAGAAAAAATGTTTTTGTGCAAAAACTTTTGGACTGTCTTGGCATCATTTTTTTGAGTGGCGATGGCTTCAACCCACTTAGAGACATAATCCACTGCTAGGAGGATGTATAGATTTCCACATGAAGATGGAAAAGGTCCCATGAAATCAATCCCCCAAACGTCGAAGATCTCGACTTCCAGAATGTTCTGCAGTGGCATCTCGTTTCTCCTCGAGATGTTACCTGTCCGCTGGCACCTGTCACAGTTCTTGTAGAAGTTCTGTGCATCTTTATACACTGTCGGCCAGTAGAACCCTGACTGCAGCACCTTGGCAGCAGTTTTGTTACCTCCTAAGTGACCTCCATATTGTGAAGCATGGCAGTGATGGAGAATGTCTTCTTGTTCTTCTTGTGGTACACACCTCCTTATAACCTGATCTGCGTATAGTTTGAAAAGAAGAGGTTCTTTCCAATAATAATGCTTAACATCATTTTGGAACCTCTTCCTGGCTTGATAATTAAGATCAGAAGGAAGTATTCCGCTAACTATAAAATTAACGAAATCAGCATACCAGGGGAGTTTAGAAGACTTACCTGCCGCCATGGCTGTCGCGGCAGCGATTGCGGAAGCAAAGAGCTGCTCATCTGGGAAGGTCTCCAGTATGTTTGTCTCATCGATTGGTAGACTCTGTCCCTTCTCCAACCTTGACAAGTGGTCTGCCACCTGATTTTCTGTCCCTTTTTTGTCCTTGATTTCTAGATCGAATTCTTGTAATAGCAGGATCCACCGTATCAATCTAGGCTTTGCATCCTTCTTTGCGAACAAATACTTCATGGCAGAATGGTCTGTATGCACTATTACCTTCGTCCCAAGTATGTAAGAACGAAACTTGTCAATGGAGAACACCACAGCTAATAGCTCCTTTTCTGTGGTGGTGTAGTTTACTTGGGCGTCGTTTAATGTCTTGCTGGCGTAGTATATGACATGAAACAGCTTATTTCTGTGCTGCCCAAGTGCTGCCCCGACAGCATAGTCACTAGCATCACACATAATTTCAAATGGCTGTGTCCAGTCTGGTGGCTGTACTATGGGGGTTGTTACTAGTTTTTCCTTCAGAACCTTGAATGCTTCAGTACATTCTTCATTAAAGTCAAAGGGTCGGTTCTGCTCTAAGAGATGATATAGGGGCTTGGTGATTTTTGAGAAATTTGCAATGAACCTTCGATAAAAACCAGCATGCCCTAAAAACCTCTAATGCCCTTGACTGTGGTCGGCGGCGGAAGCTTCTCAATTACTTCTATTTTAGCCCTGTCGACTTCTATGGCCAAGGACTATCCCCTCATCCACCATAAAGTGGCATTTTTCCCAATTCAACACAAGATTTGCTTTTTCACATCTTTCAAGTACCTTTTGTAAGTTGCCGAGGCAGCTCTCAAAATCGTCTCCAAAGACAGAAAAATCATCCATAAATATCTCAAGGAAGTCCTCTACCATATCGGAGAATATGGCCATCATACACCTTTGGAAGGTGGCAGGTGCATTACATAGTCCAAACGGCATCCTCCTAAAAGCGTACGTTCCGTAGGGGCATGTGAAAGTTGTCTTTTCTTTATCCTCCGGTGCGATAGCAATTTGGTTGTAACCTGAGTAACCATCAAGAAAACAATAGTAAGATTTACCCGCTAATCTATCAAGCATTTGATCAATAAAGGGTAAAGGAAAATGGTCCTTTCGGGTAGCTTTGTTGAGCTTCCGATAGTCCATACAAACCCTCCAACCGGTCACAGTCCTGGTTGGGATTAACTCATTGTTCTCGTTGGTCACCACGGTCATTCCTCCTTTCTTTGGAACACATTGCACCGGGCTCACTCATTTGCTGTCGGAGATGGCGTAAATAATACCAGCATCTAACCATTTAATTATCTCTTTACGCACCACCTCTTTCATCGCATGGTTTAGCCGCCTTTGGGCATCAATAGTCGGCTTATGATCTTCCTCTAGGAGGATTTTGTGCATGCATAACGCCGGACTAATGCCTTGAATGTCTGCTATCGTCCATCCAATCGCCTTTTTGTGCTGTCTTAGCATGCCGATTAGCTGTCGTTCCTGTTCCTGCGGCAGCTTAGAAGAGATTATTACGGGCAGTGTGTCATTTGAACCAAGATAAGCATATTTTAACTGCCCTGGCAGGGGCTTAAGTTCTAAGGCAGGTGGTTCAATAGTAGATGGCTTTTGGATTAAATGGTTATCCGAAGTGTAATTCAAAGGTTCGAATAACTTACCTGGACGATAGCCTAACCAGTTTACCTCCTCCTGATCTTCAATATCAGATGTATCGGAGTCAGAGGAGTTGCTGTCGTCAGTGCTGTCGTCGTTGCTGTCGTGACAGGCCTGTAGGTGACTGTCGCAGCAGTGACCAAATTTTATATCATGACAGCCCGACCTAATGCAGGGTTGATCGAGGGTTACTTCAATGATAGCCTTGCATTCCTCGCCCACATCAGCATGTTTCATTGCTTGGAGAACATTCAACTTAATCTCTTGATCGTTCACTCGCATGGTGAGTTCTCCTTTCTCCACATCAATCAGTGATCTTCCCGTGGCTAAGAAGGGTCGCCCAAGGATGACTGGTGCATTTTCGTCTGCCTCACAATCTAAAACAAGAAAGTCAGCAGGAAAAATAAACTTATCCACTCTTACCAGAATATCTTCAATCTTTCCCTCTGGATGAACGTAAGAGCGGTCTGCCAGCTGCAGAGTTACTGTCGTGGGCCGCGCCTTTCCAATACCTAATTTCTGAAAAACAGACTTTGGCATTAAATTAACACTAGCACCAAGATCACAAAGTGCCTTACCCACATACTTGTCTCCGATTACACAAGGTATGATGAAGCTCCCCGGATCCTTCTTTTTCTGGGGTGGCTGCCGATGAAGAATACTCATACAACCATCTGCCATCCTTACCGTTTCAAATTCCCCAAATTTATATTTTTTTGACATGACATTCTTGAGAAATTTGGCGTAACCGGGCATCTCTCTAACGACATCTAACAGCGGAATATTAATTTGAACCTGCTAAAAAATATCATAAATCTTTTTAAGTTGAGATTCCTGCTTAGTTTGCTGTATCCGTTGAGGAAAAGGTGGTGGGGGACGGTAATCAGCAATACGTCCTTCCCACTGCATACGAATCTGAGGACGATGTTCTTCATTTTTCTCCTCTGTCGCTTCTGCTGTCGTGACAGGCTCATCGGCAGCAGTCTGTTTGTTACCTGTCGGGGCAGCTTCCTCGGTAGGTTGGTCTAAGGCTGGTTCCTTTCCTGTTTCATCTTCTTTTTCCGGCCCTGGTAGTTTCTTCCCACTCCTACTAGTAATTGCCTTACATTGCTCATGTGTGGGCGGTCTAGCATTTTCAGTATTGCTAGGGAATCCTCCATTCTGCCTCGGTTTAATATGTTGAGAAACCTGACCCATTTGTGTCTCCAGAGATTTCAAAGTAGCTTCATGATTCGTAATCCTCATCTCTGTCTTATCCATGAAATTCTCTGTTTTCTTGACAAACTGATTCATATTCTCAATATAAGTACCGGTCTGAGACATAAAGGTGGCCAGAGTCTGTTCCAATATACTGCTCGTGGCAGGTGGTGGCTGCTGTTGCTGCTGCGGCGGCAGGTGTGTCGGCAGCTGCTGTCGCGTCAGCAATCTAGGTCCTCCCTGATTCTGATTATGTGCTTGCGGATTCAGGGCGTTATTGGGGTTACTCCAGGAAAATTTGGGATCCTTCCTCCAATTGGGATTATAATTGTTGGAGTTGTAATTCGGCTTGTTGTAATTTCCAACATATTTTCCCTCTTCTAATTGTATTGGGCACTCATCCCGACTATGATTTCCCTCACAGATATCACATACTTCCTCTACAGTAAATCCTTGTTCACCATCATCATTCAATAACCTTTTCATTGCTTTAGTAAGGAATGCTACCTGTGATTTCAACGTGCTGTCGGCTTCATAGTCCTTGACAGCAAGTACCCGTTTACCCCCTCTTCTTGCGGTCGGAAACTGTTCCTCATTCTTGGCCAGATTTTTCAAAACTTGCAATGCCTCGTCTGGATCTTTATCCAATAATAGTCCATTTGCTGCAGAATCAATTCGAATACGAGTTTGTAAGTTAGCAGCATTATAGAACTTTGTTACATGATTCCAGACGGGGAATCCATGCATTGGGCAGTTCTGAAGAAGAGTAGTAAATCTGTCCCAGGCCTCGTGCATCGGCTCGTCATCTTCCTGTTGAAAAGTAGCAATTTCATTACGTAATCGCTCAGATAAATGCGGAGGATTAAAACGAAATAAAAATTCACGAGATAAATCTGCCCAGGTCATAATTGAACCTGACGTAAGTTTATTCCACCAAGTTTTAGCTCTGTCCCTCAATGAGTGGGGGAATAACCGAAGCCTCAGTATCTCCGGATTAACTCATGGCAGTCTAAACGAACCACAGATCTCCTGAAACGTTTTGAGATGCTCCCTAGCATCTTCTGTTACAGCACCACTAAACTGTCCGGCATTGTTGATCAAACTAAACATGACAGGTTTAAGCTCGAAGTTGTCAACTTCAATATCCGGCAGTGTGGTCTCCAGCTCTACATGATCGTTCAACATGTAGTCACGGCATGACCGTCATCCGGCTGCTGCAGGCGGGTCGCCGACAGGCGGTATACCATCACCAGCGGGCGAATTACGGGCCATCTTCTCTAGCTGTTCCTCAAGGTACTCGTTCCTGTCTAAAAGGTGGCGAAGTTGTTTCTTAAGATTGAAGGAACGTTCGATTTCTGGATCTAATTTATACTCAGGATCTTCGCCTCTTTTAGATCTGCGCATAAACAGGAAAACCTCGTGAAAAGCAAGAGTTGAAAGTACTAACGAAAAATAGAAAAAGAAAAATTAAAAGAAAAACAAAAACAAAAACGAAAAGTGCAATAAAAGAAAGGTGTAGTTATGTTGCCAATCCCCGGCAACGGCGCCAAAAACTTGTTGCGTGTAAAAGAGTCTATCGCAATTGTAGTGCAAGTGTACACGACGCAAGTAGTAAAGTGATACGAAGTATCGGATTATCGTCTCCACAGGGATTGGGCTAATAGCTTCACCTAATTTCACTGCACGAAGTAAAGGAAATAATTGAGAAAGTTGTCACGAAAATATTGAATAAAACGTAAATAAAAGAGTAGGAATATCAAGATAGAGAGAATGGGCTGGTATTGAATTGCTCAGTAGTGCAGGTATTGTAATGCTTAGGAACTCCAGTTCTGTCGTCGCGCCTGTCGCTGGCAGCACCTGTCGCGGCAGCTGTCTGTTGGTCGTCGCGGCAGCGAACACACAAACTCAGTACTTTCAAGTTTGGCAAGAATCCCAGATCTGCCTTGGCCTATCCCTAGGTCCAAGTCTGTCGATGATCACGTCTTTGATGATACCTCCCGGCGTGAATCGAAGGATGAACACCGATGTGTATGAATTCTTCCTTAGCCACTTAACCTTGCCCTATCCCTAGGCACAAGATAGTTCAACTATAAACTAGAGAACTTGCTCTTATTTCTTTCGTATACTTAACTCTCCCGATGCTAAGTAAATAGATAACCTCACAATGCTCTCCCGATGCTCTTGCAAGATATTAAAACCAAAATAAGAGAACTTGAAGTTTATTTTATTGAACTTGGAAAATCCTAAAACAAAACAACCCTTGCAACTACTTTACAAAACAACCCGTGACCCTAGGGGGTTTTTAGAACATGTCGATGACGGGTAAACGGCGGAGGGGTTTGGTTATCGGTTATGGGGTATTGTGTATGATATCCCCTAGGTTAAAATCTATGCCCTTATATAAGCTTTGGGCTCAAGTATTCTAAGTTAACAAGGATTACAACTTTAATTAAAAGTAAGATTCTAATAAAGACTTTAATCTTCAAGTATCCTACTTTTCAGCCGCCTCCTTGTTTCATGGGATTTCCTCTCCTTGAGCTTTGGCTTGACATATCTTTTGATCCGGGGCTTGGAAAAATATGTGGTTTTCACACGACAGACGAGCATAATTTTCTCTATCTATCGAGGTCCACTTTGCTTTTCCTCTCCGCAAAACTGCTGTCCTCATGCTGTCACGGCAGCATCGTCCTCATCGTCTGCTTGTTCAGTTCAGCTCTTCTGCTTCTCTGCCCTTCGCCCGCCTTCTCCGTCTACTATGGCAGCAACCTGCAAAATTAACCATCTTTTAGTAGAATCCATGCCTTTAATATATTTGTGATGTTTTGCTGTAAACTGACCTAAATGCAATGCAATGATGCTTGAATGCAGCAGAAATATGGGTTAAAAAGGGTGTAAATAATAGAACTTTTACACACTCAACAGTTACCAAGTTTGCCTCCTGACAGAGATGTAGAGTTTGTGATTGAGACTGTTTCAGGTTCTACTCCAGTTTCTATTGCTCCGTATCGTATGGCTCCGAAAGAATTGAAGAGTCAGCTTCAGGAGTTGTTAGACCGTGGTTTCATTAGGCCTAGTAGTTCGCCGTGGGGTGCTCCTGTGTTGTTTGTAAAGAAGAAAGATGGCAGCATGAGAATGTGTATTGACTACAGGCAGTTGAATCAGTTGACCGTGAAGAACAAGTACCCGTTGCCTCGTATAGATGATTTGTTCGAGCAGTTGAGGGGTGCTTCAATGTTCTCGAACATAGATTTGAGGTCAGGGTACTATTAGTTGAAAGTAAAAGAGTGTGATGTTCCGAAGACAGCCTTTAGGAATAGATATGGTCACTATGAGTTCCTTGTGATGCCGTTTGGGCTCACGAATGCACCAGTAGCATTCATGGATATGATGAACAGGGTTTTCAGAGACTACCTAGACCGTTTTGTAGTTGTTTTCATAGATGATATTCTTGTGTACTCGAGATCAGAAGAAGAGCATGATGAGCACTTGAGACTTGTTCTACAGAGGTTGATGAGCAATCAGTTGTATGCCAAGCTTAGTAAATGTGAGTTCTGGATTCGAGAAGTTGTGTTTCTTGGCCATGTTGTATCAGCTGAAGGTATTCGTGTTGATCCGATGAAGACTAAGACTATTTTTGAGTGGAAACAACCTAATTTCGTGACAGAGATTAGGAGTTCCTAGGATTAGCCGGTTACTATAGGAGATTTGTTGATGGTTTCTCTAGAGTAGATGCTCCTTTGACTAAATTGTTGCAAAAGGAGTGAAGTTTGAGTGGTCAGATGCGAGACAGAAGGCTTTTGAGAAATTGAAGGAAGCTTTGACGAATGCTCCAATGTTGGTACAACCAGTTTCAGGTAAAGAATTTGTGATCTATAGTGACACTTCCAACATAGGTTTAGGTTGTGTTTTGATGCAAGAAAGAAGAGTTGTTGCCTATGCTTCGAGACAGTTGAAAGTGCATGAGAAGAACTATCCTACTCACGATATTGAGTTAGCCGCGGTTGTGTTTGCGTTGAAGATTTGGCGTCACTACTTGTATGGTGAGAAGTGTATAGTTTACACCGATCATAAGAGCTTGAAGTATTCGATGACTCGGAGAGAGTTGAACTTGAGACAGAGAAGATGGCTTGAGCTGTTGAAAGATTATGATTTGACCATTGAGTACCATCCGGGTAAGGCAAATGTAGTAGCCGATGCTTTGAGCCGAAAAGTTGCGATTGAGTTGCGAGCTATGTTTGCTAGATTGAGTGTGTCCGATGATGGTGGTTTGATCACAGAGTTACAAGTGAAGCCTTCTTTGATTCAGTTGATTAGAGAGAAACAGTTGCAAGATGTGTCTTTAGTTCCTCATGTTCAGGACATAGCCGAAGGTAGACCGACCGAGTATAGCTTCAGTGGTGAGAATGTGTTATGCTTTAGAGACAGAGTTGTTGTACCTGAAGATGTTGAGTTGAGACGTCTGATTCGGAGTGAAGCACATTCGAGTCCTTTTTCGATGCATCCGGGTAGTACTAAGATGTATCGTGACTTGAAGAATGATTATTTCTGGGTTGGTTTGAAGAAGGATGTAGCCGAGTATGTGAGCCGTTGCATGGTTTGTCAGAGAGTGAAGGAAGAACATTAGGTTCCTTCAGGTTTGTTACAGCCTTTGAAGATTCCAGAATGGAAATGGGAGAGAATCACTATGGACTTTGTGTCGGGGTTACCGTTGTCTCCTTCGAAGAAGAATTCTGTTTGGGTAATTATTGATAGATTTACTAAGTGTGCTCACTTCTTAGCAGTGAACACTACAGATTCTTTGGACAAGTTGGCGAATTTGTACATTCGCGAGATTGTGAGACTTCATGGAGTTCCAAAGTCTATAGTTTCAGACAGAGATCCGAAATTCACAGCTAGGTTTTAGAGTTGTTTGCATAGTGCCCTAGGTAGCCGTTTGCATTTCAGCACTTCTTATCATCCGCAGTCCGATGGACAGTCAGAGCGAGTGATACATATTTTAGAGGATATGCTTCGTTGTTGTGTGATTGACTTCTAGGGTTCTTGGAAGAAGCACTTGCCCTTAGTTGAGTTTGCTTACAACAACAGTTACCAGGCTAGTATACAGATGGCTCCTTATGAGGCTTTGTATGGTAGACGATGTAGGACTCTGATCTGTTGGGCTACAACGGGTCAGAAATTGTTACCTATGCCAGATTTGCTTAAGGGGACTACTGAAAAAGTGAAGTTGATTTGCGACCGTTTGAAAGCAGCTTCCGATCGTCAGAAGTCTTATGCAGATTTGAAGAGAAAAGAGATTGAGTTCTCAGTGGGTGGGAAAGTGTTTCCGAAAGTATCTCCGTGGAAGAAGGTAATGAGATTTGGCCGGAAAGGCAAGTTGATTCCGAGGTTCATTGGTCCGTATGAGATAGTTGAGCGGATTGGGCCAGTAGCTTATCGTTTGAGATTGCCTTCAGAATTAGAGTAGATCCATGATGTTTTTCATGTGTCGATGCTTAGGAAATATAGATCAGATCTGTCTCATGTAATGCCTGTTGAGGAGATAGAGTTGAATTCGGATTTGTCTTATAATGAAGAACCAATTGAGATACTTGCTTATGATAGCAAGGTGTTGCGTGGCAAGACAATAGAGTTGGTCAAGGTGTTGTGGAGACATAGAGGTGTGGAAGAGGCCACGTGGGAGAGGAAAGCTGATATGCTTGAGTAGTTTCCGTACTTGTTTCCGTCAGGTAATTTCGGGGACGAAATTCCTTAAGTGGGGGAGAGTTGTAACACCCGGGTTTGGGGGTCGGGTGAGAATAATATTAAAATAATATTTTGGGTTTTGGTTTTATAATTAAAATAATAATATATATTATTTGGGCTTCATATTTCCAAAACAAACATTTTATGTTTGACTCAAATTAATTTGAAACCCAATTTTCCATGGATTTTAGAATTAATGAGTTTGCCATCTCATTAATGGCAAAACTGTAAATAAATGGACTTCCAATTAAAAAGACCCCTTTTGTTAAAATAGACATGTGCTCATCTTCTTCCTCACTCCTATTTTGAAACCCAACGACATTGAGAGCTCTTCTACTCCCTTTTACTATTCCATCACCTTTCATCTCCATCTTTGGAGCTTTTCAAAAGGTAATTGCATTTTTGACTTGGCTTTGCTATCCTCTACACTTTGGTACCATTAGTTTTAATTAAAACTATGTATTTTTCATTTTGGGTTTTCAAAGTTCTTGTCAAAAGGTTAAAGCTTTATTGTCTTTAACCTAAGCTTTTGATTATTTAAGGTTAGATAAGTTGTTTACAACCCTTAAGGTCCAAAATATATGAATTTTAAAGAGTTTTACCATGATTCCCAGATTTGGGTTTTAATAGGGTTTTTGAAGGGTTTAAAGGTTAGTTTTGGGTGTGTTTGATGTTGGAAATTGAGGGCTTTTGGTTGTATGCTGGTTGAGGGTTGTTTTGGAATCTTTTAGAAGTGTTAAAAGTGTTTGAAACAAGAGTTTTGGATTGGGTTTGAGGGCTGCTCGGGTTTGAAGTTTTGGGGTTGTTCTTGGCTTGAAAATCATATGTTTTATGCTTGGGTAGTGTTCCGGGTTTGCTACAGTGTTGTGTGAACTGATTTGAGGTTGTTTTGATTGTGTTGAGATGGTTAGAAGCAAGAGTTCGTGTTGGTGAAGCCTCGGGAACAAATCTGGAATCGTTGGAAGCTTGATCGGCTAGTGGGTTGAGCTTGGAATAGTCGGTGAGTGGTTAAATGCTTTTAAATGGTTTTCGAGTATTAGTTCAAGCATGTGGACTAGGTTGGGCTTGGTAGACCCACCTAGAGTTGGGATTAGGGTGGTAGCCTAATCCCAAGCTTTAGTTAGAGACTTTGGTTGCACTCTAATTGTTGTTATGCCTCATGTTTAATTGTGTTATGGTGGCTATGTATATTGTGTTATACATGTATGATGAGGCATGATATTGATGCATTGTGATATGCATGTGGATTTTGCATGATGGTGATCATGGTGAGTACGTGCTAAGCACGGAAGTGGATATGAAATGATGTTGTGGATTGTGTTTAATATTGGCACTAGTATGCTTGGGGTACAAATGATCAATCATTAGGGTGTTTAGTGTGCACACGTGAGTCAAATGCGCGCGTGGTCTTGGTGATGGTAGTCATCAAGACGGAGTACGGGTTCGCCCAGAAAACCTTCTTATATTTATGATAGTCGGTGATGAGTGTAATCCCATCGACGGGGCGTGAGGATGAGTGGAATCCCCTCCGCGTGAACGGTGATGAGTGTAATCCCACCGTAAGGTAATGGTTGTTGTTGGATGTGAGTTCCAACGTGTTATCCGCGTATTCGAGTCATAGCTAGGTGCCAATATGATTTGAGATGTGTTGCCAATATGGATTAATATATGTGTTTACATATGATGTGGTTATGGACTTGTTGAGCATGGCATAATATGAGTTTATATTCATGCATCATTGATATTTTGGCTTATGCGGTTCGAAGGTAAGATCATGCATTCTACCTTGGTTGTTGTTCGTGCTTGGACCCTGCATTGTCGATGTTTGTTTTAATGAGCTTACCCTCATTAAGCTTTATGCTTACGCTCTTTTTTGTTCGACAATGCAGATCCGTAGTTCGTGGGTTGCTAGTGCAAGAAGGGGGCCTCCAAGTGTGCTAGTGTCGCTTTTGGTTAGCTCAAGTATGAACTTAAAATTGAAGGATTGTAATAGTCAAGCAATGTGATTTGAATGTTTTGGATTTATGTTGTTGGTTGTTTAGGAGCATGTTTAGACTCCTTTTTATGTTGATGTTGGTATGGCTTGTTGATGCCATGTCTGGATTGTATGACATGTTTAAGTTGCTTCCATGAATGCTTTGTGTTTGGATGTTCAAGGCATGAAACCTTATATATGTTAAGTATGTCTCCTTTTGAGTAAATGCTTGAATACTTAAGTGTATGTTCCTTGTTCGTGCTGAATGTCTTGTATGCTATGCCTTGGTTGTTGAATGTTGCATGTATGTTTGTATGTGGCTAGGGAAGTCTTATATTGCATCTAGAATTGTGTTTGAGTGTCTTAGGCTGCAAAATTGAGTGTTGTAGTGCAGGGCGTATCGGTACACCCAAGGGCCGTATCGATACGGTCCTACACTTTGGGACTCAAGTTTGGCCTATCGTATCGATACGCGGGGGTGTATCGATACGCCAAATCCTCTCTGGAAATCTGAGTTTTTGACGAGATTTTGGCGTATCGGTACGAGTCTAGGGTGTATCGATACGATCTTGTATCGTTGACCGTGAGAAGTTGACCAGTCAGGGTGTATCGGTACGGTCAACCTGTGTACCGATACGGTTTCCCTGGTTTGACCTTGGGCTGTTGACCTAGTCAAGGCGTATCGATACCCTCTCTTAGTGTATCGATACGGCCTGCTACGAAAGTTAAAATAAGCTGTTTTAATTATGTGTTCGTTGTTTCGCCTCGCTTGTTTTCTTCCGCTGTTGCCTTTTTCACATAGGGTATAACATTACATCTAGATAAGATAATAATAACGAAAAAGTTTTCTCGGGTTGTTAACCGAATTGAAGCCTTAACGGGTTTCGCCTCGGTTATCCCCGTGTAGCCTACTCGGACCGGTCAAGCGTCCGGACCGGGACGAGGGGGTTACAATAAAATCATTTCAACATTGGTACATGTGAATCAAGTTCATTCTCATATATTGGCATTTCATATTCTATCTTTACTCGGATATACAGATTAGCTTGACATAAGTCAAGTCCTACCCCGGTGGAATCTCGCATCACCGGACTCTCATGTCGATATCTCTCTTCGCCACAAAGCTTGGGTGTTTCACCAAGACCTACCCCGATGGTATCTCTCATCATCGGACTCTCACTTTGGATCGGGATGACACTACCCCCATTGCCCGACTCCAAAGAGCACGTACAAATTTTTAGTTTATAGTGCACATTACATCCTATTGGTCGACCAATTATATCCGATAATCTTCTCATCATTTATGCCAATATATTACATTAAAATCATCATCTCACCTACTATTTTTGTAACACCCCAATTTTGGGCTTAGAAGTTTTGGGTTTGGACCGGACCGGTCGGGTTGCGGTTCGAATATAAAAGGGTGAATTTAGGAAAGCCTAGTTCGGGTTGCATTAAAAATATGGAAAATGTCTTAAAATCCTCTTTTATTATATATAAGAGAAAGGTGAAATCAATTTTAGAAAATGAGGTTTGGAAGAGTGACATTTTGGGTTAGTGACCAAAATGTAATTTTTGAAAACTTGGTGACTGTTTTAAAAAGGATTGAAACTTTGAATCTTTAAGGAGCTATTTACCCAATAGGAGTTTCTCCAGATTTTTCTTAAATATTTTAGGATTAATTAATGTTTTAAAAATAAAAGTAAAAGGGAGGGAAAGATATTTTGGCTTTTTCAACTAACTTTTCCCAAATTCCATTTTCCTTTTCTCTCAACTTTCTCTCAACCCAAACACATTTCTCCAGCACATTTTCCCTCTGATTTTGACATCCAAATATGAGATTTTAATCCTCTTTTGATCTCTAATCATCTCTTCAACAAAACCTTAGCATTTGCTTATTGGATTTTCAAGATTTTGGTTCCAAAAAGGGAGAAAACTCAAGTTTAGAGGTATGAACGTCCTTCTCCTCTAAATTCTCAGTTCTTTACTGAAATTCCCAAGTTCTCAATCCTTGATTTTTGTTTTATTAAAGGTTTTACAATTGTGTTCTTGATCTTGGCTTTAAAATGCAAGATTTGCTTTAATTTTGATGAAATTCGTATGATCTGATTGGGCACTGTTTTGAGATGTCATTTTGATGTAAAATGAATGTATAATTGATGAGAAATTGAGGTTTAATCAATGCAATCCCGGATAGGTTGATTTTCCTAAGTTTTGCTTGAGTTTTTGGTTGTTTTTGGAGTGATCTTGATGATCTGTTATAGCTGGAGGTATAAGGACGTGGTTAGATCCTTTTTGGATGTTAATTGATGTTTAAGGATGTTTAGAATTGATGGATCTTGGCTGGGTAGTGTTGTGGAGTTGTTTGGATGTGATTTCGGTTGTGTTTGGTAGCCGAAATGTGAGTGTTGATGTGAGCAGCGAGTTTAGATGTCTTGGTTGAGGATATTAATGCATGATGATGCATTAATCTACTGTTTTGATGTGTTTAAAACAGGGGAGACATCTTCGGATCCTTGTGGTGTTGATCCGGAAGCTTGATTGGTGTTTCGGCAAGTGGCGAAACGGAATCGGTGAGTGGATTTTGGTTTTCAGCTTTGAAACCAATGTTTTGAAGGTTTGGGAGCTTAGTTTAAGTCTAAGCAACTTAGCTAAGCTCAAGAGTAAGTTTTCGGAAAAACTCCCTTGTTGATGAACCATGAGTTGGTTGAATGCAATGTGATTTGTTTGCATGTTTTAAATTCTGTTTTGAAAGCATGTTTTAGCATGTTTAATTGCTGAGATTATAAGCCATGTGTTGAAGGATGCTCAAGGTAAGAGATCCTTCTTTTTGAACATTTTTAAATGTGGTTTTGATGCTTAATGATGCATGATGTTTATGGCTTTGTTAAATGCTTTAAAACAGTGAAATATTGTTGTTAATGATGCATATTGGCAAGTGATGTTTGTGAATGGTTAAGAACACTATGGTGGTTAAAAGTCCATAGGTGGTTCTTGTGTTAAGAACAACATGGTGGTTAAAAGTCCATGGTTGATTCTTGTTAAGGTCACTAAGGTGGTTAAAAGTCCTTGAGTGAGCCTTGTAAGGTCACAAAGGTGGTTAAAAGTCCTTGTGTGAGCCTTGTGTATTTTAAGAACACCATGGTGGTTAAAAGTCCATGGGTGATTCTTGTTTTAAGGTCGCAAGGTGGTTAAAAGTCCTTGTGTAGACCTTGTGTATTTTAAGAACATCATGGTGGTTAAAAGTCCATGGATGATTCTTGTTAAGGACACAAAGGTGGTTAAAAGTCCTTGTGTGGTCCTTGTGAATTGTAAGATCACAATGGTGTTTAAAAGTCCATGTGTGAGTCTTATGTTGATTGAATTGTGAAATGGAAAGATTATGTTTATCACTTGTAGCCAATATGACATGTTAATAATGTGAAGCATGTATGCTTGTTTAAATGCTTTTGTGCATGGTTTAAGGTTGCTTTGATGTAAGATTTATAAAAGTGTTTATAAATGCATTATTGTGTTGTTTTAAATGAGCATTCCTCACTAAGCTATGTGCTTACGCTCTCTCTTTTCTTAAACCAATAATACAGAGCATTAAAGTGCATTGAGGGCAGCAAGGAGGTCAAGAAATCCAAGTGGTGAACTAAGCTCATGTATGGTGAAAGTTTCTTAAACACTATTAGCTTTAGGCATTTGGCAATGGGGAACCTATGTTGATGTTTTGGGAGATGTTTTGGACTCCTTATGTTGGTTTTATGTTGTTGATGATGTTGGAACATGTAATTGGCCTCTTGGTATTTGTTTTGGTGATTTGAGGATTGCATGGTTTGCTATATAGGATTCTTGCCTATAGATTTGGGGTTTTTCATGTTTGATGCCATGCTTATGAATTGTTGATGCCAATATGTTCCTTATGCATGTAATGTCTTGCTGGTATAATTTGGTTGCCTTTAGAGCATGTTTGATGGGTCAATTGTATGTTAAACCAGCTAAAATTCTGCAATCTGGGCAGCCTGTTTCGGAACAGGTGCTGCCGTTTCGGAACAAAGGGCCTGAAATGGCCTAGGCGTTTCGAAACGGGCAGGGCTGTTCCGAAACAGTTTGGCCACTGCCAGGCCCTGTTGCGCAACGCGTTTCGGAACGGTCCCGCGTTTCGGAACGGATCATCCCTGTTCCGAAACACCCGACCGTTGAGCACTGAAATTGTTGGTTAAATGTTTTGAAATCCTTGCGTTTTGGTCCTGAATCTTGTTTATGCAATTGAATGAGTTTGAGATGTCCGTTTGAGCTGAAATTTGACAGAGAAGCATGAAACATGACTAATTTCATAATGGTAACTCAAAAGTTGGTTAAGTCCTTCTAATTTCCAGAATTTACATTTTGGTCCCTAAACTTGTATGTTGTGCAATTAAGTCCCTAAATGTTTTCCGAATGCGCTGATCTTTGAGTATGTCGATTGTATGAACATATCTAGGGTTAATGTGCATTTAGATAAGATTAAAAAGAAAAAAAAGGGTCGTTAATCAAGGTTGACTTTCGGGTTGACTTTGGTTTTCCCCGTGTAAACTTCTTAATTTGGGTTAATCGTCTAGGCCGGGTTAAAGGGGTTACAATTTTGATGCAATATTTCTAAAAACAATCTCATCCTATTTCAAAACCTCAATTCGAGCATAGCATTTAATCAAAATCTCAAAACTCTTTCCAAAGTCATTCTACCTCATGGGATCAATATGAAACATCATTTCATGTCATAAATAACGCATAAACAGTAGGAATTTGTCTACCTCAAATCAAGAGCATGTCAAAAGCATTTAGGGGCATCAACTACTTTTCGAGAGCAAATCTAAACATACTTACTTCCGAACTTAGGATGGTTTTTCAAACCAATCCTAAATCCCCAAACCTTGTTTCCTTGTCCCTCAAGGACTTCTAAAACCATTTGCACTCACCGATAACGTTTCGCTTGCTTGCCGAAACGATTTCTAAGCTTCCGGCACTTCCGGATCAACACCAAATGCGTCTGATGATGTCTCCCCTGTTCATTACACATAAGAGCAGAGGATTAATGCATCATCATGCATTAAAATCACCGGCCACTCATTCTAACTCGCTGCTCTACTCAAAACTAGCATTTCAGCTATCCGAAATAACCGAAATCACTTCCAAACTTTCTCAAAACAAAGCCCAACCAAGATCTACCAATTCTAACCTTTTCTAAACCTCAATAAACATAAAAAACCTCAATAAACATAAAAAATCAACATATTCACGACCTTATACCTCCAGCAATAGCAAATCACCATAACTTAGGAACCCAAACCTATTCGGGATTTATTTGTTAAAATATCATTCTTAACATCAAATATCATCCAAAATATATTAGAAATCAACCTCAAAACAGAGCTTAACATAGAAATACGAAAATCACCAAGATCTCACTAAGAATCTTGAATTTAACAACTAATTCATGTTTATAACATTAAAACAACTCAAAAACCATTAAGAAAGGATTGATAACTTGGGAATTTCAGTAAAGAATTGATCATTAGAGGAGAAGGATGAAGCTTACCTATAATGGTTGATCTCTCTTCAATTTGGGCAAGTTTTCTTGAAAATTCAAAGCAAGAATCAAAAGGATTTGATGAAACAAAGATTGGAAATCTTTTGGAAGATAAAATCCCAGCAAACAAGATGAAAATAAGAGGAGAGAAAAGTGTTTGGCTGATTGGAAGTTGAGAGAAAATGAAAAGAGAAAACTATCGTGAAATTAGTTATGAAAAGTCAACTTTAATTTTTCCTTTTTAAATCCCTTTTATTACTTTAATAAAATCATTATTAAAAGCTCTCAAATTAAAGAGAAATCTGATGAAAATAATTGGTAAAATTAGTTCCTTACAGATTCAAAGTTTCAATCCTTTACAAAATAGTCACTAGTCAAATTTTGCAAAATCTGCATTTTAGTCACTATACCAAAATGTAATATTTCCAAATCTCCTATTGTAAAATTGTTTTCACCATAATCATTTATATAATAAATGAGAATTTTTAGATATATTTCCATATTTTAAAACATCCCAAACTAGGTGTTCCCTAAGCCAACCTAAAGGGTTCGAACCGTTCCCAACCGGTCCGATTCAACATCTAAAATATCTAGGCCCAAAACCAGGGCGTTACAATATCTCTTTGTCCTTTATGTCTAGAATAGGAACAAGTCTTGGAATAGTCACACTTGTTTTGCCTATCTATTATTTCTTGATATCTAGAGTAGACAACAGACAAATAATATGTGATATCTCATATCAATTTATTCGAGCATGCCCATGCATTTTTAGTCTTACTCAATCAAGTGGCCTGTGATATGTTTCCTATTATGTAGGAAGGACAAATCCTATCTCGACCATTCATACCCCACTACACATAAATGAGGATTTTTAGATATTTTTCCATATTTTATAACATCCCGAACTAGGTGTTCCCTAAACCAACCTCAAGGGTTCGAACCGTTCCCGACCGGCCCGATTCAACATCTAAAACATCTAGGCCTAAAACCAGGGCGTTACAACTCTCCCCCACTTAAGAAATTTCGTCCTTGAAATTTACCTGGTGGAAAAAGGTTAGGAAACTGCTTTTTCATGTCATCCTTCCTTTCCCACGTGGCTTCCTCAACGCCATGATGTCTCCACAAGACCTTGACCAGCTCGATAGTCTTACCCCGGAGAACCTTGCTATCAATATCCAAAATCTCAATGGGCTCCTCATCATACGTCAAATCCGGATTCAGCTCAACCTCTTATACATGGAACACATTATGTATCTTTGCTAACTCTGAAGGCAATCCCAACTTGTAAGAAACATGACCCACACGTTCTATCACTTCATATGGTCCAATGAACCTCAGACTCAATTTTCCCTTCCGACCAAATCTCATCACCTTCTTCCAAGGTGAAACTTTCAGAAACACGCGTTCGCCAACTGCGAACTCTATCTCCTTACGCTTCAAATCCGCGTAAGTCTTTTGCCGGTCCGATGATGCCTTCAAACGCTCACAAATGAGCTTCACCTTCTCGGTGGTTCCTTTCAACAAAGTTGGCATCGAAATCAACTTTTTCCCCGTTTCAGCCCAACAAAGGGGAGTTTTACACTTCCTCCCGTATAAAGCCTCGTACGGTGCCATTTGAATGCTTGCCTGGTAACTATTATTATAAGCAAACTCAACCAAAGGCAAGTGCTTCTCAAAAGATCCTTGAAACTCAATAACGCAACACCTCAACATATCTTCAAGCACTTGGATATCACGCTCCGACTGCCCATCCGTCTGCAGATGATAAGAAGTACTGAAATTTAACCGCGTACCCAAGGCATGATGCAAACATACCCAAAACCTCGATGTGAACCTCGGATCCCTATTTGATACTATAGATTTCGGCACCCCGTGCAAACACACAATCTCAGCAATGTACACCTCAGCTAGCTTATCCAAGGTACACGTAGTATGCACTGGCAAGAAATGTGCACACTTCGTAAGGCGATCCACAATCACCCAAACAAAATTCTTTTTCGATGGCGACAAGGGCAACCCAGACACGAAGTCTATGGTAATCCTTTCCCACTTCTATTCTGGGATTCTCAACGGCTGCAACAACCCAGAAGGAACATGATGTTCAGCCTTAACCCGCTGACAAACCATACATTTGCTAACGAACTCGGCAACATCTTTCTTCAATCCCACCCAATAGTACTCATCTTTCAGATCACAGTACATTTTCGTACTACTAGGGTGCATAGCGAAAGGACTACTATGAGCTTCAGTCAGAATATTGCGCCTCAACTCCGCATCATTCGACACCACTATCCGACTCCCAAAACATAGAACACTATCATCACCGAAACTGAAGTCCGAAGGCCTTCCTTCCGCAATATCCTGAACGTAAGGTACAAGAGAATCATCAAGCAACTAGTTATCATTGATTATCTGAACCAAAGACGGCTTCACTTGAAACTCAGCAACAAGGCCACCATCTCGGGATATGCTCAAGCAAGCAAACATCACCCTCAATCCCACCACCACTTTCCGGCTCAAAGCAGCAGCCACAACATTGGCCTTTCCCGGATGATACTCGATTATTAGATCATAATCCTTAAGCAACTCCACCCAACGTTGTTGCCTAAGATTCAACTCCTTCTGAGACATGAGATACTTCAAACTCTTGTGATCTGTGTACACAGTACACTTCTCACCATATAGGTAATGTCTCCAAATATTTAAAGAGAACACCACTACCGCTAACTCAATATCATGCGTGGGATAGTTACGCTCATGCACCTTCAACTATCGCGATGCATAAGCTACCACCCTACCTTCTTGCAACGGCACACCCCCCAAACCAACATAGGATGCGTCACTATACACCACAAACTCTTTCCCAGATTCAGGTTGAATCAAGATAGGAGCTTGCGTCAAAGCTTCCTTTAGCTTCTCAAAAGCTTGTTGTCTCGCTTCTGACCATTCAAACTTAACATCCTTCTATAATAACTTCGTCAAAGGATTAGCAATCTTGGAAAATCCATCCACAACCTTCAGTATTAACCCGCCAAACCTAGGAAACTACGAACCTCATGAATAGACCTAGGAGGCTTCCAATTCACCACTGCCTCAATCTTCTTAGGATCAACATGAATTCCCTCGGCCGAAACCACATGACCAAGGAAAACAACCTCCTTCAACCAAAACTTACATTTACTCAGCTTGGCATAAAGCTGATTCTCTAGCAACACTTGCAAGACAATCCTCAAATGTTCCTCGTGCTCCTCCTCGGTACGAGAGTACACAAGGATGTCATCGATGAACACCACAACAAACTTATCTAAGAACTCATGAAATACACTGTTCATCATATCCATGAATGCAACAGGAGCATTCGTCAAACCAAAAGGCATCACCAGAAATTCATAATGCCCATACCTAGTCCGAAAAGCAGTTTTCGGCACAGCCACATCCTTAACCTTCAACTGGTAGTACCCAGACCTTAAATCAATCTTCGAGAACACAACTGCTCTACGAAATTGATCAAAAATATCATCTATCCTTGGCAAAGGATACTTATTCTTAACAGCCAACCTATTCAGCTGACGAGGATCAATGCACATTCTCATCGTGCCATCTTTCTTCTTTACAAACAAGACCGGTGCACCCCAAGGTGACACACTAGGCCGAATAAAGCCTCGGTCAAGTAACTCCTGAAGTTGCATCTTCAACTCCTCCAACTCCTTAGGTGCCATTCGATAGGGAGCAATGGAAATCGGAGTTGTATTCTGTAACACCCCAATTTTGGGCTTGGAAGTTTAGGTTCTGAACCGGACCGGTCTGATTTTCGGTTCGAATTTAAAAGGAGGTTTTAGGGAAATCCTAGTTCGGGATGCTTTAAAATTATGGAAAATATCTTAAAATCCTCTTTTAATATATTTAAGAGAGTGGTGAAGTGAATTTTGCAAAATAAGGTTTGGACATGCAACATTTTGAAATAGTGACTAAAATGCGATTTTTGAAAAGTTCAGTGGTGACTGTTTTGTAAGGATTGAAACTTTGAATCTTTAAGGAGCTAATTTACCAAAAAATGATTTCTCCAGATTTTTTTCTTTAATTTGAGTGAATCAAATAATGTTTTAATTAATTAGATGTGAAGAGAAACTACCTTTTGTTAAAATCATAACTACTTTTTCCTAAAACTTTCTCATTCCTTTTTCTCTCAAAATTCCATCATCCAAACACTTTTATCCAGCAACTTTTTCTTTGATCTTCACTTCAATTGATGAGATTTCAATCATCAATTAGTTCCTAAACCATCTTACATCAAATCCTTTTGATTTCTTCATTGGATTTTCAAGCAAATTGGCTCAAATCAAGGAGAAATCACCATTTAGAGGTAAGGTTGTTCTTCTCCTCTAAATACTCAGTTCTTTACTGAAATTCCCAAGTTATCAATCCTTAATTTAAGTTTTATAAATGGTTTTAATGGTAGAAGCTTGATTTTGGCTTAAAACTCAAGATTTGGAGGAAATCTTGAAGAATTTCGTGGTGATTGTTTGGGCTCTGTTTTGAGATGTTTCTTAAATGTATTTTGGATGTCTAATGATGTGTAAATGAGGTTTTATCAATGCAATCCCGAATAGGTTGTGTTTCCTAAGTTTTTGCTTATGAAAATGGTGGTTTTTGGGGTGATCTTGGTGTTCTGTTATAGCTGGAGGTATAAGGACGAGTTTAGGTTCATTTTGGATGTTAATTGATGTTTAGAAATGGTTAGAAGTGATGGATCTTGGCTGGGTTATGTTTTGGAAGAGTTTGGAGGTGATTTCGGTTGTGTTTGGTAGCCGAAATGTTAGATTTATGTAGATCAGCGAGTTGGGTTGTGTTGCTGGTGTTTTTAATACATGATGATGCATTAATCCTCTGTTGTTATGTGTTTAAAACAGGGGAGAATGATCCGGAAGAAATAGAGGTGGCGTGGGAGGTTTCGGATGCTTGGAAGGCTTGTCGGCTAGCATAGTTTTGTGTATCTGTGAGTGGAAAAGAGTTTTCCAGCTTTGAAACATTTTGGACTAGGTTTTGGGAGCTTAGTTTAAGTCTAAACAACTTAGCTAAGCTCAAGAGTAAGTAAATGGAACTTCTCTCTTGGTTTGTGCTATGGTTTGGTTTCAAATGCACTTGGAGTGGTTGTGTTTTAATTACTGTTTTTACGCATGTTTAGTCATGGTTTAATGTTGGTTTTGAAAGCTATATGTTGAAGGATGCTCAAGGTAAGAGATCCTTGTTTTGGCATGTTGTTAAATTGGTAATGTTGCATGGTGATGCATGGTGTTTAATGGCTTTGTTTAATGCTTTAAAACAGTGAATTGATGATGGTATTTGATGTGTATTGGCAAGTGATGTAAGTGGTTTTTGGTTACTTTAATCGGATATAGTTAGCCGGATATAGGATTGGGTGTACCATGAATAAAGTCGCCTTGGATGTCGAGGGGTTGTGATTGTACCGTAAACTCCATCTAAGTATCCTAACGAGAGAGGTAAGATCACAATGGTGGTTAAAAGTCCGTGTGTGGATCTTGGTAAGCTCACAACGGTGGTTAAAAGCCCGTGTAAGGATTTTGGGTAAGATCTCAACGGTGGTTAAAAGTCCTTGTGAGGATCTTGTTAAGATCTCAACGGTGGTTAAAAGTCCGTGTGAGGATCTTGTTATGCTCACAACGGTGGTTAAAAGTCCGTGTGAGGATCTTGTTAAGGTCACAACGGTGGTTAAAAGTCCATTTGTGGATCTTGTGTTATGCGTCCCGTACTCTCGTTAGTGGATTATACAACTACCGATGAGTGATGCTGAGGGGTTGTGATTGTACCGTTAAACTCCATCGTGGGTGTTGAGGGGTTGTGATTGTACCGGTAAACTTCACCTTGTGTTGTTCGGTAGTGTGTATGAAGCGTGTGGGACAACGCTCGTAATCCGCGTATCCGATTGTGTCTTGAGTTGAAATGGTTTGTGAATTATCACTTGAAAGCCAATATAATGTTTTTGAATGTAATGAAGCGAGAGATGATTGAAATGATGCAAGGTTGCATGGGAAGTGTGTAATGGTTTAAGAGTGCATGTATTACTTGTTAAGCTTGAGCAAGTGTATATCTTCTATTGTGAATGATGCATATGTGCGTGGAATCTCTTTAGTGCATTGAAGTCTTGTGAAGGCTTGTTTAAAAAGGCATGTAATGCAGATGTTGCTTTTGTAGTTCATGTGTATTGCATTTGTGGAATGCATGAGATTGTTAGAAGGAGCAAATGGTTTTCAAAAGGTATTTTGCTTTGAAATGATCATCAAGCATGAGGAAAGTATGTTGTGAAGTGGAAGTGGTTTCCAAGGAATTTGAGTTTAACTTTGCATGTGGTGTTCATGCATGGAAATGCTTAAATAATAGTTTTTGCAAGAATGTGTTTTGGGGTGAGTTGTTTAGCTTTTCTAAGTTAAAGGTTGGATTTCATGTTGAGCAATGCATGGTTTAAAGCATGTTCTTTCAAAAGAGGTTTTTTTCAAATAATGCTTTGGTTTATTAAATTGTAACTACATTTAAAGAGGGTTTTATGATTCGCTGCATTGATGGTGTTTTGGTTTTGAGCATTCCTCACTAAGCATTATGTGCTTACGCTCCTTTTTGTCCATCAATGCAGATATTTGAAGTTGGGACAACAAGAAGCAATGGATTCAAGAAGAGCTCCACTTGAGAAGTATGTCTTGGTTTATAGCTATAGATAATAGAGGCAATGGGGGAAGAGTCTTTTATGTTGATGTGTAATGAGATTGTGTATGTTGAACAAGTTCGGTTTATGGTTTGAACTATGTGGTTTATCGCTTTGTAACATTTGAATCTTCTTCTTCATAAGTTGTTATGCTATGCTTCTTGTTTTAAAAGCATGATCAAGTGTTGAATGTGTTGAATGAGTTGGTGCACCTAAGGTTTGATTTGTATCTAGTTGTTAATGCAATTTGGTACTTATGATGCCTGGCTTGTTGTTGATTGGGTGAGGAATGGTTTAAAGTTTGTTTGGTTGGTTTTGGATGTTAGGATGCATGCCTATAGACTTGTGGATTTTCCTAATTGATGCCATGAATGTGTTTTGATGATGCAAATATGTACCTTATATGTATGATGACTTGTTGGCATGATTAGGAGGTCATTAGAATGTGTTTGAGTGGATAAATGTGTGTTAAACCAGCAAATTCTGCACTTTCTAGGCAATCCGTATCGGAACGGGCACTAGCGTTTCGAAACGGGGGCCTGTAATGGCCTTCGTGTATCGAAACGAGTAGAGGTCGTTCCGAAACGTTTTGGCCACTGCCAGACCCTGTTTCGATACAGGTCTCGAAACGAACCCGTGTTTCGGAACGATCAACCCTGTTTCGAAACAGGTGACCGTTGGGCACTGATTTGAATGGTTTAAGGTTTGCAAGCTTTACATTTTAGTCCTGGAATTTGTATTTGCAATTGCTTGAGCTTGAGTTGTCTTTTTAAGCTGAAATTTGGCAGAGAGGCTTGTAATATGATTAATTGGGGTTTGGTTAAACTAAAATCTTGGAAGTCCATTTATTTTCCAAAATTTACATTTTGGTCCCTAACTTTTGTATGTTGTGCAATTGAGTCCCTTAATGTTTTCCGATCGTTGTGCTTTTCAAGCATGCTTTTCTCAAGGGTACGCTTAAGGTTAATGTACATCTAGATAAGATTAAAAAGAAAAAAATGGTCGTTAACAAGGTTGACTTTCGGGTTGACTTTGGTTTTCCCCGTGTAATCTTCGTAGTTCGGGTTAACCGTCTAGGCCGGGCTAAGGGGGTTACATTTGGTGGTATCAGAGCTAAGTTGCGAATATTTAGGGTGATGGTAAGTTTGTGGTAAGTTGTTATAATAAGTGTTTGATGTTTGTTCTTAAGTGTGGTTGAAAGTTGGTTGAAAAATGTGTTTTTGAGCGAATTGTTGATGTTTTTATCATGCTTTTTGGTTATGAATCATCCGTGAGCTAATGTGAACTTGTATTAATGATATGCTGGTGTTGTGAGTTGATTTTCTGAATGATGAAAATGTTATGGGTATGATATGTTGATATTATGATGTTGAGGGTGAATGTTGTTTGATGAAAGCATGATTGAAGTTTGCTGATTGATATGCTCGATGTTTGTGATATCAATGTTTTTATTGATTGTTATGTCATGTAGAAGGGGGAGAATTTGGGATACCCATTTCCTTATTATTATAGCTATTGTGTTATGTTGGAGTTGGAGTCTTGAATCCTTGCTTGAAGCTGGCCTGATCGTTTTGTTTGTTTTGTTATCATTGCTTGTTGTTAATAGCACGATGGAATCGATGAGAGAATGGCAGTTGGGTGAGCTGGTTGCTGCTTTAGAGCAGGTTGTTAAGGCGTGGAATTCACCTTTTGGTGGAGGTGTTTCGTTTCAGTCTACAGTGCCTGGAGTTGAGGTAGTAAGGCTGGAGGAGGAAGCTGGTTCTGTGATGAAGGGTTCATCACCTATAGTTCAAGAGGTGTCGGGAACATCTCAGGCCGTGGTGAAAGTGAGGCCTGTAGACGTGCCGACTGAGGGACACGTGAGTCTGTCAAAACATCGTTTATATGATTTGGGAGCTGTGGAGTATCATGGTTCGACACCTGAGGCGTTTGAGGCCTGGTTAGCCAGTGTAATTCTGATTTTGGATCAGGAAGGGTGTGACTATGCCTGTAAGCTGGGAAGTGTCGTCTCGTTGATGTTGGAGGACGCTTGTGCCTGGTGGACATCTGTGGCGGTGGCAACGCATATCCACGATATAGACTGGGAGTTCTTTGTGTCTGCCTTTAATGGAAGATACCTTGGAGAGAAGTTCTCAAGGGTTAAGCAACGTGGGGGTGTGGCTTCAGATTATGAAGGAGGGAAAAGTTTAAGCAAGAGAGCTGTGGGCACTGACCTCGGGAGCGGTCAGCGTAAGAGGCTACGTGATGGAAGGGTTTGCTTGAATCGAAGTCTGGGTGGTAGTGCAGATGTGGGTCAAGTGCTACATGATCAAGGAGTGATAGCTCGGTTGCCGATGTGTGACCATTGTAGAAGGTGTCATGTTGGAGGTTGTTGGGGCGTGGGAGTTTGTTGGAACTGGGGTTCTAAGGAGCATGTGAAGCGAAATTGTCCTCAAGTGGTGAGATCGGCTTCAGTGGGTGCAAAAGGGTCTCAGAAGGGTCATGGGTGCGGCCGAGACAAAGTTCGGAGGTGGCAGGAAAGGCAGAAAGGTGTGAGGAGCTTGGGGGATGAATCTTGTTGGAATTGTGGGTCTGTCGGACATTTGAGACGAAATTGTTTGGAGTTGGTTTAGGGTAGTCAGGGTTCTTTACCGCAGGGAGACGGTGATGACCTTAAAGTGTTGGTTGATGCTGCGACGGTGCGGCTAGAGAATGATGGTTCTACGAGGAAGAGAGTTTGTCTGTTGAAGCTCCGGGGCAGTGAGGTGATTACAAGTAACCTTTTTAAGTAATCTTTGCCTTAGTTATCTTTGTTTGGTTTCGGTTGGGTATTCTTTGGTTAGCAGATTGTTAGAATGGTAGAGTTGGACAAGTTAGAAGTGAGGTAAGAGGTTGTTCTTAGGCGGATTCTGAGGATGTTATTGGTGGGTGTGAACCGACATACATGCACAATTAAAACCATTTGTTATATACTATATTATATATGTTGGTACATGCATACATGCGACATGACATTAGAAGTTTTGCATACATGTACACATACATTGATAGGGCATATTGGTGACCATGCATACGAACGTTCACACTTGCTAATAGCTAATTGGGTCCGTTAGTGTTGTGGTAGGATTAGGTTGGATGGTGGGTTTTAAGAGTTGTTTTGGTGCTAGGAGAATGTTAGAAGTAATGGAGGGTAGTAAGCGAGCTGTCAGTAATAGAGAGTGCGATCTAGCATGTTGGCAGTAGGAAAGTGTTTTGGTGCTTAAAGAGTTTAGCGGTGAGGTGGTGAGGAGACTACCGGTTGAAGTTAGAATCGGTCAAAGTGGTTGTGAATAGCTAATAGATGTGGTAGTTTCTTTGTGTTAAGTGATGTTGTAGGTTAGGGGATGTGTTTCCAGAGTGCTGAGGTGTAACACCCCAATTTTGGGCTTGGAAGTTTAGGGTCTGAACGTGACCGGTCTGAGTTTCGGTTCGAATATAAAAAGGTGGTTTTAGGGAAAGCCTAGTTCGGGTTGCATTAAAAATATGGAAAAATATCTAAAAATCCTATTTTAATATATATAAGAGAGTGGTGAAATCAATTTTACAAAATAAGGTTTGGAAGTGTGACATTTCGAAATAGTGACTAAAATGTAATTTTTGAAAAGTTCAGTGGTGACTGTTTTGTAAGGATTGAAACTTTGAATCTTTAAGGAGCTAATTTACCCAAGGAAGGATTTCTCCAGATTTTTCTTAATTTTAATGACTCATTTAATGTTTAATTAATTAAAAGAAAAGAGGGAAACCATATTTTAGCTTTTCATAACTAACTTTCTTAAAAACTTTCTCATCTCATTTTCTCTCAAAATTCCCTCAGCCAAACCCATTTCCACAGCAGCATTTCTTTTGATTTTCACACTAAATGATGAGGTTTCAATCATCAATTGATTCCTAATCCTTTCTACATCAAATCCTCTTCATTTGCTTATTGAATTTTCAAGGATTTTGGTTCTAAACAAGGGGAAATCTACATTTAGAGGTAAGGATGTCCTTCTCCTCCAAATACTCATTTCTTTACTGAAATTCCCAAGTTCTCAATCCTTAAATTAAGTTTTATGAAAGGTTTTAATGTTGTGATCTTGATTTTGGCTTAAAACTCAAGATTTGGATTAAATCTTGACGAAATTCGTGATGAATGTTTGGGCTGTGTTTTGAGATGTATTTTTAATGTATTTTGGATGTTTAATGATGTGTAATTAAGGTTTAATCAATGCAATCCCGAATAGGTTGATTTTCCTAAGTTTTTACTTGTGAAAATGGTGGTTTTTGGGGTGATCTTGGTGTTCTGTTATAGCTGGAGGTATAAGGACGAGTTTAGGATCTTTTTGGATGTTAATTGATGTTTAAAAATGTTTAGAAGTGATGGATCTTGGCTGGGAAATGTTGTGGATGAGTTTGGAAGTGATTTCGGTTGTGTTTGGTAGCCGAAATGCTAGATTTGATGTGAGCAGCGAGTTTAGGTGTAGTGGCTGAAGATTTTAATGCATGATGATGCATTAATCCTCTGCTTTGATGTTTTTAAAACATGGGAGACATCTTCGGATCCTTGTGGTGTTGATCCAGAGGCTTGAACGGCGTTTCGGCAAGCTTGCGAAACAGAATTAGTGAGTGAAATTGGGTTTTCAGCTTTGAAACCAATGTTTGAAGGTTTTGGGAGCTTAGTTTAAGTCTAAGCAACTTAACTAAGCTCAAGAGTAAGTTTTCGGAGAAACTCTCTCTTTGATGAACCATGAGATGGTTGGATGCAATGTATTTAATTTGCATGTTTAAATTCTATTTTGAAAGCATGTTTTAGCATGATTAATGCATGTTTTGAAAGCCATGTGTTGAAGGATGCTCAAGGTAAGTGATCCTTGGTTTGATATTGATAAATGTGGTTTTGATGCATAGTGATGTATGATGGTTTAATGGCTTTGATTAATGCTTTAAAACAGTGGATTGTTGATGATAATTGATGTATATTGGCAAGTGATGTGTTGGTTTTAAAGTACTTGAATCGGATATAGTTAGCCGTCTATAGGATTGGGTGCACCTTGAATAAAGTCGCCTTGGATGTTTAGGGGTTGTAATGGTACCGTAAACTCCATCCAAGTACACTAACGAGATGTCTAAGATCATAATGGTGGTTAAAAGGCCGTGTGAGGATCTTGTGTTGTGTGTCCCGTGTTCTCGTTAGTGATGTTATACAACTACCGATGAGTGATGTGGAGGGGTTGTAATTGTACCGTTAAACTCCATCACGGGTGTTGAGGGGTTGTGATTGTACCGGTAAACTCCACCTTGTGTGTTCGGTAGTGTGTATGAAGCGTACGGGACAACGCTTGTAATCTGCGTATCCGATTGTGTTTTATGTTGAAAATGGTTATGGTTTATCACTTGAAAGCCAATATGACATGTTGATGTTAATGAAGCATGAGATGCTTGTTGTGTATGCATTCTTGCATGAGAAATGATGTTTATGAGTCTAAAGGCCTTTGAAAGGTATTTTATAAAATGCATTATTGTGTTGTTTCTTTAGAGCATGCCTCACTAAGCAAATTTGCTTACGCTCTCTTTCTTGAACCAATAATGCAGAGAATTGAAGTGTTTGAGGGCAGCAAAGAGGCTAAGAATCCAAGGGAAAGCTAAGCTCATGTATGGTGACTTTTTCACACATTATTAGTTTTTGATATTTTGGCAATGGGAACCTAGGTTGTGTTTTTGGGAGATGTTTTGGACTCCCTAAGTGTGGCATGATGCCTATGATGTTTTGGACTTGTAAATAGCCATTTTGATGCTTGTTTTGGTGATTTGATGATTGGTTGGTTTTGTGTATTAGGATGCATGCCTATAGTTTTGTGAATTGTCCTAATTGATGCCATGATTGTGTTTAATGATGCAAACATGTACCTAATATGTATGATGACTTGTTGGCATGATTAGGTGGTCATTAGGATGTGTTTGAGTGGTTAATTGAATGTTAAACCAGCAAATTCTGCACTTTCTGGGCGCTTCGTATCGGAACGATCACTAACGTTTCGAAACGGGGGCCTGTAATGGCCTTCGTGTTTCGAAACGGGTAGAGGCCATTCCGAAACGAATTGGCCACTGCCAAGCCCTGTTTCAAAACAGGTCTTGAAACGAACCCGCGTTTCGGAACTGTCAACCCCCGTTCCGAAAAAGATGACCGTTGGGCACTGATTTGAAAGGTTTTGTGGTTTGCAAGTTTTACGTTTTAGTCCTGAATATTGTTTTTGCAATTGCTTGAGTTTGAGATGTCCGTTTAAGGCAAAATTTGGCAGGGAAGCATGTAATATGATTAATTTCATATTGGTAACTTAAAAATCGGTTAAGTCCTCTTATTTTCCAGAATTTACGTTTTGGTCCCTAATAGTTGTAATTTGTGCAATTGAGTCCCTTAACGTTTTCTGATTGCTATGCTTTTCAAGTTTGTGTTTCTCCAGAGTACGCTTAGGATTAATAAGGATCTAGACAAGTTTAAAAAGAAAAAAAGGGTCGTTAATCAAGGTTGACTTTCGGGTTGACTTTGGTTTTCCCCGTGTAATCTTCGTAGTTCGGGTCAACCGTCTAGGCCGGGCTAAGGGGGTTACATTTGGTGGTATCAGAGCTGAGTTCTTGAGTATTTGGGAATGGTTATGTGGGTGATATATGTATGATTTCTTGGTATGCCTTTTAAATGAATGTATGGTGCATGAATTGTAAAGTATGTTGCAATTATGATGTTATGCTATGTTGAAGCATGTTAGAGAGACCCATTGCCATATCAAAACTAATGAAATGAATTTTTTTTGAAAAATGAGCTTGAGTGCTTGGATTACTTACCTTGTTGGACCTAATTATGTTTATTGCATTTGTGTTAGTGCATTGTTTTAGTGAATAGGACCTCGTAGAGAGACGAGAGTTAATACGCGAGCTATGGCTCAGAACGAGAATGAGGAGAATGTCGATAATGTTGTAGATTTACCTCCTCCTCCTGGTGGTGGACCACCTGGTGGTGGTGGTGCTGGAGGTGATGGAGCTGGTGTTGGTGCTGGTGCTGGGGTCGCTGGACCTGAAGGTGGGCAGGGGCAAGCTGCTCCTGACATGACAATGTTGATACATGCTATTGCTGGAGCCTTTCAGGCGGTAGTAGCTGGAGCTCATGGAGCTGGGCATCAGAGTGATGCTAATGCTAGACTACCTTTGGAATGTTTGTGCAGTCTGGGAGGGACTGAGTTTAGAGGTTTGTCTGCTGAGGGTTCTGAATCTTGGTTGGAAAGTACCAAGAGGATACTGGGACAAATGAACTGCAATGATGTGCAGAAGTTAGGATGTGTGGTATCGCTGTTGCATGATGATGCGTATACCTGGTGGACGACCGCTGTCTCCAGAATGGATGAAGTTGATGTGACTTGGACGTTTTTTCTGAACGCGTTTAAGAGGAGGTATCTATGTGTGCGATACCTGGATGAAAAGAAAAGAGAGTTCATGTCTCTTACACAAGGGAGCATGACAGTAGCTGAGTACGAGATCCAATTTGTCCGTCTCAGTCAGTACGCACCTGAGATTATCCCTGATGAGCGGGAGAGGTGTGAACGTTTCCAATATGGTTTGGTGACGGATGTAAAGACCTTTATGCTTGCAGCTGAGTACACTGATTTTGATGTGCTGGTTAGTAGGGCGAAGGATATTGAGCAGAACCTGGGTTTGTCTTCCAGGAGTGTTGGTTCCGGCTCGGGCAAGCGAGCTGCTGAGTATAGTTCCGGTGGTGGACGAAATAAGAGAGGACGAGATAGGAGGTATCAGTCTTCTGCTAGGCGTGGTGGTGGAGGGCATGGTGCGCCTGTTCAGGGAGACAGGGCGAGAGCTGATCAGAACACATGCTGGGCGTGTGGATCGCGTGGCCATTTGAGGCGTGATTGTCCTAGAGCAGCGAGGGAGGTTCAGGCTCCTATTGTAGTAGCTGGTAATTCATGCTGGAATTATGGTTCGGCAGACCACATGAGGAGGGAATGTCCTTTGTTGGCTGGTGGTGGTCAGGGACGTGCTCCTGGAGTTGTTGCACCATAGAGAGGTTGTGGGCGCGACCGTGGTAACTTCTAGCGCAGAGATGATGGCGGAAGGAATGTGGTGCATGTGGTGGCTGTCCAACCTGAGGGTGGTGGTCAGGCTCGAGTGTATGCGTAGCGAGAGGGGAGGAATGACACGAATGTGATCGCAGGTACCTTCACTTTGCAATCCTTGTCATTACTTTCCTTGATTGATTCTGGATCTACACACTCATACATATTGCGTGAACATGCTCAATTGCTTGGTTTGCCTGTTGAGTCTTTGGATGTTGGTATACGTGTAACTAGTTCCTTTGGTGAGACCGTTGTGACACGGAAGTTGTATAGAAGATGTCCCTTGGTTGTTCAAAATCATGTTTTTCATGTTGATCTTATGGAATTGCCATTCTATGGTTTTGATGTAATCCTTGGTATGGATTGGCTTGTTGAACATCGAGCTGTGGTGGATTTTGAGAACAAGCGAGTTTCGTTGAAGCTTGCGGATGATTATGAGGTAGTGGTGGTTGGTGAGAATGTGAAGTTTCTTGCCAATGTGGTGTCTACATTGGAGGCGAGCCGGATGCCGAGGCAAGGTTGTGAAGCCTACCTAGCCTTTGTGATGAATCCTAGCTCTAAAGAGTTGCGAGTGCAAGATATCAGGACTGTGCGAGAGTTTCCTGGTGTGTTTCCGGAGGAGTTACCTGGATTGCCTCCTAACCGAGAGGTGGAGTTTGGAATTGAGTTGTATGAGAATACAACTTCAGTTTCCATTACTCCTTATCGAATGGCACCTAAGGAGTTGAAAGAGCTGAAGACGCAACTTCAGGAGTTGCTTGATCGTGGTTTCATTCGGCCGAGTGTGTCACCTTGGGGTGTACCGGTCTTGTTTGTGAAGAAAAAGGATGGCACTATGAGAATGTGCATCGATTACCGTCAGCTGAACAAGTTGACTATCAAGAATCGGTATCCATTGCCGAGGATTGGTGACCTTTTCGATCAATTTCAGGGAGCGGCTATGTTCTCTAAGATTGACTTAAGGTCAGGGTATTACCAGTTGAAGGTGAAGGATGTGGATGTGCCAAAGACAGCTTTCAGAACGAGGTATGGGCATTATGAGTTCCTTGTGATGCCGTTTGGTTTGACGAATGCTCCTGCAGCTTTCATGGACATGATGAATAGAGTGTTCCATGAATATTTGGACAAGTTTGTTGTGGTGTTCATTGATGATATCCTCGTGTACTCTCGTACTGAGGATGAGCATGAGGGGCATTTGAGGATTGTGTTGCAGGCCTTGTTGGAGAATCAGCTTTATGCTAAGTTAAGCAAGTGTGAGTTCTGGCTCAGGGAAGTTGTGTTCCTTGGTCATGTGGTTTCTGCTGAGGGGATTCGTGTTGATCCTCAGAAAATTGAGGCAGTGATGAGTTGGAAGCCTCCTAAGTTTGTTCATGAAGTCTGTAGTTTCCTTGGTTTGGCAAGATACTATCAGAGGTTTGTGGATGGATTTTCAAAGATTGCTGCACCTTTGACGAAGTTGTTGCAGAAGGATGTTAAGTTCGAGTGGACGGAAGTGAGACAGCAGGCTTTTGAAAAGCTGAAGGCAGCTTTGACGCAAGCTCCTATCTTGGTTCAGCCTGAATCAGGGAAAGAGTTTGTGGTGTATAGTGACGCATCCTACGTTAGTTTGGGATGTGTGTTGATGCAAGAGGGTAAGGTGGTGGCTTATGCATCGCGCCAGTTGAAGGTGCATGAGCGCAATTATCCTACGCATGACATTGAATTGGCTGCGGTGGTTTTTGCTTTGAAAATTTGGAGACATTACCTGTATGGTGAGAAGTGTACGGTGTACACGGATCACAAGAGTTTGAAGTATCTGATGTCTCAGAAAGAGTTGAATCTTAGGCAATGACGTTGGGTGGAGTTGCTTAAAGATTACGATCTGACGATCGAGTGCCATCCGGGAAAAGCTAATGTTGTAGCGGATGCCTTGAGTAGGAAGGTAGCAGTGGAGTTGAGGGCTATGATTGCCAGCTTGAGTATTTCACGAGATGGCGGTCTTGTGGCTGAGTTGCAAGTGAAACCATCCTTGATTCAGTTGATAAAGGATAAGCCACTGTTGGATGATTCCTTGGTGTCACATGTTTTGGATATTGCTGAGGATAGGCCATCGGATTTCTGTTTTAATGATGATGGAGTTTTATGTTTTGGGAGTCGGATAGTAGTGCCCAATGATGCTGAGTTGAGGCGTGCTATTATGAATGAAGCTCACAGTAGACCTTTTGCTATGCACTCTGGTAGTACTAAGATGTATCGTGATCTTCGTGATGAGTACTATTGGGTGGGTTTAAAGAAAGATGTTGCTGAGTATGTGAGCAAGTGCATGGTTTGTCAGCGAGTTAAAGCTGAGCATCAGTTTCCTTCTGGGTTGTTGCAACCGTTGAGGATTCCTGAGTGGAAGTGGGAAAGGATTACCATGGACTTTGTGTCTGGTTTGCCTTTGTCGCCATCGAAGAAGAATTCGGTGTGGGTGTTTGTGGATCGCCTGACGAAGTGTGCGCATTTCTTACCTGTGCATAATACGTACACTTTGGACAAGCTTGCAGAGCTGTACATTGCGGAGATTGTGCGGTTGCATGGTGTGCCAAAGTCGATAGTGTCGGATAGAGATCCGAGGTTTACATCGCGTTTCTGGGAGTGTTTACATCAGGCTTTGGTTACACGGCTGAATTTCAGTACTTCTTATCATCCACAGTCGGATGGACAGTCTGAGCGTGTTATCCAACTGCTGGAGGATATGTTGAGGTGCTGTGTGATTGAGTTTCATAGCTCTTGGGAGAAGCATTTGCCGTTGGTGGAGTTTGCTTATAACAATAGTTACCAGGCAAGTATTCAAATGGCACCCTATGGAGCCTTGTACGGGAGGAAGTGTAGAACTCCTCTTTGTTGGGCTGAAACAGGCAAGTATTCAAATCGACAGAAGTCTTATGCGGATTTGTAGCGTAAGGAGATTGAGTATGCGGTAGGTGACCATGTGTTTTTAAAAGTTTCGCCTTGGAAAAAGGTGATGAGGTTTGGTCGAAAGGGTAAGTTGAGCCCTAGGTACATTGGACCATACGAGGTGATTGAACGTGTGGGTCCTGTTGCGTACAAGTTGAGGTCGCCGCAAGAGTTGGAAAAGATTCATGATGTGTTTCATGTCTCTATGCTTCGGAGGTATAGATCGGATCCTTCGCATGTTATGCATGTGGACGAAGTGGAGTTGAATCAAGACTTGACCTATGATGAGGAGCCGGTGGAAATTCTGGATTCAGACAGTAAAGTTCTTCGAGGCAAGACCATTGAGTTGGTAAAGGTGTTGTCGAAGCATCGTGGTGTTGAGGAAGCCACGTGGGAAAGAAAGGATGACATGGAGAAGCAGTTTCCATACCTTTTTCCTCCAGGTAAATTTTGAGGACGAAATTTCTTAAGGGGGAGAGTTGTAACACCCCAATTTTGGGCTTAGAAGTTTAGGGTCTGAACCGGACCGGTCTGATTTTCGGTTCGAATATAAAAAGGTGGTTTTAGGGAAAGCCTAGTTCGGCTTGCATTAAAAATATGGAAAAATATCTAAAAACCTCTTTTAATATATATAAGAGAGTGGTGAAATCAATTTTACAAAATAAGGTTTGGAAGTGTGACATTTCGAAATAGTGACTAAAATGTAATTTTTGAAAAGTTCAGTGGTGACTTTTTTGTAAGGATTGAAACTTTGAATCTTTAAGGAGCTAATTTACCCAAGGAAGGATTTCTCCAGATTTTTCTTAATTTTAATGACTCATTTAATGTTTAATTAATTAAAAGAAAAGAGGGAAACCATATTTTAGCTTTTCATAACTAACTTTCTTAAAAACTTTCTCATCTCATTTTCTCTCAAAATTCCCTCAGCCAAACACATTTCCACAACAGCATTTCTTTTGATTTTCACACTAAATGATGAGGTTTCAATCATCAATTGATTCCTAATCCTTTCTACATCAAATCCTCTTCATTTGCTTATTGAATTTTCAAGGATTTTGGTTCTAAACATGGAGAAATCTACATTTAGAGGTAAGGATGTCCTTCTCCTCTAAATACTCAGTTCTTTACTGAAATTCCCAAGTTCTCAATCCTTAAGTTAAGTTTTATGAAAGGTTTTAATGTTGTGATCTTGATTTTGGCTTAAAACTCAAGATTTGGATTAAATCTTGAAGAAATTCGTGATGAATGTTTGGGCTCTGTTTTGAGATGTCTTTTTAATGTATTTTGGATGTTTAATGATGTGTAATTGAGGTTTAATCAATGCAATCCCGAATAGGTTGATTTTCCTAAGTTTTTACTTGTGAAAATGGTGGTTTTTGGGGTGATCTTGGTGTTCTGTTATAGCTGGAGGTATAAGGATGAGTTTAGGATCTTTTTGGATGTTAATTGATGTTTAAGAATGTTTAGAAGTGATGGATCTTGGCTGGGAAATGTTGTGGATGAGTTTGGAAGTGATTTCGGTTGTGTTTGGTAGCCGAAATGCTAGATTTGATGTGAGTAGCGAGTTTAGGTGTAGTGGCTGAAGATTTTAATGCATGATGATGCATTAATCCTCTACTTTGATGTGTTTAAAACAGGGGAGACATCTTCGGATCCTTGTGGTGTTGATCCGGAGGCTTGAACGGCGTTTCGGCAAGCTTGCGAAATGGAATTGGTGAGTGAAATTGGGTTTTCAGCTTTGAAACCAATGTTTGAAGGTTTTGGGAGCTTAGTTTAAGTCTAAGCAACTTAACTAAGCTCAAGAGTAAGTTTTCGAAGAAACTCTCTCTTTGATGAACCATGAGATGGTTGGATGCAATGTATTTAATTTGCATGTTTAAATTCTGTTTTGAAAGCATGTTTTAGCATGATTAATGCTGGTTTTGAAAGCCATGTGTTGAAGGATGCTCAAGGTAAGAGATCCTTGGTTTGATATTGATAAATGTGGTTTTGATGCATGGTGATGCATGATGGTTTAATGGCTTTGATTAATGCTTTAAAACAGTGGATTGTTGATGATAATTGATGTATATTGGCAAGTGATGTGTTGGTATTAAAGTACTTGAATCGGATATAGTTAGTCGGCTATAGGATTGGGTGCACCGTGAATAAAGTCGCCTTGGATGTTGAGGGGTTGTAATGGTACCGTAAACTCCATCCAAGTACACTAACGAGATGTCTAAGATCATAATGGTGGTTAAAAGGCCATGTGAGGATCTTGTGTTGTGTGTCCCGTGTTCTCGTTAGTGATGTTATACAACTACCGATGAGTGATGTGGAGGGGTTGTAATTGAACGGTTAAACTCCATCACGGGTGTTGAGGGGTTGTGATTGTACCAGTAAGCTCCACCTTGTGTGTTCGGTAGTGTGTATGAAGCGTATGGGACAACGCTTGTAATTCGCGTATCCGATTGTGTTTTATGTTGAAAATGGTTATGGATTATCACTTGAAAGCCAATATGACATGTTGATGTTAATGAAGCATGAGATGCTTGTTGTGTATGCATTGTTGCATGAGAAATGATGTTTATGAGTCTAAAGGCCTTTGAAAGGTGCTGTTTCTTTAGAGCATGCCTCACTAAGAAAATGTGCTTACGCTCTCTTTCTTGAACCAATAATGCAGAGAATTGAAGTGTTTGAGGGCAGCAAGGAGGCTAAGAATCCAAGAGAAAGCTAAGCTCGTGTATGGTGACTTTTTTCACACATTATTAGTTTTTGATATTTTTGCAATGGGAACCTAGGTTGTGTTTTTGGGAGATGTTTTGGACTCCCTAAGTGTGGCATGATGCCTATGATGTTTTGGACTTGTAAATGGCCATTTTGATGCTTGTTTTGGTGATTTGATGATTGGTTGGTTTTGTGTATTAGGATGCATGCCTATAGACTTGTGAATTGTCCTAATTGATGCCATGATTGTGTTTTGATGATGCAAACATGCACCTAATATGTATGATGACTTGTTGGCATGATTAGGTGGTCATTAGGATGTGTTTGAGTGGTTAATTGAATGTTAAACCAGCAAATTCTGCACTTTCTGGGCAATCTGTATCGGAACAGGCACTAACGTTTCGAAACGGGGGCCTGTAATGGCCTTCGTGTTTCGAAACGGGTAGAGGCCGTTCCGAAACGAATTGGCCACTGCCAAGCCCTGTTTCAAAACAGGTCTCGAAACGAACCCGCGTTTCGGAACGGTCAACCCCCGTTCCGAAACAGATGACCGTTGGGCACTGATTTGAATGGTTTTGTGGTTTGCAAGTTTTACGTTTTAGTCCTGAATATTGTTTTTGCAATTGCTTGAGTTTGAGATGTCCGTTTAAGGCGAAATTTGGCAGGGAAACATGTAATATGATTAATTGCATATTGGTAACTTAAAAATCGGTTAAGTCCTCTTATTTTCCAGAATTTACGTTTTGGTCCCAAATAGTTGTAATTTGTGTAATTGAGTCCCTTAACGTTTTCCGATCGCTGTGCTTTTCAAGTATGTGTTTCTCCAGAGTAAGCCTAGGATTAATACGCATCTAGACAAGTTTAAAAAGAAAAAAGGGTCGTTAATCAAGGTTGACTTTCGGGTTGACTTTGGTTTTCCCCGTGTAATCTTCGTAGTTCGAGTCAACCGTCTAGGCCGGGCTAAGGGTGTTACATGAGGTGTCTTGGCGTTGATGTTGCAATAGGAGGGATGTTTATGTAGGTGATGGTTCGCGGCAACCTTCGAGGAGTTGAGTAGAAGTTTCGTAATCTTATTATGGTTGTGTAGAATGGGCGGTATCCAGGTAAGGTTAGTGTTATGGTTAAAGCTTGAAGTGGAAAGGCAATGTAAGTTCAAGGGCCATTTTTGGTTGGCTGGGTACTTGTGAGAGGTGGTTTGCTTATCGTGTGTAAGTAAATCTCTGCTAAAGTCAGATAGGGGTTCGTGGAACAGCTGGCAGAGTTAAGGTTGAAGTCTTGTGATGTGGATTTCGAATGTTGTGTGGGTAGTTTGGTGAGTCATTATGGTAGTGATAGTGGCAGATGTGAAGGAATGCCATCAGTACGTTGAGAAGTTTGAGTAAGCAGTTGATGCTTAAGGAATTTTTGCTTGTTGTGGTAATCTTTGAAAGAAGCTGAGCAGTTTTGCAAGGGGGTTTTGGAAGCAGTGAAGGTTGTGGGTCACATGGTGGCTGAAACTGGATGGGTTGGTGTCACCTTGTGTGCGAGTTTTGGGAGTTATGAGATAAGGTGGAGTACGTTGTAAAATTTTGAAAGTTCTTCGAGTTGCTGGGGCTAAGCACGGTTCGGAATTGTGAAAGGTTAAGCTGAGGTTAACATCTGAGTGTTCTGGAAGTTTTGAATAGTATGTAGTGGTTTTGGGTTTGGTTATAGTGTGAGTTTGATTTGAGGAGGAGTTGTTTTTTTTGTGGTGTTCTGAGTGGAGGATGTTTCAGTGGTGGTTAAGTCTCTTGTGTTACTTTGTGTGTTGCTTTGAGAAGTTTGGTATCGTGCACTTTTCGTCGGTTGGAATTTCGAGGACAAAATTTCCTAAGAGGGGGAGAGTTGTAACACCCTAATTTTGGGCTTGGAAGTTTAGGGTCTGAACCAGACCGGTCTGATTTTCGGTTCGAATATAAAAGGAGGTTTTAGGGAAAGCCTAGTTCGGGATGCTTTAAAAAATATGGAAAAATATCTAAAAATCCTCTTTTAATATATATAAGAGAGTGGTGAAATCAATTTTACAAAATAAGGTTTGGAAGTGCGACATTTCGAAATAGTGACTAAAATGCAATTTTTGAAAAGTTCAGTGGTGACTGTTTTGTAAGGATTGAAACTTTGAATCTTTAAGGAGCTAATTTACCAAAGAAAGATTTCTCCAGATTTTTCTTAGATTTTAATGATTTAATTAATGTTTAATTAATTAAGTGAAAAGTGGAAAACCATATTTTAGATTTTCATAACTAACTTTTGTTAAAATTTTCTCATCTCATTTTCTCTCAAAATTTCCTCAGCCAAACACATTTCTACAACAACATTTCTATTGATTTTCACACTAAATGATGAGGTTTCAATCATCAATTGATTCCTAATCCTTCCTACATCAAAACCTCTTGATTTGCTTATTGAATTTTAAAGGATTTTGGCTCTAATCAAGGAGAAATCTACATTTAGAGGTAAGGATGTTATTCTCCTCTAAATGCTCAGTTCTTTACTGAAATTCCCAAGTTCTCAATCATTAAATTAAGTTTTATAAAAGGTTTTAATGTTGTGATCTTGATTTTGGCTTAAAACTTAAGATTTGGAAGAAATCTTGAAGAATTTCGTGGTGTTTGCTTGGGCTCTGTTTTGAGATGATTATTAAATGTATTTTGGATGTATAATGATGTGTAAATGAGGTTTGATCAATGCAATCCCGAATAAGTTATGTTTCCTAAGTTTTTGCTTATGAAAATGGTGGTTTTTGGGGTGATTTTGGTGTTCTGTTAATGTTGGAGGTATAAGGACGATTTTAGGTTCATTTTGGATGTTAATTGATGTTTAGAAATGGTTAGAAGTTATGGATCTTGGATGGGTTATGTTTTGGAAGAGTTTGGAGGTGATTTCGGTTGTGTTTGGTAGCCGAAATGTTAGATTTATGTAGAGCAGCGAGTTGGGTTGTGTTGCTGGTGTTTTTAATGCCTGATGATGCATTAATCCTCTGTTGTTATGTGTTTAAAATAGGGGAGAATGATTCGGAAGCAATAGAGGTGGCATGGGTGGTTTTGGATGCTTGGAAGGCTTGTCGGCTAGCATAGTTTTGGTTACTTTAATCGGATATAGTTAGCCGGCTATAGGATTAGGTGCACCGTGAATAAAGTTGCCTTGGATGTCGAGGGGTTGTGATTGTACCGTAAACTCCATCCAAGTATCCTAACGAGATAGGTAAGATCACAACGGTGGTTAAAAGTCCGTGTGTGGATCTTGGTAAGCTCACAACGGTGGTTAAAAGTCCATGTGAGGATTTTGGGTAAGATCTCAACGATGGTTAAAAGTTCGTGTGAGGATCTTGTTAAGATCTCAACGGTGGTTAAAAGTCCGTGTGAGGATCTTGTTAAGGTCACAACGGTGGTTAAAAGTCCGTGTGAGGATCTTGTTAAGGTCACAACGGTGGTTAAAAGTCCGTTTGTGGATCTTGTGTTATGCGTCCCGTACTCTCGTTAGTGGATTATACAACTACCGATGAGTGATGTTGAGGGGTTGTAATTGTACCGTTAAACTCCATCGCGGGTGTTGAGGGGTTGTGATTGTACCGGTAAACTTCACCTTGTGTTGTTCGGTAGTGTGTATGAAGCGTGTGGGATAACGCTCGTAATCCGCGTATCCGATTGTGTCTTGAGTTGAAATGGTTTGTTAATTATCACTTGAAAGCCAATATAATGTTTTTGAATGTAATGAAGCGAGAGATGCTTGAAATGATGCAAGGTTGCATGGGAAGTGTGTAATGGTTTAAGAGTGCATGTATTACTTGTTAAGCTTGAGCAAGTGTATATCTTCTATTGTGAATGGTGCATATGTGCGTAGAATCTCTTTAGTGCATTGAAGTCTTGTGAAGGCTTGTTTAAAAAGGCATGTAATGCAGATGTTGCTTTTGTAGTTCATGTGTATTGCATTTGTGGAATGCATGAGATTGTTAGAAGGAGCAAATGGTTTTCAAAAGGTATTTTGCTTTGAAATGATCATCAAGCATGAGGAAAGTATGTTGTGAAGTGGAAGTGGTTTCCAAGGAATTTGAGTTTAACTTTGCATGTGGTGTTCACGCATGGAAAGGTTTAAATAATAGTTTTTGCAAGAATGTGTTTTGGGGTGAGTTGTTTAGCTTTTCTAAGTTAAAGGTTGGATTTCATGTTGAGCAATGCATGGTTTAAAGCATGTTGTTTCAAAAGAGGTTTTTTCAAACAATGCTTTGGTTTATCGAATTGTAACTACATTTAAAGAGGGTTTTATGATTCGCTGCATTGATGGTGTTTTGGTTTTGAGCATTCCTCACTAAGAATTATGTGCTTACGCTCCTTTTTGTCCATCAATGTAGATATTTGAAGTTGGGACAGCAAGAAGCAAGGGATTCAAGAAGAGCTCCACTTGAGAAGTATGTCTTGGTTTATAGCTATAGATAATAAAGTCAATGGGGGAAAAGTCTTTTATGTTGATGTGTAATGAGATTGTGTATGTTGAACAAGTTCGGTTTATGGTTTGAACTATGTGGTTTATCGCTTTGCAACATTTGAATCTTCTTCTTCATAAGTTTTTATGCTATGCTTCTTGTTTTAAAAGCATGATCAAGTGTTGGATGTGTTGAATGAGTTGGTGCACCTAAGGTTTGATTTGTATCTAGTTGTTAATGCAATTTGGTACTTATGATGCTTGGCTTGTTGTATATTGGGTGAGGAATGGTTTAAAGTTTGTTTGGTTGGTTTTGGATGTTAGGATGCATGCCTATAGACTTGTGGATTTTCCTAATTGATGCCATGAATGTGTTTTGATGATGCAAACATGTACCTTATATGTATGATGACTTGTTGGCATGATTAGGAGGTCATTAGAATGTGTTTGAGTGGATAAATGTGTGTTAAACCAGCAAATTCTGCACTTTCTGGGCAATCCGTATCGGAACGGGCACTAGCGTTTCGAAACGGGGGCCTGTAATGGCCTTCGTGTATCGAAACGGGTAGAGGTCGTTCCGAAACGTTTTGGCCACTGCCAGGCCCTATTTCGATACAGGTCTCGAAACGAATCCGTGTTTCGGAACGGTCAACCCCGTTTCGAAACAGGTGACCATTGGGCACTGATTTGAATGGTTTAAGGTTTGCAAGGTTTCCATTTTAGTCCTAGAATTTGTATTTGCAATTGCTTGAGCTTGAGTTGTCTTTTTAAGCTAAAATTTGGCAGAGAGGCTTGTAATATGATTAATTGAGGTTTGGTAAAACTAAAATCTTGGAAGTCCATTTTTTGCAAAATTTACATTTTGATCCCTAACTTTTGTATGTTGTGCAATTGAGTCCCTTAATGTTTTCCGATCGCTGTGCTTTTCAAGTATGCTTTTCTCAAGGGTACCTTTAAGGTTAATGTACATCTAGATAAGATTAAAAAGTAAAAAAGGGTCGTTAATCAAGGTTGACTTTGGTTTTCCCCGTGTAATCTTCGTAGTTCGGGTCAACCGTCTAGGCCGGGCTAAGGGGGTTACAAGATGTCCCTTGGAAGTGCAAAGTCATGTTTTTCTTTTTGATCTCATGGAATTGCCATTCTATGGTTTTGATGTAATCCTTGGTATGGATTGGCTTGTTGAGCATCGAGCTGTAGTGGATTTTGAGAACAAGCGAGTTTCGTTGAAGCTTGCGGATGACTACGAGGTAGTGGTGGTTGGTGAGAATGTGAAGTTTCTTGCCAATGTGGTGTCTTCCTTGGAAGCAAGCCGAATGCTGAGGGAAGGATGTGAGGCTTATATGGCCTTTGTGATGAATCCTAGCTCTAAGGAGTTGCGAGTTCAAGATATCAGGACTGTGCGAGAGTTTCCTGGAGTGTTTCCGGAGGAGTTACCTGGATTGCCTCCTAGTCGAGAGGTGGAGTTTGGAATTGAGCTGTATGAAAACACAACTCCAGTGTCCATTACTCCTTACCGAATGGCACCTAAGGAGTTGAAAGAGCTGAAGACGCAACTTCAGGAATTGCTTGATCGTGGTTTCATTCGGCCAAGTGTGTCACCTTAGGGTGCACCAGTCTTGTTTGTGAAGAAAAAGGATGGCACTATGAGAATGTGCATTGATTATCGTCAGCTGAACAAGTTGACTATCAAGAATCGGTATCCTTTGCCGAGAATTGATGATCTTTTTGATCAATTTCAGGGAGCGGCTGTGTTCTCTAAGATTGACTTAAGGTCAGGTTATTATCAGCTCATGGTGAAGGATGTGGATGTGCCAAAAACAGCCTTTAGGATGAGGTATGGGCATTATGAGTTCCTTGTGATGCCGTTTGGCTTGACGAATGCTCCTGCAGCTTTTATGGACATGATGAATAGAGTGTTCCATGAATACTTGGACAAGTTTGTTGTGGTGTTCATTGATGATATCCTTGTGTACTCTCGTACTGAGGAGGAGCATGAAGGGCATTTGAGGATTGTGTTGTAGGCTTTGTTGGAAAATCAACTTTATGCTAAGCTGAGCAAGTGTGAATTTTGGCTTAGGGAAGTTGTGTTCCTTGGTCATGTGGTTTCTGTTGGGGGGATTCGTGTTGATCCTCAGAAGATTGAGGCGGTGATGAATTGGAAGCCTCATAAGTCTGTTCATGAAGTCCGTAGTTTCCTTGGATTGGCAGGATACTATCAGAGGTTCGTGGATGGATTTTCAAAGATTGTTGCACCTTTGACGAAGTTGTTGTAGAAAGATGTCAAGTTTGAGTGGACGGAGGGAAGACAACAGGCTTTTGAGAAGCTTAAGGCAGCTTTGACGCAAGCTCCTATCTTGGTTCAATCTGAATCAAGGAAAGAGTTTGTAGTGTACATCGACGCATCCTATGTTGGTTTGGGGTGTGTGTTGATGCAAGAGGGTAAGGTGGTGTCTTATGCATCGGGCCAGTTGAAGGTGCATGAGCGCAATTATCCTACGCATGACATTGAGTTAGCTGCAGTGGTCTTTGCTTTGAAAATTTGGAGACATTACCTGTACGGTGAGAAGTGTACTGTGTACACGGATCACAAAAGTTTGAAGTATTTGATGTCTCAAAAAGAGTTGAATCTTAGGCAACGACGTTGGGTGGAGTTGCTTAAAGATTACGATCTGACGATCGAGTACCATCCGGGAAAAGCTAATGTTGTAGCGGATGCTTTGAGTAGGAAAGTGGTAGTGGAGTTGAGGGCTATGTTTGCCAGTTTGAGTATTTCACGGGATGGAGGTCTTGTGGCAGAATTGCAAGTGAAGCCATCTTTGGTTCAATTGATAAAGGATAAGCAGATGTTGGATGATTCCTTGGTGCCACATGTTCACGATATTGCTTAGGATAGACCATCAGATTTTTGTTTTAATGATGATGGAGTTTTATGTTTTGGAAGTCGGATAGTAGTACCGAATGATGCTGAGTTGAGGCGCGCTATTCTGACTGAAGCTCATAGTAATCCTTTTGCTATGCACCCTGGTATTACAAAGATGTATCGTGATCTTAAGGATGAGTACTATTGGGTGTGATTAAAGAAGGATGTTGTAGAGTATGTGAGTAAGTGCATGGTTTGTCAGCGAGTTAAGGCTGAGCATCAGTTTCCTTCTGGGTTGTTGCAACCGTTGAGGATTCCTGAGTGGAAGTGGGAAAGGATTACCATGGATTTTGTGTCTGGTTTGCCTTTGTCGCCATCGAAGAAGAATTCAGTATGGGTGATTGTGGATCGCCTTACGAAGTGTGCGCATTTCATAACTGTGCATACTACGTATACTTTGGACAAGCTCGCTGAGTTGTACATTGCTGAGATTGTGCGACTGCATGGTGTGCCAAAGTCTATAGTGTTGAATAGAGATCCGAGGTTTACATCGCGTTTCTGGGAATGTTTGCATCAAGCTTTGGGTACGCGGTTGAATTTCAGTACTTCTTATCATCCACAGTCGAATGGACAGTCTGAGCGTGTTATCCAAGTGCTGGAAGATATGTTGAGGTGCTGTGTGATTGAGTTTCAAGGCTCTTGGGAGAACCATTTGACTTTGGTAGAGTTTGCTTATAACAATAGCTACCAGGCAAGTATTCAAATGGCACCTTATGAAGCCTTGTACGGGAGGAAGTGCATAACTCCTCTTTGTTGGGCTGAAACTGGTCAAAAGTTGGTGTCAATGCCAGCTTTGTTGAAAGGAACCACCGAGAAGGTGAAGCTCATTTGTGAGCGTTTGAAGGCATCTTCTGATCAACAGAAGTCTTACGCGGATTTGAAGCGTAAGGAGATTGAGTTTGCGGTGGGTGACCGTGTGTTCTTGAAAGTTTCGCCTTGGAAGAAGGTGATGAGGTTTGGTCGAAAGGGTAAGTTGAGCCCTAGGTACATTGGACCATACGAGGTGATTGAACGTGTGGGTCCTGTTGCGTACAAGCTGAGGTTGCCGCAAGAGTTGGAAAAGATACATGATGTGTTTCATGTCTCTATGCTTCGGAGGTATAGATTGGATCCTTCGCATGTTATGCCTGTGGAGGAAGTGGAGTTGAATCCAGACTTGACCTATGATGAGGAGCCGGTTGAAATTCTGGATTCGGACAGTAAAGTGCTTCGAGGCAAGACCATTGAATTGGTTAAGGTGTTGTGGAAGCATCGTGGTGTTGAAGAAGCCACGTGGGAAAGAAAGGATGATATGAAGAAGCAGTTTCCGTACCTCTTTCCTCCAGGTAAATTTCGGGGACGAAATTTCTTAAGGGGGGGGAGTTGTAACACCCCAATTTTGGGCTTAGAAGTTTAGGTTATGAACCGGACCGGTCTGATTTTCGGTTCGAATTTAAAAGGAGGTTTTAGGGAAAGCCTAGTTCGGGATGCTTTAATATTATGGAAAAATATCTAAAAATCCTCTTTTAATATATATAAGAGAGTGGCGAAGTCAATTTTGCAAAATAAGGTTTGGACATGCAACATTTTGAAATAGTGACTAAAATGCGATTTTTGAAAAGTTCAGTGGTGACTGTTTTGTAAGGATTGAAACTTTGAATCTTTAAGGAGCTAATTTACCAAAAATGATTTCTCCAGATTTTTTTCTTTAATTTGAGTGAATTAATTAATGTTTTAATTAATTAGATGTGAAGAGAAACTACCTTTTGTTAAAATCATAACTACTTTTTCCTAAAACTTTCTCAGTCCTTTTTCTCTCAAAATTCCATCATCCAAACACTTTTCTCCAGCAAATTTTTCTTTGATCTTCACTTCAATTGACGAGATTTCAATCATCAATTAGTTCCTAATCCATCTTACATCAAATCCTTTTGATTTCTTTATTGGATTTTCAAGCAAATTGGCTCAAATCAAGGAGAAATCACCATTTAGAGGTAAGGTTGTTCTTCTCCTCTAAATACTCAGTTCTTTACTGAAATTCCCAAGTTATCAATCCTTAATTTAAGTTTTATAAATGGTTTTAATGGTAGAAGCTTGATTTTGGCTTAAAACTCAAGATTTGGAGGAAATCTTGAAGAATTTCGTGGTGATTGTTTGGGCTCTGTTTTGAGATGTTTCTTAAATGTATTTTGGATGTCTAATGATGTGTAAATGAGGTTTTATCAATGCAATTCCGAATTTGTTGTGTTTCATAAGTTTTTGCTTATGAAAATGGTGGTTTTTGGGGTGATCTTGGTGTTCTGTTATAGCTGGAGGTATAAGGACGAGTTTAGGTTCATTTTGGATGTTAATTGATGTTTAGAAATGGTTGGAAGTGATGGATCTTGGCTGGGTTAAGTTTTGGAAGAGTTTGGAGGTGATTTCGGTTGTGTTTGGTAGCCGAAATGTTGGCTTTAGATAGAGCAGTGAGTTTAAGGGTGTTGGCTGAAGATTTCAATGCATGATGATGCATTAATCCTCTGCTTTGATGTGTTTGAAATAGGGGAGATATCTTCGGACACTTTTGGTGTTGATCCGGAGGCTTGATCGGCGTTTCAGCAAGCTTGCAAAACGGAATTAGTGAGTGAAGTTGGATTTCCAGCTTTGAATCAAATGTTTGAAGGTTTTGGGAGCTTAGTTTAAGTCTAAACAACTTAGATAAGCTCAAAAGTAAGCTTTCGGGAAAACTCTCTCTTGGATGAGCCATGATGTGGTTTGATGCATTGATTATATTTGCATGTTTAAATTCTGTTTTGAAAGCATGTTTTAGCATGGTAAATGCTGGTTTTGAAAGCCATATGTTGAAGGGTGCTCAAGGTAAGAGATCTTTGGTTTGGCATATTGTAAATGTGGTTTTGATGCATAGTGATGCATGATGTTAAATGGCTGTCTAATGCTTTAAAACAGTGAGTTATTGATGTTATATGATGTATATTGGCAACTGATGTAAAGGTTTTTAAGTACTTGAATCGGATATAGTTAGCCGGCTATAGGATTGGGTGCACCGTGAATAAAGTCGCCTTGGATGTTGAGGGGTTGAGATTGTACCGTAAACTCCATCCAAGTACACTAACGAGTAAGGTAAGATCACAACGGTGGTTAAAAGTCCATGTGTGGATCTTGTGTTGTGTGTCCCGTGTTCTCGTTAGTGAAATTATACAACTACCGATGAGTGATGTTGAGGGGTTGTGATTGTACCGTTAAACTCCATCACGGGTGTTGAGGGGTTGTGATTGTACCGGTAAACTCCACCTTGTGTGTTCGGTAGTGTGTATGAAGCGTATGGGACAACGCTTGTAATCCGCGTATCCGATTGTGTTTTGTGTTATAAATGGTTATGGATTATCACTTGGAAGCCAATATGACATGTTGATTTTAGTGAAGCATGAGATGCTTGTTATGTATGCAAGGTTGCATGAATAAGGATGTTTATGTGATGAAAGGCTTTATTAAAAGTGTTTTATAAAAACATTATTGTGTTGTTTCTTTAGAGCATGCCTCACTAAGCAATTGTGCTTACGCTCTCTCTCTTGAACCAATAATGCAGATAATTGAAGTGTTTGAGGGCAACAAGGAGGCTAAGAGTCCCAGGGGAAACTAAGCTCATGTATGGTGATGTTTTCGTAACACTATTAGATTTTGATATTTTGGCGATGGGAACCTAAGATGTGTTTTGGGAGATGATTTGGACTCCCTAGTTGTTGCTTGATTCTTTTGATGTTTTGGGATTTGTAATTGGCCTTTTGAAGCTTGATTTGGTGTTTTGTTGGTTGTTTGGTTTTGGATATTAGGATGCATGCCTATAGTCTTGTGGAATTTCATGATTGATGCCATGAATGTGTTTTGAAGTTGCAAACATGTACCTTTTATGTATGATGACTTGTTTGCATGATTAGGAAGTCATTAGGATGCGTTTGAGTGGTTTTATGCATGTTAAACAAGCAAAATCTGCAACTTCTGGGCAATCCGTATCGATACACTCATAGGCGTTTCGAAACGGGGGCCTGTAATGGCTTTGGTGTTTCGATACGGCTGGTGACCGTATCGAAACGGTTTGGCCACTGGAAGGCCCTGTTTCGGAACAAGTCTCGAAACGAACCCGTGTTTCAGAACGGTCAACCCCGTTTCGAAACAAGTGACTGTTGGGCACTGATTTGAATGGTTTTGAGGTTTGCAAGCTTTCGTTCTAGTCCCAAAAATTGTATTTGCAATTGCATGAGTTTGAGATGTCCGATTAAGGTGAAATTTGACAGGGAAGCATGTAATATGACTAATTTAATATTGGTAACTTGAAAATCAGTTAAGACCTCCTAATTTCCAGAATTTGCAATTTGGTCCCTAATATTTGTGATTTGTGCAATTGAGTCCCTTATTGATTTACGATCGCTGAGCTTTTCTCTTAAATGTTTTTCAAGAGTACGCTTAGGGTTAATGTGCATCTAGACAAGTAAAAAGGAAAAAAAAGGGTCGTTAATCAAGGTTGACTTTTGGGTTGACTTTGGTTTTCCCCGTGTAATCTTCGTAGTTCGGGTCAACCGTCTAGGCCGGGCTAAGGGGGTTATATATTCTCATACAACTCAATTCCAAACTCGACCTCCCGACTAGGCGGCAAATCCGGTAACTCCTCCAGAAACACCCTAGGGAATTCACACACAGTCCTTATATCTTGAACCCTGGCATCCTTTGTACTAGGATTCATCATGAAAGCTAGATAAGCATCGCATCCTTGACGCAACAACCGACTCGCTTCAAGCGTCGAAACCACATTAGATAGGAACTTTACGTTCTCTCCCACCACCACAACTTCATAATCATCGACAAGTTTCAGCGAAACTCGCTTATTCTCAAAATCCACAACTGCCCTATGCTCAACTAGCCAATCCATACCAAAGATTACATCGAATACATAGAAAGGCAATTCCATAAGATCCACCAAGAACACATGTTCTTGCACCTTTAAGGGGCACCTCTTATACAACTTCCTCATTACTACCGTTTCACCAAAGGAACTAGTGACACACATACCAATATCCAAAGACTCAACAGGCAAACCAAGCATTTGAGCATGTTCATGCAATATATATGAATGTGTAGACCCGAAATCAATCAGAGAAAGTAATGACAAAGACTGCAAAGTAAAGGTACTTGTGATCACATCATTGTCATTCCTCCCTCCATGATGGGCATACACTCTGCCCTGACCACCACCTTCGTGCTGAATAGCTACCACATGTGCTACATTGCTCGCACCATCATCTCTACGCTGAAAATTGCCACGGCCGCACCCACGGCCCCTCTTTAGCTCAGCTGCTCTCACTAGAGCATGTCCCTCTCTCATCGGCTGAGGGCAATCTCGTTTCATGTGCACAAGGGAACCACAATTCCAACATATACCAACGTTGCCCCAGCACTCTCCCGTGTGCCTCCTGCCACACTGATTACACTTAGGTGTACGAATGAAAGCATTCGGCTCTTGCTGACCTCTCTCCAAATTACCTCCCCCACGTCTAGCATCCACATGAGACCTTCTATCCTTAGGTCTCTTAAATCGATCCCTTTTAGCATCACAATCCTCAACTCGCTTTCCCGAGCTAGATCCTTCTGCTCGACTCACCAGACCAAGGTTCAGCTCAATGTCCTTGGCTCGAGTGACCATGATATCAAAATCAGTGTAATCTGATGCAAGCATATATGTCTTCACATCAACCACCAGCCCATATCTGAAACGCTCGTATCTCTCTTGTTCATTAGGGATCAACTCCGGTGCATACTGGCTAAGGTGTACAAATTGCACCTCATACTCCGCCACTGACATGGCTCCTTGCACTAGGGACATGAATTCCCTCTTCTTCTCATCCAAATAACGGACACCCAGGTATTTCCTCTTGAACGCGTTTAGAAAGAACGTCCAAGTCACCTCAGCGTCTTCCAAACCAGCTAAAGTGGTCGTCCACCACGTATAGGCATCATCATGAAACAGGGATACAATGCATCCTAACTTTTGGACGTCATTACAGTTCATCTACCCAAGGATCCTCTTGGTGCTCTCCAACCAAGATTCGGAACTCTCAAGGGTCACCCCCTAAACTCAGTCCCTTCGAGACCGCGGAGTCGCTCTAACGGCAAACTTGCACCAACACCAGCTTGAGATGCAGCCACATGAGCACCAACTACTACTGCCCGTAAGGCTCCAGCAATAGCCTGAATCATCACGGTCATATCAGGAGCAGCTTGCCCTCGTGCTCCCTTGGGTTCAGCAAACCATATTCTCGCTCCAGCAGCACCAGCCCCCACTCCACCACCACCGGGTCGTCCACCAGGAGAAGGAGGCGGTAGATTCTCAACACGCTCATCCGTCTCATTCATCTCATTCTCAGCCGCATTACGTGTATTAATTCTATGTTCTCTATGTGGCCCCATTCAAAACAAAGCAACTAACAAAATGCAATAAAACTCAGTTAGGCATTATAAGGCAGGAAATCCAAGGTGCTCAAGTTCATTTTCAAAACAATTCTTTTCAATAGTAATGATAAGGCAATGGGTTTCCCATCTATACCCCAACCATAGCATAACAACACAATTTCATCTCAAACATCCCACTCACATGCATTTCATCCCATTAAAGTACTCAACATGCTTTCACAAAGATCATAACTACTCACATTTACACTTACCAACCACTTACCAACGCCCCAATTATTCACAAACTTGGCTCTGATACCAACAAATGTAACCCCTTAGCCCGGTCTAGACGGCTGACCCGATTCAAGGTGATTACACTGGGAAAACCGAAGCCAATTCGTTAAAGCCGACTCTGATTGAAGACCCTTTTTTCTTTTTATCTTTTATAAATGCAACTTAAGTCCTATGTGATCACTCAAGAGCATAGGAAGAAATGGCACAAGGATCAGATTTCGTTTAGGGGTTTAATTACACAAATTAGACATTTAGGGCCAAATTGTAATTTCTACAAATTACAAGGACTGCTCTGATTTTAAGGTTACCATTACTCGATTAGTCATGTTTCATGCTTTTTTGTAAATTTTCATCACAATCTGACTAGCCAAACACATCCAATTGCAGTCATGAATATCAAGGACTAAAATATAACATTTTCAAATTTTAAAAGATGCCATTAACATAATTAACGGCCGCATATCGGTACGCATAGGGACTGTATCGATACGCGGAAAGGCAGTGACCAAAATCGTAGAAAGTGTATCGATATGCTCCCCCACGTATCGGTACGCCCTTCAAGCCCGTATCGAAACACTCCCCAACCGTACGAAACCCCTCTGCAGAAAAGCACAAATTTGGCTTATGCGTATCGATACACAAGCCCGAGTATCGATACGCATACCAAAACTGTCCCAAAATCAGCCCCATAAACGTATCAAACTTCAACATAACATCATCAAATCCTATGGACATGCTTATGGCATCCACTCAATCATACAAGCATGCAATCCCAAGCACATGGTTGTGATAAGGTTTTTTATTTCTTTTATCTAAAGAGTCCCCGCCTTTTGAAAACATTTAATCAAAAGAGGGATTTTTAAAAATTCGAACTTTAGAAAAAACCTTTAAAAACTTTTTTTAGGGTTGGAGTCGCCACCGGCCACTAAGGTAGGTTAGAAACCGTAAAAACTAAACCAGAGATTCATTTGAAAGGGTTCGGGAGTTGGTTACGTGTGGGGAAGGATTAGCACCCCCATCATGCCCGGAAATCGGTACCCAAACAATTGTTGCTTTTAAATTGATGGAAATTATTCGAAATTCAAAACGACTTTAATTAGGGGTTCTTAATTGAAAATTGGACTTTAATCATACGAGCTTATCCAAATTGGCGGTTTCGAGTTAATTTAACATTTAATTAAAAAGGATGACAGTACACCTGACCAAAGACTAAACCGACATCATATAAGACTGACTGTCATGTTAGTTTAGGGTTTGGATCACGTACGTCACCTTTATGCATGATGCAAGCAATTAACGAATGATGTCATGGTCTCGTCCGTTTTAATTACGAGTTTACCTTTAGATGATTCGAATTAATCCGAATATTCGAGGAATATCCAATAAGCTAGGATATTCGAGAATTTTAAAACACGGAAGCCCTCCCTCGTGCAATTAAGTGACGCGGAGGGGCTTATAACATGATTAAGCCGATTTTAGAGTTTTAAAATACTATAAATACTAAGTTAAAAACATTTTCAGTCTCTTTTAGCCAAAAACTTAAAACCAGAGACTTAATCCCCTCTCTCGACTTTCGAAAACCCTAGCCGCCATGGTTTCAGTCACCGTTGTCAGCGCCGGAACCCTAAAAAATACCTTTTTTCCTGACATTTCCGAAACCCAAAAAGCCCGTAAAACTCTTCTCCTTCAAAATCAAAACCCAAGAAGCCTTTTCTATTTTTACTATCGAAAACTGAAACCCCAAAAATGATCCCCCTTTTCGTATTCCCCTTCGCCATCTCACCACACGAGATCTCCGGAGAGAGCACTGGGTTTGTCACCAGCGAGGAAGGCGAACGGACGAGAGGGAAAAGAAGAGACATGAAGGTAAAAATACCTAGACTCCTCTCTATTTTTTTATGTTTTTTACGCGATTCGAAACGAAAACAAAATGGAGACGACGATATACCTCTTGTAAACTGAGGTTTTCTGCTTGTTAATCTCTGGAATATTTCAAATACAATTTTGCTCTCTAAAAAATCCCCCTTTTTACATTGTTTGCATTTCGTCTTTATATAGCCCGATAATTGCATATTTCTTGATTTACATAAATTGAAGAAAAAAAATCCCATTGGTTCTACTATGGTTTTTGTTGGTATTCATCCTCTGAATTTGGTTTGTTACTGCCTCGACCTTTTCGGTTTCTTTTGTGTTTTTTTGCCTCTGATATTTTCTTTTTTCCTTGCATGTGAGTTTCGTACGAGGGGGACAAGAGGACGGCTGGGACATGGCCGTTTGTACGTGCCGTCGATGGGATCTGGACGGGCTCGGGTTGATCGAACGGTGCACGTAGGAAGCTGAGTGGTCGAGTGTGATCCACACGCGCACGTGAAGGAGCTGGGGAGCCACGCGTGCTGCGCGTGGAGGTTCTGGAGGCTTCCAAGCTTCGATCCTGGCCGTTGATCTTGATCCGGATCCAACGGTGGATATGTTATGGCGCTAGGGCTTGAGGAGGCCAACTAGGGTTTTCTGCTGAAGTCAGATCTGGATCATTAGATCTATCCTAGATCTAACGGCTGGGATTGGGCGGCTGCAAGGCAAGCATTAGGGTTTACTATCAGATTTAGTGTTTACTTATTTGGGCCAACGGGCCTTGTAATTTTTTGGGGGTTTTAAAATTTAATCTGTAATGGACTTTAAAATAAACTATTGGGCTTTTATTAATTAATACATACTGGGATTTATTTATATTAATTTTTTTATTTTTAGATTTAATAATAATAATAATAATAATAATAATAATAAGAACATAATAGTGATAATAATATAATAACATAATAACATAGTAATAATAATAACATAATATATGATTGTAGTGTTAATAAATATAATACTAGTAATAGTTATAATAATTATATAATAGAGTAATAAATAATAATAATAATAATAAGATATGATAATAATATAATAAATAGGTATTCAACGTTAATATATATACTGTTTTTTTGTTTTTTTTTTGTTTTTTTGTTTTGCTTTTGTTTTTAATTTTTTTCACAACATATATATACTTATCAAAAGTATCAAAGCCCGTTACTAAAAGAAAAAAAACAGGTTTAACACCCCGGACAAAATAGGTGATTACAACTGCCCCGCCTTTGCTTATACTTGTGGAACAAGAATAAAGCAAAGGCCATAAGCACCAATTTTGTCTAACTTCCCTGTTTGGATTCCGAGTCACCATGCACTTGAACTTTTGGCGGTTCGGAAGTCGGTACGGGAAAATGCAACGGACGCGGAGGCTTGAAGCTGTCTTTGTCATTTCAACATTCTTCAACCCTTCGAGGTCCGAATAAATGCTCCGCTCTCAAAATGCCCGAACGAATAGGCGGATTCCATTCTCCAAAAGCCCGAATAGATAGGCGGGTTCCATTCTCCAAAAGCCCGAACGGATAGGCGGGTTCCATTCTCCAAAAGCCCGAATGGATAGGCGGATTCCAATCTCCAAAAGCCCGAACGGATAGGCAGATTCCTTTCTCCAAAAGCCAGGACGGATAGGCGGGTTCCATTCTCCAAAAGCCCGAACGGATAGGCGTGTTCTATTCTCCAAAAGCCCGAACGTATAGGCGGGTTCCATTCTCCAAAAGCCCGAACAGATAGGCGGGTTCCATTCTCCAAAAGCCCGAACAGATAGACGGATTCCATTCTCTAAAAGCCCGAATGGATAGGCGGGTTCTGAAAGATAAAAGTTTCATTCTCCTTATGCCTGAACGGATAGGCGGGTTCCATTCTCCAAAAGCCCGAACGGATAAGCGGGTTCCATTCTCCAAAAGCCCGAACGGATAGGCGGGTTCCATTCTCCAAAAGCCTGAACAAATAGGTGGGTTCCATTCTCCAAAAGCCCGAAAGGATAGGCAGGTTCCATTCACCAAAAGCCCGAACGGATAGGCGGGTTCCATTCTCCAAAAGCCCGAACAGATAGGCGGGTTCCATCCTCCAAAAGCCCAAACAGATAGGCGAGTTCCATTCTCCAAAATCCCGAACAGATAGGCGGGTTCCATTCTCCAAAAGCCCTAATGGATAGGCGGATTCCATTCTCCAAAAGCCCGAACGGATATGCGGGTTCTGAAAGATAAAAGTTCTATTCTCCTTATGCATGAACGGATAAGCGTGTTTCCTTTTACGGGGAAAGCTTTAATACCTATCAAAAATAGGTAAAAATGATATGATGATGTGAGTTAGCATGCCCCTAATCCTAGGGATGCCTAACTACAAATGATGCATGAATTATGACATCGAAATTGCCCGGACGCTTTCACTCTTTGGATTGGCCCATCTTGACCTTCTTCTTCTTCTTAATCTCTTTTGGCTTTCTCATCTCTGCCAAATCTCGATCTCTCGGTCTCCTCTCGAAAGGTAACTGCTGACTTTCACTGGTCAGACTAGAAATAGCACTTCTCGTAGTGCTCGTTCTCAAAACATTGCCCTCTATTCAAATCGGGTGCTCAACTTCTCTTCGTCTTTACTCAACGCGACGACTTTTCTCTTCTCTCAACAATAGGGGAAGCACATGCCCCCAAGTCCCCGAACTTTTCTCTTAAGTTCAATAAGGCCCAATTTCATTTTCTGAACCAATCAAGGCACTTTGACAGAAACTTGCCTCGAGTCCCTGAACTGTAGGATGTGGAATCTTACTACTATCTACACCATGGCCACTGTTGAGCTATCATTTGCATTCATGACATTGCGTTCTAATACTTTATCCCTGAAGCAATGGGAAATTAATTTGTGTTCACAAAAGATTTAGATTGCATCTTCTAATTTCAAAATGAGATGCGTTTTCAAAAACTAGACTTTCTTTTCAAATTATGAATACATCAAGCCAGATTAAATACCCTGAACATCAAGTGCACGAACGTCACTATTATGGCTTACCAAGGATTGCTTCAAGCATCATGTGTCTAGGAGACCTCGAAAACTGAGCCGATGTCTGAATATGTGAAATACTCTCCGAGCTATTTCAATTTTTAATCAATTAGACTTACTTTCTATAGTCTTCGTCTCAATTCTTTTATGATTTTGGGGAAGTCAACTCATCACATTCCTTTGGCTCTAAATAAATGATGGAGCAAACAACAAAACCCGAGCTACTCGGCATTGTCATGATTTGAAAATATTACCATCACTAATGTAGCTAAAGTGAATGGTGCATAGCAACCTTATTGGTCTTTTTGCTATAGCGGAGTGCCCCAAAAATTCCACACTCGTATCCAAAAATGCCTATTACCAGGCTTCGAACATTGGAGTGCTTTTGTTACACTTTTATTATCCTGTCTCTTTTGTCTTTTCTTTTTCTTTTTTTATTCTCTTTTTCTTTTTTCTCTTTTTTCTCTTTTTTCTTTCTTTTTTCCTCTTTTCTCTTCTTCTCTTTTTCTTTTTCTTCTTTTAGCACGGGAGATTTCTGGTTATTCTCTCGAAGGCACTGATTCTTAATAGATGACCAAATTAACTCAGAGTGTAAACCACATATTCATCATCTTCAAAGCTTTCGAATTCCACTAGAAAAAGGCGGCTCGAAGTCAACCTTTGGGGTCAAGGTCAATGTCCCTTGTGCAATTGATACATGGGGACTCAACAAACAAATATGTACGCAAAATAAAAAGATAATTGAAACACAATGCATCCTTTCATTGAATATTTAAAAAAAATAATCTTAGGCCCTTACAAAAAGGTCTTTGCTACTTTCGGGTAAAGGGTAGCAAAGTTGATTCCACACATTACTTCAAAGAAAAGATTAAAATGCAATGGAATGAAAACAAGCAAACTCGGATGCACTAAAACTCTTGTTACTACTAGGCTGGCCATCCATCCCACCCCTTAAGCTTCTTCGAGGAATTCAACCTCCTTATTGTCCATCAATTCCTGAACCAACTCCTTGAATTCTGGACAACTCTGAATCTCATGCCCCGCAGTCTGATGGTACTCACAAAAGGATTCATCACCATCAAACACTCTCTTCTGACCATTCTCGATCAAGCCTGCCTTGCACAGTTGTTCGTACACCCAACTCAGAGGGGACTTGATTTTTGACACCTTCACCCTCACCTTCTCTTTATCTACCACTTCGAGGGCATTCACGCCTCGTCCTCCATGGTTCAGAAGTGGATTGGTCGTCACATTGGGCTTTTCTAACTCGAGGACCCCGATGTTGATCATGTTTTGCACGAGCTTCTTTAATGCTGTGCAATTTCTATCGTGTGCACAGGCACTCCACCGTGGTACTCACAATGGGCTTTCTCATCATACCATGAAGGGTAAGGCAGCTGGAAGGGAGTAACATGATACGGGCGGACCAGATCAGCCTCGTATAGGTGTTTGTACACCTCCTTGTATGGTATAGGTAGATGGGTGAAGGTCATTCTCTCTTGTTCCTTCTTGGGAGCCCTATTCTCTCTTCTGTTTGAGCTTTGCACATTCCCGACTACGGCTTGAGGCGGTGAGATTGTGAGGTGCTTAGAAGCCTCGTAGGTACCGATGTTGTTTACCTCATGATCCTTCTTCTTGAATTGTTTCTGGGCATTCTCTCTACCATCGATTCTACCACTCTTGATAGCTGCCTTGATTCGTTCACCGGTCATAACCATATCTGAGAAATTACCAATAGGGTTCCTTATCATGCGGTCATAGAGGGTGCCGCCACATCTCGCCAACGTTGGGCGTATTCACGGAGGCTCTCATTGTGCCTTTGCTCCAGACCTTGTAGCATGAGTCGGTTTGGGACCATGTCAGTTATATGCTTATACTAATCCGTGAAAGCCTTGGCCAAATCCTTCCATGACCTGATCTGAGCACGAGTCAACTGATTGTACCACCTCATAGCGGGACCCGCTAAGCTGTCTTGGAAGCAGTGAATTAGCAACCCCTCGTTGTCGATGAAACCCGTCATCTTTCTATAGAACATGGTTATGTGGGCAGTAGGGCAAGTCGTCCCATCAAATTTCTCAAACTTCGGTATCTTGAACTTGGGCGGAATTATCAGATCTGGAACCAAACTGAGATCTCTAGCATTCATCCTATATGGCCCTTCTTCTCCCTCTTTTGTTCGGAATTTCTCCTCGAGGTCCTTTCGGGTCTCTTCTAGTTGTTTTGAGAACTCGGCCTTGACCTTGTTCAGATTCTCGATCTCATCCAAATCCGGGACACTATCCCTGACATTTTCCACATTAAAAACCAGACCCGACGGAGCATGGGTTGAGGCGCCCGCCTGGTGTGATGTTGCCCCATCTCCTTGAGTAGCCGGTCCTTGCGAGGGCTTAGGGGTATTGGTGACAAAACCCGGAGAATACGAAGGGTCTCCCTTATCCTGACTAGGGTTTCCAACATCACCTTTTCCATTCAAATTGGCTTGTAACAACTGAGATATCTCTTTCATCATATCTTGTTGGGACTTGATGATGGTGTCCCTCAACTCTTGCTGAGCTCGCTCCAACTGACCTCTCAAATCAGCTTCTAACTTAGCAAAACTCTCTTCCATTTGCTTCCTTTGATGGCGAGTAAAGTGAGGGTGCGGAATCTTCGGTAGTCACAAATGCGCCATGACCCCGAACAATTAATATCATGGCTTAATGATGTAATGCATGATACGTCGTATGCAAAACCGAAACATATGATTAAAGGCAATAAATAAAAACACAATCGAATGCAAAGAAGTACTGATTCGACGAACATCCTCATCAATCAACTTCTCATAACGGAGATCAAGTCTTGTTACAATGAGGCAAGAAGATAAATACATAGGGTACGATTTTCAATAAATTTTGCTCGTCCCCCTTTAAACTAGGGTTCCGGAAGCTCCGTTACTATGGACTCTTTCTCCCGTTGTGAAAGTTTTCAACTTTAGACTGTTCTCGAATCAACACTTGGTATGAAAATGCGATAAATATGCACAAATAAGCAAAACAAGGCAAAAAGGCAACTGGATTAGTAACAACAATAATGAATACTGAATAAAAACAAGCAAAAAGAAACACATCAAAGAAAATTTACGATGCAAGACCTAATAGCATGAATTCTAATTCTACGGTTATCCGCATGGCTCTAATCAAGGTGAGCTTCTTAAATTCTCACACATGTGGGTTCGGTTCTAACAAGGGTACCCAAACCTATCTTATCACCTACTAAGGTGACAAAAGCCCCAATTATGGCCCATTACAAGCTTGCGAATTGGTTTTGATTCGGGGGAAAGCACAACCTACTGACGTGGAGGGCTGCTCACATGTCAAAGGCGTGGATTTCGGAAGTGAATTACCGACCTGTGGAGGGATGCTCATGTGGGTATGGGCATTTCACTCCCACTTAAGGGACGAAGCTCGGGTATATAGCTTAATGATCGTGATACAATACATGTCGGTGATTCCTTTGAAATTAAATGAAAAATTAATTCAAAGGCCACCAATTATCGAAGATCGTGTAATTAAAGTTCTATTTTCAAGGAAGAATCACCTCGCTAAAGTCAAATTAAATTTAAAAAATTTCCATCATTAAAAGCAACAATTATTTCTTTGGCTTAACTCTATTTTGTTTTAAAAAACAAAATTCCCCCCAGTAGAGTCGCCAAGCTGTGATAAGGTTTTTTTATTTCTTTTATCTAAAGGGTCCCCGCTTTTTGAAAACATTTAATCAAAAGGGGGATTTTTAAAAATTCGAGCTTTAGAAAAAACCTTTAAAAACTCTTTTTTAGGGTTGGAGTCGCCACCAGCCACTGAGGTAGGTCGGACACCGTAAAAACTAAACCAGAGATTCATTTGAAAGGGTTCGAGAGTTGGTTACGTGTGGGGAAGGATTAGCACCCCCATCACGCCTGGAAATCGGTACCAAAACAATTGTTGCTTTTAAATTGATAAAAATTATTCGAAATTCAAAACAACTTTAATTAGGGGTTCTTAATTGAAAATTGGAATTTAATCATACGAGCTTATCCAAATTGGCGGTTTCGAGTTAATTTAACATTTAATTAAAAAGGATGACAGTACACCGGACCAAAGACTAAACCGACATCATATAAGACAGACTGCTGTGTTAGTTTAGGGTTCGGATCCCGTACGTCACCTTTATGCATGATGCAAGCAATTAAAGAATGATGTCATGGTCTCGTCCGTTTTAATTACGGGTTTACCTTTAGACGATTCGAATTAATCCGAATATTCGAGGAATATCCAATAAGTTAGGATATTCGACCCGAATACATGAATTAATATGTATATCCGTTTTATGATTAAGATTCATTAATATGATTATCAAAATATTAAAAGTCACGTGTAATGACATATTAGAATGCATGTCACATACATATTCGAACAAAAGAAGACAAAATATGCACATACTAACATAAACAATATGGCAAAACATAAATTCGATGCAAATAGGTAACATGCATGTATAACACGAAAAAAACATAATAAAATGCTAAATAAAAATAGAGCAAACTGGCAGGGATCGAAACTGTAATAAATCCATAAAAAACCTGATTACCATGCAAAACAGGACTCAAATAAAAAGATGCGGAAACCTACAGGGACCGAAAGGGTAAATATCTCGTTCGGAAACCGATTGAAACCAAATTGGGACGAGATTCAAAACGTTTGAAAACAAACCGGGACTTGGGAGAGAATTTTAAAACACGGAAGCCCTCCCTCGCGCAATTAAAATGACATGGAGGGGCTTATAACATGATTAAACCTATCTTAGAGTTTTAAAATACTATAAATACTAAGTTTAAAAAAATTTGGTCTCTTTTAGCCAAAAACTTAAAACCAGAGACTTAATCCCCTTTCTCGTCTTCTGAAAACCCTAGCCGCCATGGTTTCGATCGCCGTTGCCGGCGCCAGAACCCTAAAAAACATTTTTTTTCTTACTTTTTCGAAACCCAAAAAGCTTGTAAAACTCTTCTCCTTCGAAATCAAAACCAAAGAAGCCCTTTCTTTTTTTACTATCGAAAACCGATACCCTAAAAACGATCCCCTTTTCGTGTTCCCCTTCGCTGGCTGACCACACGAGATCTCCGAAGAGATCACTGGGTTTGTCACCAGCGAGGAAGGCGAACGGACGAGAGGGAGAAGAAGAGACGCGAAGGTAAAAAGACCTAGACTCCTTTTAGTTTTTTTTTGTTTTTTACGCGATTCAAAACGAAAACGAAATGGAGACTACGATATACCTCTTGTAAACTGAGGTTTTCTGCTTGTATTTTCTGGAATATTTCGAATACAATTTTGCTCTCTGAAAAATCCCCCTTTTTACATTGTTTGCATTTTGGCTTTATATAGCCCGATAATTGCATATTTCCTTATTTACATAAATTGAAGAAAAAAAATCCCATTGGTTATGCTATGGTTTTTTTTTGGTATTCATCCTCTGAATTTGGTTTGTTACTACCTCGTACTTTTCGGTTTCTTGTGCATTTTTTTGCCTCTGATATTTGTTTTTTTCCTTGCGTGCGAGTCTCGTACGAGGGGGACCAGAGGACGGCTGGGACGTGGCCGTTTGTGCGTACCATCAATGGGATCTGGACGAGCTCGGGTTGATCGAACGGCGCACGTGGGAAGCTGAGTGGTCGGGTGTGATCCACACGTGCGCGTGAAGGAGCTGAGGAGCCGCGCGTGGAGGTTCTGGAGGCTTCCAAGCTTCGATCCTTGTCGTTAATCTTGATCCGGATCCAACGGTGGATATGTTACGTCGCTAGGGCTTGGGGAGGCCAACTAGGGTTTTCTGCTGAAGTCAGATCTGGACCGTTAGATCTATCCCAGATCTAACGGCTGGGATTGGGCGGCTGCAAGGCATAAGAGAGAAGAATTAGGATTTACTATAAGATTTAGGGTTTACTTATTTGGGCCAACGGGCCTTGTAAAATTTTTTTGGGTTTTAAAATTTAATCTGTAATGGACTTTAAAATAAACTATTGAGCTTTTATTAATTAATACATACTTGGCTTTATTTATATTAGTATTTTTTGTTTTCAGATTTAATAATAATAATAATAATAATAATAATAATAATAATAATAATAATAATAATAATAATAGTGATAATAATCATAATAACATAGTAATAATAATAACATAATATATGATTGTAGTGTTAATAAATATAATACTAGTAATAGTTATAATAATAATATAATAGAGTAATAGATAATAATAATAAGATATGATAATAAATAAATAGGTATTCAACGTTAATATATATACTGTTTTTTTTTTGTTCTTTGTTTTCTATTTTTTCTATTTTTTTCTTTTGTTTTTAATTTTTGTCACAACATATATATACTTATCAAAATTATCAAAGCCTATTACTAAAAGAAAAAAACGGGTTTAACACCCCGGACAAAATAAGTGATTACAATGGTAACATTTAATTGATTAAAACAAGCATAGCAAGGCATATAATGAAGCATGCTTAAACCATAAACCAAAAGAATACCAAAATGTAAGATAAAGCACCAAAACCAATTTAAAGGCCTTCTACAACCCAAATAAACCATATAACACTTGCATCAACATCAAGGAGTCCAAAACACATCTCCCAAAAACAACTATTAAATCTCATTGCCATATATCATTACTAAAGTAAACGTATAACACCATACTTGAGCTTATCGATTCCTTGGATCCTTTTAAGCCTTCTTGCTGCCCAAAATGTCTCAGTTATCTACATTGTTGGTAAAAAGAGAGAGTAAGCATGATAACTTAGTGAGGCATGCTCTAAAAACACCAACACAACAATGCAAGCTTTTAAAACTCATTCTTGAAAACCATTTCTAAATCATGCTCTTTCTATCTCATGCTTGAAAACCATTTCAAAGCAAGTCACCAATTGAAAATCACATGTACCATCTATCTATCTATCTCATGCATTCAACCAATGCAAACCTCATGGCAAAGCCACACACATGCTTGATATTTAAAATCATTTCATAAATCAAAAAATCTCATAAGCATTTCTCATAGCATAAAATCATTTCAACATTGGTACATGTGAATCAAGTTCATTCTCATATATTGGCATTTCATATTCTATCTTTACTCGGATATACGAATTAGCTTGACATAAGTCAAGTCCTACCCCGGTGGAATCTCACATCACCGGACTCTCATGGCGGTATTTCTCTTCGCCACAAAGCTTGGGTGTTTCACCAAGACCTACCCCGATGGTATCTCTCATCATCAGACTCTCACTTTGGATCGGAATGTGTTGAGTTGTAGGGTGCTCGATTCCTTCAACCGATGTTGCTCACCAAGTGGTGGAGAGGTGAATTTTTTGGGTGGATGTGGTGTGGAAGCTAAAATGTAAATGACACAATGATTTTAGAGTGGTTCAACCTTCTAACCAAGGTCTGCATCTACTACCTTAGCTTCCCACTAAGGATTTCCAATCAATCCACTATTGATTCGTCCCCTTTTCTAGGCTTAGGAGGAAACCCTTATACACCGATCAAGCTTTCTACCCAAAGCCTTGATCAAACCCTCTTTACAAGAGATAAGAAAAGCAAACACAAATCCCTCTAATAGGTATTTGTTTGCAAAATAAAAGCACTCACCCAAAACCTAAAACACTTGAGCAAATTTGACAATTTTGGCTCACTAGTGTTTGTCTATACAAGAATTGTTTTAAGCACTAAGACAATATTTGATCATTTGTTGATTGAAAATATGAGCATTAACCATTTATTGATGCTTGGAGGTCCCTTTTATACTCCTTGATGAGTTTATAGCCGTTACTAGCCGGTGGGGTTGATTTGGAGCCGTTGAGGACTTTATTTCCCTTCATTAATGTTGTTCTGCAACCTTCCATACCGATACACTTGGACTCGTATCGGTACGGCCTTCATCAGAAACTAGCCGTTGGGCTCTTGCCAGCCTAGGCGTATCGATACGCTTGAGGGCGTATCAGTACGGTATGACGTTTAAAAGACCGTTGGGAAATATGACCGTTGGGGTTGTTAAATGGGGATGGTACGCTTACCAGGCGTATCTAAACGATCCCTCACCGTATCGAAACGGCCAAGCCTATTTTGATACGGGTTTTGGCAGTGACCAAACTGGGTAAAAAAGGTATCGAACATTGCCAAAAACCTTTTTAAATACCTCAAACATATATTCAAGTTGTTTGGACTTAAAACTAAGTTTTAAATTCTTTTCAAATTAGTCCAAAACATTTTTCAATTATTATATCAAAACATTAGTTCTACAATCTCCCACTTTTTGATATAATAAAATTAACTTGAAAAATTGTTTGAGATTCTCCCCCTTTTAACTTTAAAAATGTGAATAAGAGATTAAAGATATGAAATCAAATGAAGCTCCCCCTTATTCATTTGAAAATTCAATTTTCAAACCATTTATCCCCCTTTTTGTTATATCAAAAAGAATTTAAAACATTAAGATCAAAATAACTATACATGAAAAAAGAATGACAAAATTAAGAGTTTTGGTTTTAAAAATGGCTCCCCCTTACTCAAAGCATCATTAAAAATGTTAGTCCATCATATATGATCATCTAGTTGACATAAAAGAAAATAAATCAAATAAAAGCAAAAGCAACTAGATTTTACAACACTTGAACTCAAGGGAGGATGTGAAGCCTTCCTTCTTCAAGTGTTCTTCCTTGTGTGCATGGAGCTCCCCCTCAAAGTTTGACTTGTTGATCACTCTCCACCACACCTAGCAAACGACAATCAAGTGATTTTTGGTATCCAAATTTCTTAAGATCCATAAACGTTAGTAGCACAAAACTTAGTCCCCTTTGGAATCCATTTTTCAATGTCATCCTTTTTAGTTGAAGTGGTTAGTCCTTTTGGGACCCAAACACTTCTAAAACATTTACCGTTTACAAATCTAGGGGCACTAGATTGCCTTACATAGAAATTTGATTTTCCGAAATTGTTATTCTTTTCTAGCTCTTTGGAAATCAAATCCTTTTCTTCTTGAACTTTTTGAAGCAATTTTTGTAAATCAAAACATTTTAGTTCAAACTCTTCAAGTTTTGCTTCAAGTTCAAGTTTGGTTTTAGAAATCAAATCATTTTGAATTTTCAACTTTGAAATCAATTTATTGTTTTTCAAAATGTGATTTTTAAACTCTAAAACCAAATCATCATAGGCATCTTGTAATTCATCAAAAGAGTAAGAACATGAAGTAGATGAATTAGAAGTTACCCTTGAATCTTCTTCGATGGCCATAAGGCAAAGGTTGGCTTGTTCATCGTCGGTGGAGTCCTCATCACTCCAAGTAGCCACATGTGCATCCTTCTTATGGCTTGAAGTGCCTGCCCTCTCCCTTTTCATGGATTCTCGTTCAAGCTCTCTCAAGGCTTTCTTCATGAATGGGGAACACTTCTTGAAGAGATGAACTATCTCTTCTTCTTCATCCTCCTCTTCACTTGAATCAACATGATGGCAAGTGGAGGATTTGAGAGCAATGGCATTGGTGTTGATGCCAAGCCCCTTGAGCTTCTTCTCTCCCATAGCTCTAATTTCTTCCCTCTTCTTCTCATCCTCTTTGTTCTTCTTCATGATTTGATGAGTAAGGAGTGACCCTATGAGTTCATCAAGCTTCAAGGTCTTCAAATTCTTTGCTTCGATGATGGCGGTCCTCTTTGAGTCCCAAGACTCGGGAAGTGAGTAGATGAGCTTTCGGACAAGTTTCTCCTTCGGAATGGCTTCTCCATAGCCCTTGAGACCATTGGTGATAGTGGAGAACCTATCAAACATCTTCTCGATGTTTTCTTCCGGATCCATCTTGAAGTTCTCATACTCCAAAGTGAGGAGCCCAATCTTGGTCTCCTTGACTTCACCGGTTCCCTTGTATGTGACTTCAAGCTTGTCCCATACCTCCTTGGCACTCTTACAAGAAGCCATCTTCTCATAGATGGTTGGGCCAAATGCACAAAAGAGAATGTGCAAGGCTTTGCAATTAAGCTCCATCTTCTTGCGATCGTCGGCTCTCCACTCCGCTTTGCTTCGTTGAGGCACGAACGAACCATCTTCAACTATGTCCCATACCTTGTAGTCTCTAGACTTGATGAAGAACTTCATCTTTATCTTTCAATGGGCATAGTAGGTTCCGTCGAAGAAAAGTGGTTTGTCGATGGATTGCGCCATTTGAGCCGGTTGGTGAAATGATGATCGAGCTTGCCGGATCTTCTCAATAGGATGTTAATCCTCTTTGATTGACCCAAGCTCTTATACCAATTGTTGAGTTGTAGGGTGCTCGATACCTTCAACCGATGTTGCTCACCAAGTGGTGGAGAGGTGGATTTTTGGGTGGATGTGGTGTGGAAGCTAAAATGTAAATGACACAATGATTTTAGAGTGGTTCAACCTTCTAACCAAGGTCTACATCCACTACCTTAGCTTCCCACTAAGGATTTCCAATCAATCCACTATTGATTTGTCCCCTTTTCTAGGCTTAGGAGGAAACCCTTATACACCGATCAAGCTTTCTACCCAAAGCCTTGATCAAACCCTCTTTACAAGAGATAAGTAAAGCAAACACAAATCCCTCTAATAGGTGTTTGTTTGCACAATAAAAGCACTAAGACAATTTTGGTTCACTAGTGTTTGTCTATACAAGAATTGACAATTTAAGCACTAAGACAATATTTGATCATTTGTTGATTGACAGTATGAGCATTAACCATTTCTTGATGCTTGGAGGTCCCTTTTATACTCCTTGATGAGTTTATAGGCGTTACTAGCCGTTGGTGTTGATTTGGAGCCCTTGAGGACTTTATTTCCCTTCATTAATGCTGTTCTGCAGCCTTCCGTATCGATACGCTTGGACCCGTATCAGTACGACCTTCATCAGAAACTAGTCGTTGGGCTCTTGCCAGCCTAGGCGTATCGATACGCTTGAGGGCATATCGGTACGGTATGACGTTTAAAAGACCGTTGGGAAATATGACCGTTGGGGTTGTTAAATGGGGATCGGTACGCTTACAAGGTGTATCGAAACGATCCCTCACCGTATCGAAACGGCTAAGCCTATTTTGATACGGGTTTTGGTAGTGACCAAACTGGGCAAAAAAGGTATCGATACGGGTTGAACCGTATCGGTACGGACAGCTTGAAAAGTCAAGTTTGGCTATTTAAAATCAATAAAAACATTGCCAAAAACCTTTTTAAATACCTCAAACATATATTCAAGTTGTTTGGACTTAAAACCAAGTTTTAAATTCTTTTCAAATTAGTCCAAAACATTTTTCAATTATTATATCAAAACATTAGTTCTACAGGATGACACTACCCCCATTGCCCGACTCCAAAGAGCGCGTAAGAATTTTTAGTTTATAATGCACTTTACATCCTATTGGTCGACCAATTATATCCGGTAATCTTCTCATCATATATGCCAATATATTACATTAAAATCATCATCTCACCTACTGTTTTGATGCAAAATTTCTAAACACAATCTCATCCCATTTCAAAACCTCAATTCATGCATAGCATTTAATCAAAATCTCAAAACTATTTGAAAAGTCATTCTACCTCATGGGATCAATATGAAACATTATTTCATGTCATAAATCACGCATAAAACAATAGGAATTTGTCTACCTCAATTCAAGAGCATGTCAAAAGCATTTAGGGGCATCAACCACTTTTCGAGAGCAAATCTAAACATACTTACTTCCAGACTTAGGATGGTGTTTCTAACGAATCCTAAATCCCCAAACCTTGTTTCCTTGTCCCTCAAGGACTTCCAAAACCATTTGCACTCATCGATAACGTTTCGCTTGCTTGCCGAAATGATTTCTAAGCTTCCAAAACTTTCGGATCAACACCAAATGCGTCCGATGATGTCTCCTCTGTTCATTACACATAAGAGCAGAGGATTAATGCATCATCATGCATTAAAATCACCAGCCACTCATTCTAACTCACTGCTCTACTCAAAACTAGCATATCGACTATCCGAAATAACCGAAATCACTTTCAAACTTTCTCAAACCAAAGCCCAGCCAAGATCTACCAATTCTAACCTTTTCTAAACCTCAATAAACATCAAAAATCAACATATTCACGACCTTATACCTCCAGCAATAGCAGATCACCAAAAACACCTCAAAAACCACAAATCAAGCATCTCATACTTAGGAACCCAAACCTATTCGAGATTTATTTGTTAAAACCTCATTCTCAACATCAAATATCTTCCAAAATATATTAGAAATCAACCTCAAAACAGAGCTTAACATAGAAATACGAAAATCACCAAGATCTCACCAAGAATCTTGAATTTAACAACTATTTCGTGTTTATAACATTAAAACAACTCAAAAACCATTAACAAAGGATTGATAACTTGGGAATTTCAGTAAAGAACTGATCATTAGAGGAGAAGGACGAAGCTTACCTCTAATGGTTGATCTCTCTTCAATTTGGGCAAGTTTTCTTGAAAATTCAAAGCAAGAATCAAAAGGATTTGATGAAACAAAGATAGGAAATCTTTTGGAAGATAAAATCCCAGCAAACAAGATGAAAATCAGATGAGAGAAAAGTGTTTGGCTGATTGGAAGTTGAGAGAAAATGAAAAGAGAAAACTATCGTGAAATTAGTTATGAAAAGTCAACTTTAATTTTCCTTTTTAAATCCCTTTTATTGCTTTAATAAAATCATTATTAAAAGCTCACAAATTAAAGAGAAATATGATGAAAATAATTAGTAAAATTAGCTCCTTAAATATTCAAATTTTCAATCCTTTACAAAATAGTCACTAGTCAACTTTTGCAAAAACTACATTTTGGTCACTATACCAAAATGTAATATTTCCAAATCTCCTTTTGTAAAATTGTTTTCACCATAATCATTTATATAATAAATGAGAATTTTTAGATATTTTTCCATATTTTTAAAGTTTCCCGAACTAGGTGTTCTCTAAACCATCCTTAGGGGTTCGAACCGTTCCCAACTGGCCCGATTCAACATCTAAAACATCTAGGCCCAAAACCAGTGCGTTACAATATCCCTTTGTCCTTTATATCTAGAATAGGCACAAGTCTTGGAATAGTCACACTTGTTTTTCCTATCTATTATTTCTTGATATCTAGAGTAGACAACAGACGAATAATATGTGATATCTCATATCAACTTATTCGAGAATGCCCATGCATTTCTAGTCTTACTCAATCAAGTGGCCTGTGATATGTTTCCTATTATGTAGGAAGGACAAATCCTATCTCAACCATTCATACCCCACTACATATAAATGAGGATTTTTAAATATTTTTGCATATTTTTAAAACATCTCGAACTAGGTGTTCCCTAAACCAACCTCAAGGGTTCGAACCGTTCCCGACTGGCACGATTCAACATCTAAAACATCTAGGCCCAAAACCAGGGCGTTACAACTCTCCCCCACTTAAGAAATTTCGTCCTTGAATTTTACCTGGTGGAAAAAGGTAAGGAAACTGCTTCTTCATGCCATCCTTCCTTTCCCACGTGGCTTCCTCAATGCCACGATGTCTCCACAAGACCTTGACCAGCTCGATAGTCTTACCCTGGAGAACCTTTCTATCCGTATCCAAAATCTCAACGAACTCCTCATCATACGTCAAATCCATATTCAGCTCAACCTCTTATACATGCATAACATGCGACGAATCTGATCTATACCTCCAAAGCATGGATACATGGAACACCTTATGTATCTTTGCTAACTCTTAAGGCAATCTCAACTTGTAAGCAACATGACCTACACGTTCTATCACTTCATATGGTTCAATGAACCTCGGACTCAATTTGCCCTTCCGGCCAAATCTCATCACCTTCTTCCAAGGTGAAACTTTCAGAAACACGCGTTCACCAACTGCGAACTGTATCTCCTTATGCTTCAAATCCGCGTAAGACTTTTGCTGGTCCGATCGTAACACCCCAATTTTGGGCTTAGAAGTTTTGGGTTTGAACCGGACCAGTCGGATTTTTGGTTCGAATATAAAAGGTGGTTTTAGGGAAATCCTAGTTCGGGGTGCATTAAAAATATGGAAAAATATCTAAAAATCCTATTTTAATATATATAAGAGAGTGGTGAAATAAATTTTACAAAATGAGGTTTGGAAATATGACATTTCGAGTTAGTGACTAAAATGTAATTTTTGAAAAGTTCGTGACTGTTTTAAAAGGATTGAAACTTTGAATCTTTCAGGAGCTAATGTACCCAAGGGAGGATTTCTCCAGATTTTTCTTGATTTTTAAAGACTCATTTAATGTTTAATTAATAAAAAGAAAAGAGGGAAAAGTCCCATTTTTGGTTTCATAACTAACTTTTGCCAAAATTTTCCCATTTCATTTTCTCTCAAAATTCCCTCAGCCAAACACATTTCCACAGAAACTTTCTTTTTGATTTTCACACCTAAAGAAGAGTTTTCAATCTCCAAATGATTCCTAATCATTTCTACATCAAATCCTCACCATTTGCTTAATGAATTTTCAAGGATTTTGGCTCTAAACAAGGAGAAATCCACATTTAGAGGTATGAACGTCCTTCTCCTCTAAATAATAAGTTCTTTACTGAAATTCCCAAGTTCTCAATCCTTAAATTGAGTTTTATTAAAGGTTTTAATGTTGTGATCTTGATTTTGGCTTACAATTCAAGATTTGGATTTAATTTTGAATAAATTCGTATTGGATGTTTGGGCTCTGTTTTGAGATGTCTTTTTGATGTATTTTGGATGTTTAAATGATGTGAAATGGAGGTTTAATCAATGCAATCCCGAATAGGTTGATTTTTCTAGGTTTTTACTTGTGAAAATTGTGGTTTTTTGGGTGATCTTGGTGTTTTGTTAATGCTGGAGGTATAAGGACGAGTTTGGGTTCATTTTGGATGTTAATTGAGGTTTAAAAATGGTTAGAAGTGATGGATCTTGGCTGGGTTAAGTTTTGGAAGAGTTTGGAGGTGTTTTCAGTTGTGTTTGGTAGCCGAATGTTGGATTTTTGTAGAGCAGCGAGTTTAGGTGTGTTGCTGGTGATTTTAATGCATAATGATGCATTAATCCTCTGTTGTTATGTGTCTAAAACAGGGGAGAATGATCCGGAGGCAATAGAGGTGGCGTTGGAGGTTTCAGATGCTTGGAAGGCTTAACGGCTAGCGTAGTTTTGTGTATCGGTGAGTGGTAAAGAGTTTTCCAGCTTTGAAACATTTTGGATGAGGCTTTGGGAGCTTATTTTAAGTCTAAACAACTTAGCTAAGCTCAAGAGTAAGTAAATGGAATTTCTCTCTTGGTTTGGGCTATGCTTTGGTTTTTAAATGCACTTGGGATGATTGTGTTTAAATTACTGTTTTTAAGCATGTTTGGACATGGTTTATTGTCGGTTATTAATGACATTATGTTAAAGATGCATGAGGTAAGTAATCCTTGACTTGCTTGGGTTGTGTGCATATGATTCTAAGCATGTGATGTTTGTGGATTTGGAATTTTGGTTATGCTTGTAAAAACAATGGATTAGTGTGGTAAAATGGTTATATTGGCAAGTGATGTAAGTGGTTCTTGGTTACTTTAATTGGATATAGTTAGCCGGCTATAGGATTGGGTGCACCGTGAATTGAGTCGCATTGGATGTTGAGGGGTTGTGATAGTACCGTAAACTCCATCATGGTACCCTAGCGATTGAGGAAATTACTGTCACCATGATGGAGGATGGCTCTCGTGGGTGGACTTTGTTGAGAGTCACCGCGATGGAGGATGGCTCTCGTGGGTGGACCTTGTTAAGCGTCACAACGGTGGAGGGTTGCTCTCGTGTGTGAGCTTGGTTAAGGTGATTACAATGGTTGAGGTAGCTCCCATGTGTATGCCTTGTGGTGTGTCCTGGCTCTCGCTAGTGAGTTATACAACTTCAGATGAGTGATGATGAGGGGTATGATTGTACCGTTAAACTCCATTACGGGTGTTGAGGGGTTGAGATTGTACCGGTAAACTCCACCTTGTGTTGTTCAGTAGTGTGTATGAAGCGTGTGGGACAACGCTTGTAATCCGCGTATCCGATTGTGCCTTGTGTTGTTCGGTAGTGTGTATGAAGCGTGTGGGACAACGCTTGTAATCCGCGTATCCGATTGTGTCTTGTGTTGTGATGGTTTGTGAATTGTCGCTTGAATGCCAATATAATGTGTTTGAATGTAATGAAGCAAGAGTTGCTTGGAAATGATGCAAGGTGCAAGGGAAATATGTAAATGATGCAAGAATGCATGCGATGCTTGTTAAGCTTGAGCACTAGTATATTTTGCTAATGTGAATGGTGTATATGTGCATAGAATCTCATAAATGCATTGAAGTCTTGTGAGGGCTTGTTTTAGAAGGCATGCAATGCAAGTGTTGTTTTTGGTGGTTCATGTGTTGCATTGGTTTAAAGTGTGAGATAGTTAGAAGGAGCTAATGGTTTTCAAAGGGTTTCTTGTTTTGAGATGTACATCAAGAATGAGGAAAGTATGTTGTGAATTGGAGGTGCTATCCAAGGAATTTGTGTTTAACTTTGCATGTGATGTTCATGCATGAAAAGGGTTTAAATGATAGTTTGCAAGAATGTGTTTTGGGGTGAGTTGTTTAGCTTTTCTAAGCTAAAGGTTGGTTTTCATGTTGAGCAATGCATGGTCTAAAGCATGTTGCTTTAAAAAGGGGGTTTTCAAATAATGCTTTGGTTTATTGAATTGTATTTACTTTTTAAAGAAGGTTTTATGATTTGCTGCATTGATGGTGGTTTGGTTTTGAGCATCCCTCACTATGCATTATGTTCTTACGCTCCTTTGTGTCCATCAATGCAGATAATTGAAGTTGGGACAGCAAGAAGCAAGGGATTCAAGGAGAGCTCCACTTGAGAAGTATGTCTCGGTTAATAGCTATAGATAATAAAGGCAATGGGGGGAGAGTCTTTTATTTTGATGTGTAACGAGTTTGAGTATGTTGACCATATTTGGTTTGTGGTTTGAATCTTGTTGTTTATCGCTTTGCAACATTTGAATCTTCTTATTCATAAGTTGTTGCACTATGCTTCTTGTTTTAAAAGCTTGATCAAGTGTTGGATGTGTTGAAAGAGTTGGTGCACCTAAGGTTTGCTTTGCATCTAGATTTTAATGCAATTTGGTATTTATGATGCTTGGCCTGTTGTTGATATGTTGAGGATTGATTTAGAGTATGTTTGATGGTGATTAGATGTGTAAAAACGGGTTTTTCTGCTGTTTCTGGGCAGGGTGTTTCGAAACACCCTTGCATGTTTCGAAACAGTTGCATGTTTTGGCCTGGGCGTTTCGAAACGGGTAGAGTTGTTTCGAAACACTTTGTCTACTGCCAAGCCGCGTTTCTGAACGGTCAATTCCCGTTTCGAAACACTTGACAGTTGGGCACTGATTTGAATGGTTTTGAGGTTTGCAAGCTTTACATTTTAGTCCTGATTTTGGTATGTGCAATTGCTTGAGTTCGAGATGTCCGTTTAAGGTGAAATTTGACAGAGAAGCATATAACCTAACTAATTTCATAATGGTATCTTAAAAATTAGTAAAGTCTTCTTAATTTCCAGATTTTACATTTTGGTCCCTAAATTCGTATGTTGTGCAATTGAGTCCCTTATTGTTTTCCGATTGTTGTGAGTTTTGAGTATGCTTATCCCAAGAGTATGCCTAGGATTAATGTGCATCTAGACAAGTTTAAAAGGAAAAAAAGAGTCGTTAATCAAGGTTGACTTTCAGGTTGACTTTGGTTTTCCCCGTGTAATCTTCGTATAAAGCCCAACAAAAGGGAGTTCTACACTTTTCCCCCATTTTAGCCCAACAAAAGGGAGTTCTACACTTCCTCCCATATAAAGCCTCGTACGGTGCCATTTGAATGCTTGCCTGGTAACTATTATTATAAGCAAACTCAACCAAAGGCAAGTGCTTCTCCCTAGATCCTTGAAACTCGATAGCGTAGCACCTCAACATATCCTCAAGCACTTGGATAGCACGCTCCGACTGCCCATCCGTCTGCGGATGATAAGAAGTACTGAAAGTCAACAGCGTACCCAAGGCCTGATACAAACATACCCAAAACCTCGATGTGAACCTCAGATCCCTATCTGATACTATAGATTTCGGCACCCCGTGCAAACGCATAATCTCAGCAATATACATCTCATCTAGCTTATCCAAGGTATACGTAGTATGCACAGGCAAGAAATGTGCACACTTCGTAAGGCGATCCACAATCACCCAAACATAATTCTTTTTTGATGGCGACAAGGGCAACCCAGACACGAAGTCCATGGTAATCCTTTCTGACTTCCATTCTGGGATTCTCAACGGCTGCAACAACCCAGAAGGAACATGATGTTCAGCCTTAACCCGCTGACAAACCATACATTTGCTAACGAACTCGACAACATCTTTCTTCAAACCCACCCAATAGTACTCATCTTTCAGATCACGGTACATTTTCATACTACCAGGGTGCATAGCGAAAGGACTACTATAAGCTTCAGTCAGAATAGTGTGCCTCAACTCCGCATCATTCGGCACCACTATCCGACTCCCAAAACATAGAACACCATCATCACCGAAACTGAAGTCTGAAGGCCTTCCTTCTGCAATATCCTGAACATGAGGTACAAGAGAATCATCAAGCAACTGTTTATCCTTGATTATCTTAACCAAAGACGGCTTCACTTGCAACTCAGCAACAAGGCCACAATCTCGCGATATGCTCAAGCAAGCAAACATCACCCTCAAACCCACCACCACTTTCCGACTCAAAGCATCAGCCACAACATTGGCCTTTCCCGGATGATACTTGATCGTTAGATCATAATCCTTAAGCAACTCTGCCCAATGTCGTTTCCTAGGATTCAACTCCTTCTGAGACATAAGATACTTCAAACTCTTGTGATCTGTGTACACAATACACTTCTCACCGTATAGGTAATGTCTCCAAATCTTTAAAGCGAACACCACTACCGCTAACTCAATATCATGTATGGGATAGTTACGCTAATGCACCTTTAATTGTCGCAATGCATAAGCTACCACCCTACCTTCTTGCATCAGCACACACCCCAAACCAACATAGGATGCATCACTATACACCACAAACTCTTTCCCAGATTCAGGTTGAATCAAGATAGGAGCTTGCGTCAAAGCTTCCTTTAGCTTCTCAAAAGCTTATTGTCTCGCTTCCGACCATTCAAACTTAACATCCTTCTGCAATAATTTCGTCAAAGGAGCAGCAATCTTGGCAAATCCATCCACAACCTTCGGTAGTAACCCACCAAACCAAGGAAACTACGAACCTCATGAAAAATCGTAGGAGGCTTCCAATTCACCATCGCCTCAATCTTTTGAGGATCAACAAGAATTACCTCAGCCGAAACCACATAACCAAGGAAAACAACCTCCTTCAACCAACACTCACATTTACTCAACTTGGCATAAAGCTGATTCTCTAGCAACACTTGCAGAACAATCCTCAAATGTTCCTCGTGCTCCTCCTCGGTACGAGAGTACACAAGGATGTCATCGATGAACACCACAACAAACTTATCCAGGAATTCATGAAATGCCCTATTCATCATATCCATGAATGCAGTAGGAGCATTCATCAAACCAAAAGCCATCACCAGAAATTCATAATCCCATACCTAGTCCGAAAACCAGTTTTTGGCACATCCACATCCTTAACCTTCAACTGGTAGTTCCCATACCTTAAATCAATCTTAGAGAACACAACTACTCTACGTAACTGATCAAAAAGATCATCTATCCTTGGCAAAGGATACTTATTCTGAACAGTCTACCTATTCAGCAAACGATAATCAATGCACATTCTCATCGTGCCGTCTTTCTTCTTTACAAACAAGACCTGTGCACCCCAAGGTGACACACTAGGCCGAATAAAGCCTCGGTCAAGTAACTCCTGAAGTTGCATCTTCAACTCCTTCAACTCCTTAGGTGTCATTCGATAAGGAGCAATGGACACTGGAGTTGTATTCACATACAACTCAATTCCAAACTCGACCTCCCGAATAGGCGGAAAACCCGGTAACTCCTCCGGAAACACCCTAGGGAATTCACACACAGTCCTTATATCTTGAACCCTAACATCCTTTGTACTAGGATTCATCATGAAAGCTAGATAAGCTTCGCATCCTTGACACAACAACCGGCTCCTTTCAAGCGTTGAAACCACATTAGATAGGAAGGATTAACGGCTAGCGTAGTTTTGTGTATCGGTGAGTGGTAAAGAGTTTTCCAGCTTTGAAATATTTTGGATGAGGCTTTGGGAGCTTATTTTAAGTCTAAACAACTTAGCTAAGCTCAAGAGTAAGTAAATGGAATTTCTCTCTTGGTTTGGGCTATGCTTTGGTTTTTAAATGCACTTGGGATGATTGTGTTTAAATTACTGTTTTTAAGCATGTTTGGACATGGTTTATTGTCGGTTATTAATGCCATTATCTTAAAGATGCATGAGGTAAGTAATCCTTGACTTGCTTGGGTTGTGTGCATATGATTCTAAGCATGTGATGTTTGTGGATTTGGCATTTTGGTTATGCTTGTAAAAACAGTGGATTAATGTGGTAAAATGGTTATATTGGCAAGTGATGTAAGTGGTTCTTGGTTACTTTAATCGGATATAGTTAGCCGGCTATAGGATTGGGTGCACCGTGAATTGAGTCGCCTTGGATGTTGAGGGGTTGTGATTGTACTGTAAACTCCATCCAAGTACCCTAGAGATTGAGGAAATTAGTGTCACCATGATGGAGGATGGCTCTCGTGGGTGGACTTTGTTGAGAGTCACCGCGATGGAGGATAGCTTTCGTGGGTGGACCTTGTTAAGCGTCACAACGGTGGAGGGTTGCTTCCGTGTGTGAGCTTGGTTAAGGTGATTACAATGGTTGAGGTAGCTCCCATGTGTACGCCTTGTGCTGTGTCCCGGTTCTCGCTAGTGAGTTATACAACTTCCGATGAGTGATGTTGAGGGGTTGTGATTGTACCGTTAAACTCCATCACGGGTGTTGAGGGGTTGAGATTGTACCGGTAAACTCCACCTTGTGTTGTTCGGTAGCTTGTATGAAGCGTGTGGGACAACGCTTGTAATCCGCGTATCCGATTGTTCCTTGTGTTGTTCGGTAGTGTGTATGAAGCGTGTGGGACAACGCTTGTAATCCGCGTATCCGATTGTGTCTTGTGTTGTGATTGTTTGTGAATTGTTGCTTGAATGCCAATATAATGTGTTTGAATGTAATGAAGCAAGAGTTGCTTGGAAATGATGCAAGGTGCAAGGGAAATATGTAAATGATGCAAGGATGCATGCGATGCTTGTTAAGCTTGAGCACTAGTATATTTTGCTAATGTGAATGGTGTATATGTGCATAGAATCTCATAAATGCATTGAAGTCTTGTGAGGGCTTGTTTTAGAAGGCATGTAATGCAAGTGTTGTTTTGTGGTTCATGTGTTGCATTGGTTTAATGCGTGAGATAGTTAGAAGGAGCTAATGGTTTTCAAAGGGTTTCTTGTTTTGAGATGTACATCAAGAATGAGGAAAGTATGTTGTGAATTGGAGGTGCTATCCAAGGAATTTGTGTTTAACTTTGCATGTGATGTTCATGCATGAAAAGGGTTTAAATGATGGTTTGCAAGAATGTGTTTTGGGGTGAGTTGTTTAGCTTTTCTAAGCTAAAGGTTGGTTTTCATGTTGAGCAATGCATGGTCTGAAGCATGTTGCTTTAAAAATGGGGTTTTCAAACAATGTTTTGGTTTATTGAATTGTATTTACTTTTTAAAGAAGGTTTTGTGATTTGCTGCATTGATGGTGGTTTGGTTTTGAGCATCCCTCACTAAGCATTATGTGCTTACGCTCCTTTGTGTCCATCAATGCAGATAATTGAAGTTGGGACAACAAGAAGCAAGGGATTCAAGGAGAGCCCCACTTGAGAAGTATGTCTCGGTTAATAGCTATAGATAATAAAGGCAATGGGGGGAGAGTATTTTATTTTGATGTGTAACGAGTTTGAGTATGTTGACCATATTTGGTTTGTGGTTTGAATCTTGTTGTTTATCGCTTTGCAACATTTAAATCTTCTTATTCATAAGTTGTTGCACTATGCTTCTTGTTTTAAAAGCTTGATCAAGTGTTGGATATGTTGAAAGAGTTGGTGCACCTAAGGTTTGCTTTGCATCTAGATTTTAATGCAATTTGGTATTTATGATGCTTGGCATGTTGTTGATATGTTGAGGATTGATTTAGAGTATGTTTGATGGTGATTAGATGTGTAAAAATGGGTTTTTCTGCTGTTTCTGGGCAGGGTGTTTCGAAACACCATTGCCTGTTTCGAAACAGGTGCATGTTTTGGCCTGAGCGTTTCGAAACGGGTAGAGTTGTTTCGAAACACTTTGTCTACTTCCAAGCCGCGTTTCTGAACGGTCAATTCCCGTTTCGAAACACTTGACCGTTGGGCACTGATTTGAATGGTTTTGAGGTTTGCAAGCTTTACATTTTAGTCCTGATTTTTGTATGTGCAATTGCTTGAGTTCGAGATGTCCGTTTAAGGTGAAATTTGACAGAGAAGCATATAACCTAAGTAATTTCATAATGGTATCTTAAAAATTAGTAAAATCCTCTTAATTTCCAGATTTTACATTTTGGTCCCTAAATTTGTATGTTGTGCAATTGAGTCCCTTATTGTTTTCCGATTGCTGTGATTTTTGAGTATGCTTATCCCAAGAGTATGCCTAGGATTAATGTGCATATAGAAAAGTTTAAAAGGAAAAAAAAGGGTCGTTAATCAAGGTTGACTTTCGGTTTGACTTTGGTTTTCCCCGTGTAATCTTCGTAGTTCGGGTCAACCGTCTAGGCCGGGCTAAGGGGGTTACATTTGGTGGTATCAGAGCTGAGTTGTGAATGCTTGGGGAAATGGTAAATTGTTGTAATAAGTGTTTGATGTTTATTCTGATGTGTGGTTGAAAGTCGGTTGAAATGTGTGTCTTTGAGCGAATTGTTGATGTTTTTATCATGCTTTTTGGTTATGAATCTTCATTGAGCTAATGTGAATTTGTACTGATGATATGCTGGTGTTGTGAGCTGATTTTATGAATGATGAAAGTGTGATGGGTATGATATGTTGTTGTTATGCTGTTGCGGGTGAATGTTGTTTGATGAGAGCATGATCGAAATGTTGATTGATATGCTCGATGTTGTGATAACCATGTTTTTATTGATTGTTATGTCGTGTAAAAGGGGAGAATTCGGGATACCCATTGCCTTATTATTATAGCTATTGTGTTATGTTGGAGTTGGAGTCTTGAATCCTTGCTTGAAGCTGGCCTGATCATTTTGTTTGTTTTGTTATGATTGCTTGTTGTTTTTAGCACGATGGAATCGATGAGAGAATGGCAGTTGGGTGAGATGGTTGCTGCTTTAGAGCAGGTTGTTAAGTCTTGGAATTCATCTTTTGGTGGAGATGTTTCGTTTCAGCCTACGGTGCCTAGAGTTGAGGTAGTAAGGCAGGAGGAGGAAGTTGGTTATGTGATGAAGAGTTCATCACCTATTGTTCAAGAGGTGTTGGGAACATCTCAGGCCATGGTGAAAGTGAGGCCTGAAGACGTGCCGATCGTAGGACACGCGAGTTTGACAAAACAACGCCTATATGATTTGGGAGCTGTGGAGCATCGTGGTTTGACACCTGAGGCGTTCGAAGCTTGGTTGGCCAGTATAATTCTGATTTTGGACCAGGAAGGGTGTGACTACGCCTGTAAGCTGGGAAGTGTTGTCTCATTGATGTTGGAGGACGCCTGTGTCTGGTGGACATCTGTGGCGGTGGCAACGCATATCCACGATATAGATTGGGACTTCTTTGTGTCTACCTTTTATGAAAGGTACCTTAGAAAGAAATTCCCAAGGGTTAAGCAACGTGGGGGTGTGGCTTTAGATTACGAAGGTGAGAAAAGTTTAAACAAGAGAGCTGTGGATACTGACCTCGGGAGCGGTCAGCGTAAGAGGTTGCGTGATAGAAGGTTTTGCTTGAATCGAAGCCTGAGTGGTAGTGCATATGTGGGGCAAGTGCTACATGATCAAGGAGGAGTAGCTCGGTTGCCGATGTGTGACCGTTGTGGAAGGTGTCATGTTGGAGGTTGTTGGGGGCGTGGGAGTTTGTTGGAAATGTGGTTCTAAGGAGCATGTGAAGCGAAATTGTCCTCAAGTGGTGAGATCAGCTTCAGGTGTAGCAAAAGGGTCTCAGAAGGGTCGTGGGCGCGGCCAAGAAAAAGTTCGAAGGTGGCAGGAAGGACAGAAAGGTGTGAGGAGCTTGGGGAATGAATCTTGTTGGAATTGTGGGTCTGTTGGACATTTGAGACGAAATTGTTTGAAGTTGGCTCGGGGTAGTCAGGGTTTTTTACCACAGGAAGATGGTGATGACCTTAAGGTGTTGGCTGATGTTGCGGTGGTGCGGCTAGAGAATGATGGTTCTGCGAAGAAGAGAGTTTGTCTGTTGAAGCCCCGAGGCAGTGAGATGTTTACAGGTAACCTTGTTAAGTAACCTTTACCCTAGTTATCTTAGTTTGGTTTCGGTTTAGTTTTCCCTCGCGTAGTGGGTATGGTCTCATAGCTAGCGAGTTTGGGGTAGTAGTTGGTGTTGTTTTGAAAACAACTTTAGTGTGAAGAGGGCATTAGTGGGTATTTTGTGGTTAATGGGTTGTTAGAATGGTAGGGTTGCACAAGTTGGAAGTGTGATAGGAGGTTGTTCTTAGGCGGATCCTGAGGATATTATTGGTGGGTGTGAACCGACATACATGCACAGTTAAAACTGTTGTTATATACTATATTATATATATATATATATGTGTTGGTCCATGCATACATGTGACATGACATTAGAGGTTTTGCATACATGTACACAGGCATTGATAGGGCATATTGGTGACCATGCATACGAACGTTCACACTTGCTAATAGATAGTTGGGCCCGTTAGTGTTGTGATAGGGTTAGGTTGGATGTTGGGTTTTAAGAGTTGTTTTGGTGCTAGGAGAATGTTAGAAGTAATGGAGGGTATTAAGCGAGCTGTCAGTAATAGTGAGTGCGATATAGCATGTTGGCAGAAGGAAAGTGTTTTGGCGCTTAAGGAGTTTAGCGGTGTGGTGGTGAGGAGATTACCGGTTGAAGTTAGAATCAGTCAAAGTGGTTGTGAATAGCTAGTGGAAGTGGTAGTTTCTTGGTGTTAAGTGATGTTGCAGGTTAGTGGATGTGTTTCCAGAGTGCTGAGGTAACTTGGCATTGATGTTGTAATAGAAGGGTTGTTTTTGTAGGTGATGGTTCGTAGCAACCTTCGAAGAGGTTGTGTTGTGGGTTGTAGAAAAGGGTTGGCCTGGGGTGAATAGAAGTTTCGTAATCTTAATATGTATGTATAGTATGGGCGGTGTCCTGGTAAGGCTAGTGTTGTAGTCAAAGCTTGAAGTGGAAAGGCAATGTAAGTTCCAGGGCCATTGTTTGTTGGACGGGTTCTTGTGAGAAGTTGTTGGCTAGTCGTGTATAAGTAAATCCCTTCTGAAGTCAGCTAGTGGTATGTGGAACGGCTGGCGGAGTCAAGGTTGGGGTTTTGTGACGTGAATTTCGAATGTTGTGTGAGTAGTTTTGGTGAGTCGTTATGGTAGTGATAGTGGCGGAGGTGAAGGTATGTTATCAATACGTTGAGAAGTTTGAGTAAGCAGTTGATGCTTAAGAAATTTTTGCTTGATGTGGTAACCTTTGGAAGAGATTGAGCAGTTTTGCAAGGGGTTTTAGAAGCAGTGAAGGTTGTGGGTCACATGGTGGCTGAACTGGATGGGTTGGTGTCACCGTGTGTGCGAGTTTTGGGAGTTATGAGTTAAGGTGGTGTATGCTGTAAAAGTTTGGAGGTTCTTCGGGTTGTTGTTGGGGCTATGCGCAGTTCGAAAGTGTGGAAGGTTAAGCTGTGGTTAACACCTGGGTGTTCTGGAATTTGTGAACAGTATGTGGTGGTGTTGGGTTTGGTTATAGTGTAAGTTGATTTGTGGAGGAGTTGGTTTGTAGAGTTTTGTGTGGAGAGTGTTCAGTGGTGGTTAAGTTTCCTGTGTTGCCTTGTAGGTTGCCTGGACAAGTTTGGTTGTGCTCTTTTCGCCGGTTGAAATTTTGAGGACGAAATTTCCTAAGAGGGGGAGAGTTGTAACACCCCAATTTTGGGCTTAGAAGTTTTGGGTTTGAACCGGACCGGTCGGATTTTTGGTTCGAATATAAAAGGTGGTTTTAGGGAAAGCCTAGTTCGGGATGCATTAAAAATATGGAAAAATATCTAAAAATCCTCTTTTAATATATATAAGAGAGTGGTGAAATCAATTTTACAAAATGAGGTTTGGAAATATGACATTTCGAGTTAGTGACTAAAATGTAATTTTTGAAAAGCTCGTGACTGTTTTAAAAGGATTGAAACTTTGAATCTTTAAGGAGCTAATGTACCCAAGGGAGGATTTCTCCAGATTTTTCTTGATTTTTAAAGACTCATTTAATGTTTAATTAATAAAAAGAAAAGAGGGAAAAGTCCCAATTTTGGTTTCATAACTAACTTTTGCCAAAATTTTCCCATTTCATTTTCTCTCAAAATTCCCTCAGCCAAACACATTTCCACAGCAACTTTCCTTTTGATTTTCACACCTAAAGAAGAGTTTTCAATCTCCAAATGATTCCTAATCATTTCTACATCAAATCCTCACCATTTGCTTAATGAATTTTCAAGGATTTTGGCTCTAAACAAGGAGAAATCCACATTTAGAGGTATGAACGTCCTTCTCCTCTAAATACTAAGTTCTTTACTGAAATTCCCAAGTTCTCAATCCTTAAATTGAGTTTTATTAAAGGTTTTAATGTTGTGATCTTGATTTTGGCTTAAAATTCAAGATTTGGATTTAATTTTGAATAAATTCGTATTGGATATTTGGGCTCTGTTTTGAGATGTCTTTTTGATGTATTTTGGATGTTTAAATGATGTAAAATGGAGGTTTAATCAATGCAATCCCGAATAGGTTGATTTTTCTAGGTTTTTACTTGTGAAAATGGTGGTTTTTTGGGTGATCTTGGTGTTTTGTTAATGCTGGAGGTATAATGACGAGTTTGGGTTCATTTTGGATGTTAATTGATGTTTAAAAATGGTTAGAAGTGATGGATCTTGGCTGGGTTAAGTTTTGGAAGAGTTTGGAGGTGTTTTCAGTTGTGTTTGGTAGCCGAATGTTGGATTTTTGTAGAGCAGCGAGTTTAGGTGTGTTGCTGGTGATTTTAATGCAAAATGATGCATTAATCCTCTGTTGTTATGTGTTTAAAACAGGGGAGAATGATCCGGAGGCAATAGAGGTGGTGTTGGAGGTTTCAGATGCTTGGAAGGCTTAACGGCTAGCGTAGTTTTGTGTATCGGTGAGTGGTAAAGAGTTTTCCAGCTTTGAAACATTTTGGATGAGGCTTTGGGAGCTTATTTTAAGTCTAAACAACTTAGCTAAGCTCAAGAGTAAGTAAATGGAATTTCTCTCTTGGTTTGGGCTATGCTTTGGTTTTTAAATGCACTTGGGATGATTGTGTTTAAATTACTGTTTTTAAGCATGTTTGGACATGGTTTATTGTCGGTTATTAATGCCATTATGTTAAAGATGCATGAGGTAAGTAATCCTTGACTTGCTTGGGTTGTGTGCATATGATTCTAAGCATGTGATGTTTGTGGATTTGGAATTTTGGTTATGCTTGTAAAAACAGTGGATTAGTGTGGTAAAATGGTTATATTGGCAACTGATGTAAGTGGTTCTTGGTTACTTTAATTGGATATAGTTAGCCGGCTATAGGATTGGGTGCACCGTGAATTGAGTCACCTTGGATGTTGAGGGGTTGTGATAGTACCGTAAACTCCATCCAAGTACCCTAGCGATTGAGGAAATTAGTGTCACCATGATGGAGGATGGCTCTCGTGGGTGGACCTTGTTAAGCGTCACAACGGTGGAGGGTTGCTCCCGTGTGTGAGCTTGGTTAAGGTGATTACAATGGTTGAGGTAGCTCTCATGTGTATGCCTTGTGGTGTGTCCTGGCTCTCGCTAGTGAGTTATACAACTTCAGATGAGTGATGATGAGGGGTTATGATTGTACCGTTAAACTCTATCACGGGTGTTGAGGGGTTGAGATTGTACCGGTAAACTCCACCTTGTGTTGTTCAGTAGTGTGTATGAAGCGTGTGGGACAACGCTTGTAATCCGCGTATCCGATTGTGCCTTGTGTTGTTCGGTAGTGTGTATGAAGCGTGTGGGACAACGCTTGTAATCTGCGTATCCGATTGTGTCTTGTGTTGTGATGGTTTGTGAATTGTCGCTTGAATGCCAATATAATGTGTTTGAATGTAATGAAGCAAGAGTTTCTTGGAAATGATGCAAGGTGCAAGGGAAATATGTAAATGATGCAAGAATGCATGCGATGCTTGTTAAGCTTGAGCACTAGTATATTTTGCTAATGTGAATGGTGTATATGTGCATAGAATCTCATAAATGCATTGAAGTCTTGTGAGGGCTTGTTTTAGAAGGCATGCAATGCAAGTGTTGTTTTTGTGGTTCATGTGTTGCACTGGTTTAATGCGTGAGATAGTTAGAAGGAGCTAATGGTTTTCAAAGGGTTTCTTGTTTTGAGATGTACATCAAGAATGAGGAAAGTATGTTGTGAATTGGAGGTGCTATCCAAGGAATTTGTGTTTAACTTTGCATGTGATGTTCATGCATGAAAAGGGTTTAAATGATAGTTTGCAAGAATGTGTTTTGGGGTGAGTTGTTTAGCTTTTCTATGCTAAAGGTTGGTTTTCATGTTGAGCAATGCATGGTCTGAAGCATGTTGCTTTAAAAAGGGGGTTTTCAAACAATGCTTTGGTTTATTGAATTGTATTTACTTTTTAAAGAAGGTTTTATGATTTGCTGCATTGATGGTGGTTTGGTTTTGAGCATCCCTCACTAAGCATTATGTGCTTACGCTCCTTTGTGTCCATCAATGCAGATAATTGAAGTTGGGACAGCAAGAAGCAAGGGATTCAAGGAGAGCTCCACTTGAGAAGTATGTCTCGGTTAATAGCTATAGATAATAAAGGCAATGGGGGGAGAGTCTTTTATTTTGATGTGTAACGAGTTTGAGTATGTTGACCATATTTGGTTTGTGGTTTGAATCTTGTTGTTTATCGCTTTGCAACATTTGAATCTTCTTATTCATAAGTTGTTGCACTATGCTTCTTGTTTTAAAAGCTTGATCAAGTGTTGGATGTGTTGAAAGAGTTGGTGCACCTAAGGTTTGCTTTGCATCTAGATTTTAATGCAATTTGGTATTTATGATGCTTGGCCTGTTGTTGATATGTTGAGGATTGATTTAGAGTATGTTTGATGGTGATTAGATGTGTAAAAACGGGTTTTTTTGTTGTTTCTGGGCAGGGTGTTTCGAAACACCCTTGTCTGTTTCGAAACAGTTGCATGTTTTGGCCTGGGCGTTTCGAAACGGGTAGAGGTGTTTCGAAAAACTTTGGCTACTGCCAAGCCGCGTTTCTGAACGGTCAATTCCCGTTTCGAAACACTTGACAGTTGGACACTGATTTGAATGGTTTTGAGGTTTGCAAGCTTTACATTTTAGTCCTGATTTTTGTATGTGCAATTGCTTGAGTTCGAGATGTCCGTTTAAGGTGAAATTTGACAGAGAAGCATATAACCTAACTAATTTCATAATGGTATCTTAAAAATTAGTAAAGTCTTCTTAATTTCCAGATTTTACATTTTGGTCCCTAAATTCGTATGTTGTGCAATTGAGTCCCTTATTGTTTTCCGATTGCTGTGAGTTTTGAGTATGCTTATCCCAAGAGTATGCCTAGGATTAATGTGCATCTAGACAAGTTTAACAGGAAAAAAAGGGTCGTTAATCAAGGTTGACTTTCAGGTTGACTTTGGTTTTCCCCGTGTAATCTTCGTATAAAGCCCAACAAAAGGGAGTTCTACACTTTTCCCCCATTTTAGCCCAACAAAAGGGAGTTCTACACTTCCTCCCGTATAAAGCCTCGTACGGTGCCATTTGAATGCTTGCCTGGTAACTATTATTATAAGCAAACTCAACCAAAGGCAAGTGCTTCTCCCTAGATCCTTGAAACTCGATAGCGTAGCACCTCAACATATCCTCAAGCACTTGGATAACATGCTCCGACTGCCCATCCGTCTGCGGATGATAAGAAGTACTGAAAGTCAACAGCGTACCCAAGGCCTGATACAAACATACCCAAAACCTCGATGTGAACCTCAGATCCCTATCTGATACTATAGATTTCGGCACCCCGTGCAAACGCACAATCTCAGCAATATACATCTCATCTAGCTTATCCAAGGTATACGTAGTATGCACAGGCAAGAAATGTGCACACTTCGTAAGGCGATCCACAATCACCCAAACATAATTCTTTTTTTATGGCGACAAGGGCAACCCAGACACGAAGTCCATGGTAATCCTTTCTTACTTCCATTATGGGATTCTCAACGGCTGCAACAACCCAGAAGGAACATGATGTTCAGCCTTAACCCGCTGACAAACCATACATTTGCTAACGAACTCGGCAACATCTTTCTTCAATCTCACCCAATAGTACTCATCTTTCAGATCACGGTACATTTTCATACTACCAGGGTGCATAGCGAAAGGACTACTATAAGCTTCAGTCAGAATAGTGTGCCTCAACTCCACATCATTCGGCACCACTATCCGACTCCCAAAACATAGAACACCATCATCACCGAAACTGAAGTCTGAAGGCCTTCCTTCTGCAATATCCTGAACATGAGGTACAAGAGAATCATCAAGCAACTGTTTATCCTTGATTATCTTAACCAAAGACGGTTTCACTTGCAACTCAGCAACAAGGCCACAATCTCGCGATATGCTCAAGCAAGCAAACATCGCCCTCAAACCCACCACCACTTTCCGACTCAAAGCATCAGCCACAACATTGGCCTTTCCCGGATGATACTTGATCGTTAGATCATAATCCTTAAGCAACTCCGCCCAATGCCGTTTCCTAGGATTCAACTCCTTCTGAGACATAAGATACTTCAAACTCTTGTGATCTGTGTACACAATACACTTCTCACCGTATAGGTAATGTCTCCAAATCTTTAAAGCGAACACCACTATGGTTAACTCAATATCATGCGTGGGATAGTTACGCTAATGCACCTTTAACTGTCGCGATGCATAAGCTACCACCCTACCTTCTTGCATCAGCACACACCCCAAACCAACATAGGATGCATCACTATACACCACAAACTCTTTCCCAGATTCAGGTTGAATCAAGATAGGAGCTTGCGTCAAAGCTTCCTTTAGCTTCTCAAAAGCTTATTGTTTCGCTTCCGACCATTCAAACTTAACATCCTTCTGCAATAACTTCGTCAAAGGAGCAGCAATCTTGGCAAATCCATCCACAACCTTCGGTAGTAACCCACCAAACCAAGGAAACTACGAACCTCATGAAAAATCGTAGGAGGCTTCCAATTCACCATCGCCTCAATCTTTTGAGGATCAACAAGAATTACCTCAGCCGAAACCACATAACCAAGGAAAACAACCTCCTTCAACCAACACTCACATTTACTCAACTTGGCATAAAGCTGATTCTCTAGCAACACTTGCAGAACAATCCTCAAATGTTCCTCGTGCTCCTCCTCGGTACGAGAGTACACAAGGATGTCATCGATGAACACCACAACAAACTTATCCAGGAATTCATGAAATGCCCTATTCATCATATCCATGAATGCAGTAGGAGCATTCATCAAACCAAAAGCCATCACCAGAAATTCATAATCCCATACCTAGTCCGAAAACCAGTTTTTGGCACATCCACATCCTTAACCTTCAACTGGTAGTTCCCATACCTTAAATCAATCTTAGAGAACACAACTACTCTACGTAACTGATCAAAAAGATCATCTATCCTTGGCAAAGGATACTTATTCTGAACAGTCTACCTATTCAGCAAACAATAATCAATGCACATTCTCATCGTGCCGTCTTTCTTCTTTACAAACAAGACCTGTGCACCCCAAGGTGACACACTAGGCCGAATAAAGCCTCGGTCAAGTAACTCCTGAAGTTGCATCTTCAACTCCTTCAACTCCTTAGGTGTCATTCGATAAGGAGCAATGGACACTGGAGTTGTATTCACATACAACTCAATTCCAAACTCGACCTCCCGAATAGGCGGAAAACCCGGTAACTCCTCCGGAAACACCCTAGGGAATTCACACACAGTCCTTATATCTTGAACCCTAACATCCTTTGTACTAGGATTCATCATGAAAGCTAGATAAGCTTCGCATCCTTGACACAACAACCGGCTCCTTTCAAGCGTTGAAACCACATTAGATAGGAAGGATTAACGGCTAGCGTAGTTTTGTGTATCGGTGAGTGGTAAAGAGTTTTCCAGCTTTGAAATATTTTGGATGAGGCTTTGGGAGCTTATTTTAAGTCTAAACAACTTAGCTAAGCTCAAGAGTAAGTAAATGGAATTTCTCTCTTGGTTTGGGCTATGCTTTGGTTTTTAAATGCACTTGGGATGATTGTGTTTAAATTACTGTTTTTAAGCATGTTTGGACATGGTTTATTGTCGGTTATTAATGCCATTATCTTAAAGATGCATGAGGTAAGTAATCCTTGACTTGCTTGGGTTGTGTGCATATGATTCTAAGCATGTGATGTTTGTGGATTTGGCATTTTGGTTATGCTTGTAAAAACAGTGGATTAATGTGGTAAAATGGTTATATTGGCAAGTGATGTAAGTGGTTCTTGGTTACTTTAATCGGATATAGTTAGCCGGCTATAGGATTGGGTGCACCGTGAATTGAGTCGCCTTGGATGTTGAGGGGTTGTGATTGTACTGTAAACTCCATCCAAGTACCCTAGAGATTGAGGAAATTAGTGTCACCATGATGGAGGATGGCTCTCGTGGGTGGACTTTGTTGAGAGTCACCGCGATGGAGGATAGCTTTCGTGGGTGGACCTTGTTAAGCGTCACAACGGTGGAGGGTTGCTTCCGTGTGTGAGCTTGGTTAAGGTGATTACAATGGTTGAGGTAGCTCCCATGTGTACGCCTTGTGCTGTGTCCCGGTTCTCGCTAGTGAGTTATACAACTTCCGATGAGTGATGTTGAGGGGTTGTGATTGTACCGTTAAACTCCATCACGGGTGTTGAGGGGTTGAGATTGTACCGGTAAACTCCACCTTGTGTTGTTCGGTAGTGTGTATAAAGCATGTGGGACAACGCTTGTAATCCGCGTATCCGATTGTGCCTTGTGTTGTTCGGTAGTGTGTATGAAGCGTGTGGGACAACGCTTGTAATCCGCGTATCCGATTGTGTCTTGTGTTGTGATGGTTTGTGAATTGTCGCTTGAATGCCAATATAATGTGTTTGAATGTAATGAAGCAAGAGTTGCTTGGAAATGATGCAAGGTGCAAGGGAAATATGTAAATGATGCAAGAATGCATGCGATGCTTGTTAAGCTTGAGCACTAGTATATTTTGCTAATGTGAATGGTGTATATGTGCATAGAATCTCATAAATGCATTGAAGTCTTGTGAGGGCTTGTTTTAGAAGGCATGTAATGCAAGTGTTGTTTTTAAGGTTCATGTGTTGCATTGGTTTAATGCGTGAGATAGTTAGAAGGAGCTAATGGTTTTCAAAGGGTTTCTTGTTTTGAGATGTACATCAAGAATGAGGAAAGTATGTTGTGAATTGGAGGTGCTATCCAAGGAATTTGTGTTTAACTTTGCATGTGATGTTCATGCATGAAAAGGGTTTAAATGATAGTTTGCAAGATTGTGTTTTGGGGTGAGTTGTTTAGCTTTTCTAAGCTAAAGGTTGGTTTTCATGTTGAGCAATGCATGGTCTGAAGCATGTTGCTTTAAAAAGGGAGTTTTCAAACAATGCTTTGGTTTATTAAATTGTATTTACTTTTTAAAGAAGGTTTTGTGATTTGCTGCATTGATGGTGGTTTGGTTTTGAGCATCCCTCACTAAGCATTATGTGCTTATGCTCCTTTGTGTCCATCAATGCAGATAATTGAAGTTGGGACAACAAGAAGCAAGGGATTCAAGGAGAGCCCCACTTGAGAAGTATGTCTCGGTTAATAGCTATAGATAATAAAGGCAATGGGGGGAGAGTCTTTTATTTTGATGTGTAACGAGTTTGAGTATGTTGACCATATTTGGTTTGTGGTTTGAATCTTGTTGTTTATCGCTTTGCAACATTTGAATCTTCTTATTCATAAGTTGTTGCACTATGCTTCTTGTTTTAAAAGCTTGATCAAGTGTTGGATATGTTGAAAGAGTTGGTGCACCTAAGGTTTGCTTTGCATCTAGATTTTAATGCAATTTGGTATTTATGATGCTTGGCATGTTGTTGATATGTTGAGGATTGATTTAGAGTATGTTTGATGGTGATTAGATGTGTAAAAATGGGTTTTTCTGCTGTTTCTGGGCAGGGTGTTTCGAAACACCCTTGCCTGTTTCGAAACAGGTGCATGTTTTGGCCTGAGCGTTTCAAAACGGGTAGAGTTGTTTCGAAACACTTTGTCTACTGCCAAGCCGCATTTCTGAACGGTCAATTCCCGTTTCGAAACACTTGGCCGTTGGGCACTGATTTGAATGGTTTTGAGGTTTGCAAGCTGTACATTTTAGTCCTGATTTTTGTATGTGCAATTGCTTGAGTTCGAGATGTCCGTTTAAGGTGAAATTTGACAGAGAAGCATATAACCTAACTAATTTTATAATGGTATCTTAAAAATTAGTAAAGTCCTCTTAATTTCTAGATTTTACATTTTTGTCCCTAAATTCATTTGTTGTGCAATTGAGTCCCTTATTGTTTTCCGATTGCTGTGATTTTTGAGTATGCTTATCCCAAGAGTATGCCTAGGATTAATGTGCATATAGACAAGTTTAAAAGGAAAAAAAGGGTCGTTAATCAAGGTTAACTTTCGGTTTGACTTTGGTTTTCCCCGTGTAATCTTCGTAGTTCGGGTCAACCGTCTAGGCCGGGCTAAGGGGGTTACATTTGGTGGTATCAGAGATGAGTTGCGAATGCTTGGGGAAATGGTAAATTGTTGTAATAAGTGTTTGATGTTTATTCTGATGTGTGGTTGAAATGTGTGTCTTTGAGCGAATTATTGATGTTTTTATCATGCTTTTTGGTTATGAATCTTCATTGAGCTAATGTGAATTTGTACTGATGATATGCTGGTGTTGTGAGCTGATTTTATGAATGATGAAAGTGTGATGGGTATGATATGTTGATGTTATGCTGTTGCGGGTGAATGTTGTTTGATGAGAGCATGATCGAAATGTTGATTGATATGCTCGATGTTGTGATAACCATGTTTTTATTGATTGTTATGTCGTGTAAAAGGGGAGAATTCGGGATACCCATTTCCTTATTATTATAGCTATTGTGTTATGTTGGAGTTGGAGTCTTGAATCCTTGCTTGAAGCTGGCCTGATCATTTTGTTTGTTTTGTTATGATTGCTTGTTGTTTTTAGCACGATGGAATCGATGAGAGAATGGCAGTTGGGTGAGATGGTTGCTGCTTTAGAGCAGGTTGTTAAGTCTTGGAATTCATCTTTTGGTGGAGATGTTTCGTTTCAGCCTACGGTGCCTAGAGTTGAGGTAGTAAGGCAGGAGGAGGAAGTTGGTTCTGTGATGAAGAGTTCATCACCTATTGTTCAAGAGGTGTTGGGAACATCTCAGGCTATGGTGAAAGTGAGGCCTGAAGACGTGCCGATCGTAGGACACGCGAGTTTGACAAAACAACGCCTATATGATTTAGGAGCTGTGGAGTATCGTGGTTTGACACCTGAGGCGTTCGAAGCTTGGTTGGCCAGTATAATTCTGATTTTGGACCAGGAAGGGTGTGACTACGCCTGTAAGCTGGGAAGTGTTGTCTCATTGATGTTGGAGGACGCCTGTGTCTGGTGGACATCTGTGGCGGTGGCAACGCATATCCACGATATAGATTGGGACTTCTTTGTGTCTGCCTTTTATGAAAGGTACCTTGGAAAGAAATTCCCAAGGGTTAAGCAACGTGGGGGTGTGGCTTTAGATTATGAAGGTGAGAAAAGTTTAAACAAGAGAGCTGTGGATACTGACCTCAGGAGCGGTCAGCGTAAGAGGTTGCGTGATAGAAGGTTTTGCTTGAATCAAAGCCTGGGTGGTAGTGCATATGTGGGGCAAGTTCTACATGATCAAGGAGGAGTAGCTCGGTTGTCGATGTGTGACCGTTGTGGAAGGTGTCATGTTGGAGGTTGTTGGGGCGTGGGAGTTTGTTGGAACTGTGGTTCTAAGGAGCATGTGAAGCGAAATTGTCCTCAAGTGGTGAGATCAGCTTCAGTGGTAGCAAAAGGGTCTCAGAAGGGTTGTGGGCGCGGCCAAGAAAAAGTTCGAAGGTGGCAGGAAGGACAAAAAGGTGTGAGGAGCTTGGGGAATGAATCTTGTTGGAATTGTGGGTCTGTTGGACATTTGAGACGAAATTGTTTGAAGTTGGCTCGGGGTAGTCAGGGTTCTTTACCACAGGGAGATGGTGATGACCTTAAGGTGTTGGCTGATGCTGCGGTGGTGCGACTAGAGAATGATGGTTCTGCGAAGAAGAGAGTTTGTCTGTTGAAGCCCCAAGGCAGTGAGATGTTTACAGGTAACCTTGTTAAGTAAACTTTACCCTAGTTATCTTAGTTTGGTTTCGGTTTAGTTTTCCCTCGCGTAGTGTGTATGGTCTCATAGCTAGCGAGTTTGGGGTAGTAGTTGGTGTTGTTTTGAAAACAACTTTAGTGTGAAGAGGGCATTAGTGGGTATTTTGTGGTTAATGGGTTGTTAGAATGGTAGGGTTGCACAAGTTGGAAGTGAGATAGGAGGTTGTTCTTAGGCGGATCCTGAGGATATTATTGCTGGGTGTGAACCGACATACATGCACAGTTAAAACCGTTGTTATATACTATATTATATATATATGTGTTGGTCCATGCATACATGTGACATGACATTAGAGGTTTTGCATACATGTACACAGGCATTGATAGGGCATATTGGTGACCATGCATACGAACGTTCACACTTGCTAATAGCTAGTTGGGTCTGTTAGTGTTGTGATAGGGTTAGGTTGGATGTTGGGTTTTAAGAGTTGTTTTGGTGCTAGGAGAATGTTAGAAGTAATGGAGGGTATTAAGTTAGCTGTCAGTAATAGTGAGTGCGATATAGCATGTTGGCAGAAGGAAAGTGTTTTGGCGCTTAAGGAGTTTAGCGGTGTGGTGGTGAGGAGATTACCGGTTGAAGTTAGAATCAGTCAAAGTGGTTGTGAATAGCTAGTGGAAGTGGTAGTTTCTTGGTGTTAAGTGATGTTGCAGGTTAGTGGATGTGTTTCCAGAGTGCTGAGGTAACTTGGCATTGATGTTGTAATAGAAGGGTTGTTTTTGTAGGTGATGGTTCGTAGCAACCTTCGAAGAGGTTGTGTTGTGGGTTGTAGAAAAGGGTTGGCCTGGGGTGAATAGAAGTTTCGTAATCTTAATATGTATGTATAGTATGGGCGGTGTCCTGGTAAGGCTAGTGTTGTAGTCAAAGCTTGAAGTGGAAAGGCAATGTAAGTTCCAGGGCCATTGTTGGTTGGACGGGTTCTTGTGAGAAGTTGTTGGCTAGTCGTGTATAAGTAAATCCCTTCTGAAGTCAGCTAGTGGTATGTGGAACGGCTGGCGGAGTCAAGGTTGGGGTTTTGTGACGTGAATTTCGAATGTTGTGTGAATAGTTTTGGTGAGTCGTTATGGTAGTGATAGTGGCGGAGGTGAAGGTATGTTATCAATACGTTGAGAAGTTTGAGTAAGCAGTTGATGCTTAAGAAATTTTTGCTTGATGTGGTAACCTTTGGAAGAGATTGAGCAGTTTTGCAAGGGGTTTTAGAAGCAGTGAAGGTTGTGGGTCACATGGTGGCTGAACTGGATGGGTTGGTGTCACCGTGTGTGCGAGTTTTGGGAGTTATGAGTTAAGGTGGTGTATGCTGTAAAAGTTTGGAGGTTCTTCGGGTTGTTGTTGGGGCTATGCGCAGTTCGAAAGTGTGGAAGGTTAAGCTGTGGTTAACACCTGGGTGTTCTGGAATTTGTGAACAGTATGTGGTGGTGTTGGGTTTGGTTATAGTGTAAGTTGATTTGTGGAGGAGTTGGTTTGTAGAGTTTTGTGTGGAGAGTGTTCAGTGGTGGTTAAGTTTCCTGTGTTGCCTTGTAGGTTGCCTGGAGAAGTTTGGTTGTGCTCTTTTCGCCGGTTGAAATTTCGAGGACGAAATTTCCTAAGAGGGGGGGGGGGGAGTTGTAACACCCCAATTTTGGGCTTAGAAGTTTTGGGTTTGAACCGGACCGGTCGGATTTTTGGTACGAATATAAAAGGTGGTTTTAGGGAAAGCCTAGTTCGGGATGCATTAAAAATATCTAAAAATCCTCTTTTAATATATATAAGAGAGTGGTGAAATCAATTTTACAAAATGAGGTTTGGAAATATGACATTTCGAGTTAGTGACTAAAATGTAATTTTTGAAAAGCTCGTGACTGTTTTAAAAGGATTGAAACTTTGAATCTTTAAGGAGCTAATGTACCCAAGGGAGGATTTCTCCAGATTTTTCTTGATTTTTAAAGACTCATTTAATGTTTAATTAATAAAAAGAAAAGAGGGAAAAGTCCCATTTTTGGTTTCATAACTAACTTTTGCCAAAATTTTCCCATTTCATTTTCTCTCAAAATTCCCTCAGCCAAACACATTTCCACAAAAACTTTCCTTTTGATTTTCACACCTAAAGAAGAGTTTTCAATCTCCAAATGATTCCTAATCATTTCTACATCAAATCCTCACCATTTGCTTAATGAATTTTCAAGGATTTTGGCTCTAAACAAGGAGAAATCCACATTTAGAGGTATGAACGTCCTTCTCCTCTAAATACTAAGTTCTTTACTGAAATTCCCAAGTTCTCAATCCTTAAATTGAGTTTTATTAAAGGTTTTAATGTTGTGATCTTGATTTTGGATTAAAATTCAAGATTTAGATTTAATTTTGAATAAATTCGTATTGGATGTTTGGGCTCTGTTTTGAGATGTCTTTTTTGATGTATTTTGGATGTTTAAATGATGTGAAATGGAGGTTTAATCAATGCAATCCCGAATAGGTTGATTTTTCTAGGTTTTTACTTGTGAAAATGGTGGTTTTTTGGGTGATCTTGGTGTTTTGTTAATGCTGGAGGTATAATGACGAGTTTGGGTTCATTTTGGATGTTAATTGATGTTTAAAAATGGTTAGAAGTGATGGATCTTGGCCGGGATAAGTTTTGGAAGAGTTTGGAGGTGTTTTCAGTTGTGTTTGGTAGCCGAATGTTGGATTTTTGTAGAGCTGCGAGTTTAGGTGTGTTGCTGGTGATTTTAATGCATAATGATGCATTAATCCTCTGTTGTTATGTGTTTAAAACAGAGGAGAATGATCCGGAGGCAATAGAGGTGGCGTTGGAGGTTTCAGATGCTTGGAAGGCTTAACGGCTAGCGTAGTTTTGTGTATCGGTGACTGGTAAAGAGTTTTCCAGCTTTGAAACATTTTGGATGAGGCTTTGGGAGCTTATTTTAAGTCTAAACAACTTAGCTAAGCTCAAGAGTAAGTAAATGGAATTTCTCTCTTGGTTTGGGCTATGCTTTGGTTTTTAAATGCACTTGGTATGATTGTGTTTAAATTACCGTTTTTAAGCATGTTTGGACATGGTTTATTGTCGGTTATTAATGCCATTATGTTAAAGATGCATGAGGTAAGTAATCCTTGACTTGCTTGGGTTGTGTGCATATGATTCTAAGCATGTGATGTTTGTGGATTTGGAATTTTGGTTATACTTGTAAAAACAGTGGATTAGTGTGGTAAAATGGTTATATTGGCAAGTGATGTAAGTGGTTCTTGGTTACTTTAATTGGATATAGTTAGCCGTCTATAGGATTGGGTGCACCGTGAATTGAGTCGCCTTGGATGTTGAGGGGTTGTGATAGTACCGTAAACTCCATCCAAGTACCCTAGCGATTGAGGAAATTTGTGTCACCATGATGGAGGATGGCTCTCGTGGGTGGACTTCGTTGAGAGTCACCGCGATGAAGGATGGCTCTCGTGGGTGGACCTTGTTAAGCGTCACAACGCTGGAGGGTTGCTCCCGTGTGTGAGCTTGGTTAAGGTGATTACAATGGTTGAGGTAGCTCCCATGTGTATGCCTTGTGGTGTGTCCTGGCTCTCGCTAGTGAGTTATACAACTTCAGATGAGTGATGATGAGGGGTTATGATTGTACCGTTAAACTCCATCACGGGTGTTGAGGGGTTGAGATTGTACCGGTAAACTCCACCTTGTGTTGTTCAGTAGTGTGTATGAAGCGTGTGGGACAACGCTTGTAATCCGCATATCCGATTGTGCCTTGTGTTGTTCGGTAGTGTGTATGAAGCGTGTGGGACAACGCTTGTAATCCGCGTATCCGATTGTGTCTTGTGTTGTGATGGTTTGTGAATTGTCGCTTGAATGCCAATATAATGTGTTTGAATGTAATGAAGCAAGAGTTGCTTGGAAATGATGCAAGGTGCAAGGGAAATATGTAAATGATGCAAGAATGCATGCGATGCTTGTTAAGCTTGAGCACTAGTATATTTTGCTAATGTGAATGGTGTATATGTGCATAGAATCTCATAAATGCATTGAAGTCTTGTGAGGGCTTGTTTTAGAAGGCATGCAATGCAAGTGTTGTTTTTGGTGGTTCATGTGTTGCATTGGTTTAAAGCGTGAGATAGTTAGAAGGAGCTAATGGTTTTCAAAGGGTTTCTTGTTTTGAGATGTACATCAAGAATGAGGAAAGTATGTTGTGAATTGGAGGTGCTATCCAAGGAATTTGTGTTTAACTTTGCATGTGATGTTCATGCATGAAAAGGGTTTAAATGATAGTTTGCAAGAATGTGTTTTGGGGTGAGTTGTTTAGCTTTTCTAAGCTAAAGGTTGGTTTTCATGTTGAGCAATGCATGGTCTAAAGCATGTTGCTTTAAAAAGGGGGGTTTCAAATAATGCTTTGGTTTATTGAATTGTATTTACTTTTTAAAGAAGGTTTTATGATTTGCTGCATTGATGGTGGTTTGGTTTTGAGCATCCCTCACTAAGCATTATGTGCTTACGCTCCTTTGTGTCCATCAATACAGATAATTGAAGTTGGGACAGCAAGAAGCAAGGGATTCAAGGAGAGCTCCACTTGAGAAGTATGTCTCGGTTAATAGCTATAGATAATAAAGGCAATGGGGGGAGAGTCTTTTATTTTGATGTGTAACGAGTTTGAGTATGTTGACCATATTTGGTTTGTGGTTTGAATCTTATTGTTTATCGCTTTGCAACATTTGAATCTTCTTATTCATAAGTTGTTGCACTATGCTTCTTGTTTTAAAAGCTTGATCAAGTGTTGGATGTGTTGAAAGAGTTGGTGCACCTAAGGTTTGCTTTGCATCTAGATTTTAATGCAATTTGGTATTTATGATGCTTGGCCTGTTGTTGATATGTTGAGGATTGATTTAGAGTATGTTTGATGGTGATTAGATGTGTAAAAACGGGTTTTTCTGCTGTTTCTGGGCAGGGTGTTTCGAAACACCCTTGCCTGTTTCGAAACAGGTGCATGTTTTGGCCTGAGCGTTTCAAAACGGGTAGAGTTGTTTCGAAACACTTTGTCTACTGCCAAGCCGCATTTCTGAACGGTCAATTCCCGTTTCGAAACACTTGACAGTTGGGCACTGATTTGAATGGTTTTGAGGTTTGCAAGCTTTACATTTTAGTCCTGATTTTGGTATGTGCAATTGCTTGAGTTCGAGATGTCCGTTTAAGGTGAAATTTGACAGAGAAGCATATAACCTAACTAATTTCATAATGGTATCTTAAAAATTAGTAAAGTCTTCTTAATTTCCAGATTTTACATTTTGCTCCCTAAATTCGTATGTTGTGCAATTGAGTCCCTTATTTGTTTCCGATTGCTGTGAGTTTTGAGTATGCTTATCCCAAGAGTATGCCTAGGATTAATGTGCATCTAGACAAGTTTAAAAGGAAAAAAAGGGTTGTTAATCAAGGTTGACTTTCAGGTTGACTTTGGTTTTCCCCGTGTAATCTTCGTATAAAGCCCAACAAAAGGGAGTTCTACACTTTTCCCCCATTTTAGCCCAACAAAAGGGAGTTCTACACTTCCTCCCGTATAAAGCCTCGTACGGTGCCATTTGAATGCTTGCCTGGTAACTATTATTATAAGCAAACTCAACCAAAGGCAAGTGCTTCTCCCTAGATCCTTGAAACTCGATAGCGTAGCACCACAACATATCCTCAAGCACTTGGATAACACGCTCCGACTGCCCATCCGTCTGCGGATGATAAGAAGTACTGAAAGTCAACAGCGTACCCAAGGCCTGATACAAACATACCCAAAACCTCGATGTGAACCTCAGATCCCTATCTGATACTATAGATTTCGGCACCCCGTGCAAACGCACAATCTCAGCAATATACATCTCATCTAGCTTATCCAAGGTATACGTAGTATGCACATGCAAGAAATGTGCACACTTCGTAAGGCGATCCACAATCACCCAAACATAATTCTTTTTTGATGGCGACAAGGGCAACCCAGACACGAAGTCCATGGTAATCCTTTCTGACTTCCATTCTGGGATTCTCAACGGCTGCAACAACCCAGAAGGAACATGATGTTCAGCCTTAACCCGCTGACAAACCATACATTTGCTAACGAACTCGGCAACATCTTTCTTCAATCCCACCCAATAGTACTCATCTTTCAGATCACGGTACATTTTCATACTACCAGGGTGCATAGCGAAAGGACTACTATAAGCTTCAGTCAGAATAGTGTGCCTCAACTCCGCATCATTCGGCACCACTATCCGACTCCCAAAACATAGAACACCATCATCACCGAAACTGAAGTCTGAAGGCCTTCCTTCTGCAATATCCTGAACATGAGGTACAAGAGAATCATCAAGCAACGGTTTATCCTTGATTATCTTAACCAAAGACGGCTTCACTTGCAACTCAGCAACAAGGCCACAATCTCGCGATATGCTCAAGCAAGCAAACATCGCCCTCAAACCCACCACCACTTTCCGACTCAAAGCATCAGCCACAACATTGGCCTTTCCCGGATGATACTTGATCGTTAGATCATAATCCTTAAGCAACTCCGCCCAATGCCGTTTCCTCGGATTCAACTCCTTCTGAGACATAAAATACTTCAAACTCTTGTGATCTGTGTACACAATACACTTCTCACCGTATAGGTAATGTCCCCAAATCTTTAAAGCGAACACCACTACCGCTAACTCAATATCATGCATGGGATAGTTACGCTAATGCACCTTTAACTGTCACAATGCATAAGCTACCACCCTACCTTCTTGCATCAGCACACACCCCAAACCAACATAGGATGCATCACTATACACCACAAACTCTTTCCTAGATTCAGGTTGAATCAAGATAGGAGCTTGCGTCAAAGCTTCCTTTAGCTTCTCAAAAGCTTATTGTCTCGCTTCCGACCATTCAAACTTAACATCCTTCTGCAATAACTTCGTCAAAGGAGCAGCAATCTTGGCAAATCCATCCACAACCTTCGGTAGTAACCCACCAAACCAAGGAAACTACGAACCTCATGAAAAATCGTAGGAGGCTTCCAATTCACCATCGCCTCAATCTTTTGAGGATCAACAAGAATTACCTCAGCCGAAACCACATAACCAAGGAAAACAACCTCCTTCAACCAACACTCACATTTACTCAACTTGGCATAAAGCTGATTCTCTAGCAACACTTGCAGAACAATCCTCAAATGTTCCTCGTGCTCCTCCTCGGTACGAGAGTACACAAGGATGTCATCGATGAACACCACAACAAACTTATCCAGGAATTCATGAAATGCCCTATTCATCATATCCATGAATGCAGTAGGAGCATTCATCAAACCAAAAGCCATCACCAGAAATTCATAATCCCATACCTAGTCCGAAAACCAGTTTTTGGCACATCCTCATCCTTAACCTTCAACTGGTAGTTCCCATACCTTAAATCAATCTTAGAGAACACAACTACTCTACGTAACTGATCAAAAAGATCATCTATCCTTGGCAAAGGATACTTATTCTGAACAGTCTACCTATTCAGCAAACGATAATCAATGCACATTCTCATCGTGCCGTCTTTCTTCTTTACAAACAAGACCTGTGCACCCCAAGGTGACACACTAGGCCGAATAAAGCCTCGGTCAAGTAACTCCTGAAGTTGCATATTCAACTCCTTCAACTCCTTAGGTGTCATTCGATAAGGAGCAATGGACACTGGAGTTGTATTCACATACAACTCAATTCCAAACTCGACCTCCCGAATAGGCGGAAAACCCGGTAACTCCTCCGGAAACACCCTAGGGAATTCACACACAGTCCTTATATCTTGAACCCTAACATCCTTTGTACTAGGATTCATCATGAAAGCTAGATAAGCTTCGCATCCTTGACACAACAACCGGCTCCCTTCAAGCGTTGAAACCACATTAGATAGGAACTTTACGTTCTCTCCCACCACCACAACTTCATAATCATCGGCAAGTTTCAGCGAAACTCGCTTATTCTCAAAATCCACAACTGCCCTATGCTCAACTAGCCAATCCATACCAAGGATTACATCGAATACATAGAAAGGCAATTCCAAAAGATCCACCAAGAACACACGTTCTTGCACCTTTAAGGGGCACCTCTTATACAACTTCCTCGTTACAACCATTTCACCAAAGGAGCTAGTGACACGCATACCAATATCCAAATAATCAATAGCCAAACCAAGCATTTGATCATGTTCATGCAATATATATGAATGTGTAGACCCGGAATCAATCAGCGAAAGTAATGACAAAGACTGCAAAGTAAAGGTACCTGCGATCACATCAGTGTCATTCCTCCTTTCACGATGGGCATACACTCTGGCCTGACCACCACCTTCGTGCTGAACAGCTACCACATGTACTACATTCCTCACACCATAATCTATACACTGAAAATTGCCACGGCCGCACCCACGACCCCTCTATGGCTCAGCTGCTCTCACTGGAGCCTGTCTCTCTCTCACCAGCTGAGGGCAATCTCGTTTCATGTGCCTACGGGAACCACAATTCCAGCATGTACCAATGTTGCCCCAACACTCTCCTGTGTGCCTCCTGCCACACTAATTACACTCAGGTGTACGAATGAAACCATTCGGCCCTTGCTGACCACTCCCCGGATTACCTTCCCCACGTCTAGCATCCATATGAGACCTTCTATCCTTAGGCCTCTTAAATCTACCCCTTCCATCATCACGATCTGCAACTCGTTTTCCTGAGCTAGATCCTCCTGCTCAACTCGCCAGACCAAGGTTCAGTTCAATGTCCTTGGCTCGAGTGACCAGGACATCAAAATCAGTGTAATCCGATGCAAGCATATATGTCTTCACACCAGCCACGAACCCATATCTAAAATGCTCGCATCTCTCCCGTTCATTAGGGATCAACTCCGCTGCATATTGGCTAAGGCGTACAAACTGCACCTCATACTCCGCCACTAACATGGCTCCTTGCACTAGGGACATGAATTCCCCCTTCTTCTCATCCAAATAACGGACACCCAGGTATTTCCTCTTGAACGTGTTTAGAAAGAACGTCTAAGTCACCTTAGCATCTTCCAAACCAGTTACAGTGGTCGTCCACCATGTATAGGCATCACCATGCAACAGGGATACAATGCATCCCAACTTCTGGACGACATTACAGTTCATCTACCCAAGGATCCTCTTGGTGCTCTCCAACCAAGATTCGGAACTCTCAGGGGTCAGCCCCTAAACTCAGTCCCTTCGAGACTGCGGAGTCGCTCTAACGACAAACTCGCACCAGCACCAACACCAGCTTGAGGTGCAGCCACATGAGCACCAGCTACTACCGCCCGAAAGGATCCAGCAATAGCCTGAATCAGCATGGTCATATCAGGAGCAGCTTGCTCCCGTGCTCCCTCGGGTTCAGCAAACCCTATTCTTGCTCTAGCAGCACCAGCCCCCACTCCACCACCACCGGGTCGTCCACCAGGAGGAAGAGGCGGTAGATTGTCAACACGCTCATCCGTCTCATTCATCTCATTCTCAGCCGCATTACGCGTATTAATTCTATGCTCTCTACGTGGCCCCATTCAAAACAAAGCAACTAACAAAATGAAATAAAACTCAGTTAGGCATTATAAGGCAAGAAATCCAAGGTGCTCAAGTTCATTTTCAAAAAAAATCTTTTCAATAGTAATGATATGGCAATGGGTTTCCCATCTATACCTCAATCATAGCATAACAACACAATTTCATCTCAAACATCACACCCACATGCATTTCATCCCATTAAAGCTCAAACATTACACATGTACTCAACATGCTTTCACAAAGATCATAACTACTCACATTTACACTTACCAACCACTTACCAATGCCCCAATTATTCACAAACCTGGCTCTGATACCAACAAATGTAACCCCCTTAGCCCGGTCTAGACAGTTGACCCGAACCGAGGTGATTACACAGGGAAAACTGAAGCCGACTCTGATTGACGACCTTTTTTTCTTTTTATCTTTTATAAATGCAACTTAAGTCCTATGTGATCACCCAAGAGCATAGGAAGAAACGGCACAACGATCGGATTTTGTTTAGGGGTTTAATTACACAAATTAGACATTTAGGGACCAAATTGTAATTTCAACAAATTACAAGTACTGATCTAATTTTAAGGTTACCATTACTCAATTAGTCATGTTTCATGCTTCTCTGTAAATCTTCATCACAATTTGACTAGCCAAACACATCCAATTGCAATCATGAAGATCAGGGACTAAAATATAACATTTTCAAATTTTAAAAGATGCCATTAACAGAATTAACGGACGCGTATCGATACGCCTAGGGACCGTATCGATACGCGGAAAGGAAATGACCAAAATCGTAGAAATTGTATTGATACGCTCCCCCGCGTATCAGTACGCCCTTCTAGCCCGTATCGAAACACTCCCCAACCGTACCGTAACCCCTGTGCAGAAAAGCACAAATTTGGCTTATGTGTATCGATACGGAAGCCTGAGTATCGGTACGCATACCAGAACTGTCCCAAAATCAGCCCAAAAAACGTATCAAACTTCAACATAACATCATCAAATCATATGGACATGCTTATGGCATCCATTAAATCATACAAGCCGCAATCCCAAGCACATGGTAACATTTAGTTGATTAACACAAGCATAACAAGGCATATAATGAAGCATGCTTAAACCACAAACCAAAAGCATACCAAAAGGTAAGATAAAGCACCAAAACCAATATAAAGGCCTTCTACAACCCAAATAAACAATATAACACTTGCATCAACATCAGGGAGTCCAAAACATCAAGGACGTCTAAACACAATCTCAACATTTATCCCAATATATTACATTAAAATCATCATCTCACCTACTGTTTTGATGCAACATTTCTAAACACAATCTCATCCCATTTCAAAACCTCAATTCATGCATAGCATTTAATCAAAATCTCAAAACTCTTTGCAAAGTCATTCTACCTCATGGGATCAATATGAAACATCATTTCATGTCATAAATCACGCATAAAACAATAGGAATTTGTCTACCTCAAATCAAGAGCATGTCAAAGGCATTTAGGGGCATCAACCACTTTTTGAGAGCAAATCTAAACATACTTACTTTCGGACTTAGGATGGTGTTTCAAACCAATCCTAAATCCCCAAATCTTGTTTCCTTGTCCCTCAAGGACTTCTAAAACCATTTGCACTCACCGATAACGTTTCGCTTGCTTGCCAAAACGATTTCTATGCTTCTGGCACTTCCGGATCAACACCAAATGCGTCCAATGATGTCTCCCATGTTCATTACACATAAGAGCAGAGGACTAATGCATCATCATGCATTAAAATCACCAGCCACTCATTCTAACTCGCTGCTCTACTCAAAACTAGCATTTCAGCTATCCGAAATCACTTCCAAACTTTCTCAAAACAAAGCCCAATCAAGATCTACCAACTCTAACCTTTTCTAAACCTCAATAAACATCAAAAATCAACATGTTCACGACCTTATACCTCCAACAATAGCAGATCACCATAAACACCTCAAAAACCACAAATCTAGCATCTCAAACTTAGGAACCCAAACCTATTCGGGATTTATTTGTTAAAACCTCATTCTCAACATCAAATATCATCCAAAATATATTAGAAATCATCCTAAAAACAGAGCTTAACATAGAAATATGAAAATAACCAAGATCTCACCAAGAATCTTGAATTTAACAACTATTTCATGTTTATAACATTAAAACAACTCAAAAACCATTAACAAAGGATTGATAACCGGGGAATTTATGTAAAAAACTAATCATTAGAGGAGAAGGACGAAGCTTACCTCTAATGGTTGATCTCTCTTCAATTTGGGCAAGTTTTCTTGAAAATCCAAGGCAAGAATCAAAAGTATTTGATGAAACAAAGGTAGGAAATCTTTTGGAAGATAAAATCCCAGCAAACATGATGAAAATCAGAGGAGAGAAAAGTGTTTGGCTGATTGGAAGTTAAGAGAAAATGAAAAGAGAAAACTATCGTGAAATTAGTTATGAAAAGTCAACTTTAATTTTTCCTTTTTAAATCCCTTTTATTACTTTAATAAGATCATTATTAAAAGCTCCCAAATTAAAGAGAAATCTGATGAAAACAATTGGTAAAATTAGCTCTTTAAAGATTCAAAGTTTCAATCCTTTACAAAAATAGTCACTAGTCAACTTTTGCAAAAACTGCATTTTTGTCACTATACCAAAATGTAATATTTCTAAATCTCCTTTTGTAAAATTGTTTTCACCATAATCATTTATATAATAAATGATAATTTTTAGATATTTTTAAAACATCCCGAACTAGGTGTTCCCTAAACCAACCTTAAGGGTTCGAACCGTTCCCAACTGGCCCGATTCAACATGTAAAACATCTAGGCCCAAAGCCAGGGTGTTACAATATCCCTTTATCCTTTATATCTAGAATATGCACAAGTCTTGCAATAGTCACACTTGTTTTGCCTATATATTATTTCTTGATATCTAGAGTAGACAACAGACGAATAATATGTGATATCTCTTATCAACTTATTCGAGCATGCCCATGCATTTCTAGTATTACTTAATCAAGTGGCTTGTGATATGTTTCCTATTATGTAGGAAGGACAAGTCTTATCTCGACCCTTCATACCCAACTACACATATCATGATATGTTCAATGTCAGTCTTTATAGTGTAACCATTTACGGTGCACGTTTAACTGCATCAAAGCACACAACAATATATGTTAAGATAGTAATAATCTCAAGTCAAAGGATCATACATATAGTTATCATTATGAGCAATATCTTAATAATTACATAATAATCCAAGACATATACTCATAGCGGATCAATCCAATATGTTGTTATCCAACTCCATATTCATGCTTTGATTTTGACATCACTATGTCAATGACAACACATTGTCATCAGCAACAACATGTTAGCTTTAAACGTATTATTATTATCCATGCCCATAATAATATTCAACTAAGGATCTTTTAATAATAATCATATTATTATATGGACATTATTTTCTTTTGTTAATTTGATGCACAAAAATATAATAGAAGAAAATAACGGCAATGCATTTATTTGATAAAATCGGTAAAGATAATATGTCAATACAATCATCATATGATTGGTCTTTGAGCATATTCTAACAGTTTTCTACTAGGCTAGATTTGGGATATTACAATTCCTCCCCCTTAAAATAAATTTGCCCTCGAAATTACCTGATGTAATTAGATGAGGGTACTGCTTTCTCATCGCTTCTTCCGGTTCCTACATCGCTTCTTCCACTTTGTGATTTCTCCAAAGTACTTTCACAAGAGGAAAAGTCTTGTTCCTAAGCTTTCTGACTTCGTAGACAAGAATTCGGACTGGTTCTTCTTCGTATTACAAGTCAGGGTTCAATTCAACCTCTTCGAGTTCAAGAACGTGAGATGGATCATATCGATATCTTCGTAACATATAAATGTGAAAGACATTGTGAATCTTATCGAACTCACTAGGGAGTGTTTTCGATAAGCCTATGGACCGATTCTTTCAACAATTTTGAATGGTCCTGTTGAGTGGATCAAGGGATTGATCAAAGCCAAGAGAGGGTGAATTGAGTTTTTAAAATTTTGTTGGAGAAAGTGGAATGGCTAAAATTAAAGAACAAGGCAATTTAGAGTGGTTCAAGTTCCAAATGAACTCTACATCCACTACCTTAGCTACCACTAAGGATTTTCCAACAATTCACTAATTGCTCTTCCCCTTTCTAGGTTTAGGAGGTAACCTTTACAATACCGGTCAAATTTTCTACCCAAAATTTGACCAAACCCTCACTAGGGTACAAAGAAGATTTTTAAGGCAAGTAGAATATCTTTCAATACAAATTTGCCCCTTTTGATACAAGCACTTGTTGGAGTATGCCCAAAGACCAATCATATGAGGATTGAATAGACATACTATTTTACTAGATTTATCAAGTAATGTCATTGCCGTTATTATCATTTGGTATGTTTCTGTGCATCAAACTAACCATTGGATAATAATGTCCATACAATAATACGATTATTGTTAAATAGGATCCTTAGTCGAATATTATTACGGGTATGGACAGTGATAATATATAAAGACTAATATGTGGTTGATGACAAGCATTGTCATTGACATAGATATGTCAAAATCAACACATAAGTATTTGTTAGAGAACAACATACTGGATTGACCCGCTATGAGCATGTTTCTTGGGTAATTATGTGACAGTCACAACATTGCTCATGATAAACATATGTATAATCCTCAGACTTGAGATCAACATGATTTCAACATAAAGATTTACGTATTTTGACATAGTCAAACGTGTGTCGTAATTGACTACATTATAAAGACTAATGATTGGATACATGATGACCTATGTAGTGAAATATGGTTGATCAAGAAAAGATTTGTCCCTCCTACATAATGGGAGAAACATCTTCGGCTACTTGATTGAGTGAGATTAGAAAATGCATGGCCATGCTCGAATTTTATGATATGAGATATCATAGAGATTCGTTTATCATAATCTACTCAAGACATCAAGAAATACAAGATGGACAACGCAAGTGTGACTAACCCATGACTTGTGTTCATCTAAGATATAAAGGAAAAAAGGATGAAATACATAAAGGAAGTTTATTCAGGAATTAGGAAAGTCAAACCATAACTTCATGCAACTTAGGTAGCAATGATGTATTGCTAGATGCCACTCATTGTTTGTAAAATTAGAACAGTTCTAATTTTGCTGCTAACGTTGCATGAACCTACAAGGGTCACACCCTTCGAATGAAAGGAACAATATTTAAATCCATGTTTAAAAATATATATTTAAATATATTTAAATCCAAGTAAAGATAGAATGAGATTCTATATAATAAAAATATATATATTTGGATTAAATATAATGTATATTTAAATCCATGTTTTATGTAGAATAAGATTCTACATAATTAAATATATATTTCATTTAATATTATTAAATATAATGTATATTTAATATAAACCAATTTCAAGTAGAATTCGATTCTATGAATTTTGGTTGAACTTGGATTTAAGATATACAACTAGAATTAAGTCTCTGAATACTATTTAAAGGGACAAGGGCTAGCAACCAAATCATCCCTCTTCCTCCTCTTAAAGATTTCGACAACACCCCTAGGGATTCCCCACTGGAATTCGACATATCCCAGAAAGCTCTCTGAGAAGTTGTTCGATATTTTTCTAGTGTTCTACTTGCCCCCTGGCAAATCCCTGAAGGTTCCCTTGCTCGATTGCAAGTCCCGGCTAAACTCCTGGTCGATTTCAGACTCCCACAGGAATCCCTGGAAGGTGTTCAAACCTGTCGAAATTTATCCCTAAGTGTTAGGGAGGCGGAAACTTTGTTCGTTTTGTTCGGGTGGACTCCGTAGAGGTCGTTGCGAACATGTGACGATTCCGGTTTTACTTGACGTGGTTATTCCGACATACCATCGGTTTTCCAGTTTCCAGAGTTTTAAAAGGTAACTCTTCATCTTTTCTCCCCGGATTCGTTCCAGTACATGGATCCTGGCTGGATTACGTCGGATTAGTTTTTCCGCTGCGCCACGGGGCGTGCCGACGTGACCCAACAACACTCAACCCAAATTGGAATACACGATTGGAATTACACACAACACAATTTGGGATTTTACAAGAATGAGAAATTAGGCACTTTGAGCTTGGATTTTTGTATAGATGTTTCTCTTGGATGCAATTAGTTGTTGCTGGTCTTCAATAGGCTTGCTTTTATACCTTCTCCATTAATTCTAGCCGTTTGGGTGGTTAGGGTATTGATTATAGCCGTTGGGACCCTCTATTTCCACCATAAATGCACTTCTGTAGCCTACCATATCGGTACACGGAAAGGCGTATTGATACCTGTCTCAAAAAAAGAAAGAGTCGTTGCACAATTATAAGAGGGGCGTATCGATACATACACGTGTAAGCGTATCGGTACAGGATAGGGATCCATTTCGATACGGATAGAAGCGTACCGATGCAATTTTTACTTCAAAGCTCACTCGAAGAATCTATATGGATACGAGAAAGAGCGTATATGTACGGGTTAATCAACTGTTTAAAAGTTTGTTACCTACCAACTAACACCAACGGTCAAAAAACAGTTAAGGCTCTGAAATTTAAAATTCCTTTAAATACGTATCGATACGGGAGACACTGTATCGGTACACCATTTAAACTCAGTGTGATTTTATAGAGAGAGCGTATCGATACCCTGTTTCGATACGGTAAGGGGCTTATCGAAACACATTTCTCCAGTGGCCAAGTTGGTAAAAAAGGTATCGACACGGCATGGAGCGTATCGATACGCATAGACGATTTTCAATACTTTGGCCTTGGAACACTTAGAAAATATTTTAGAGTTTGAGTTTTTCAAACTAGAGTAAAGCCTTGTTGATTTGAAACCCTTTGAGGGACTTAAAAATCTATTTCAAGTTTTTCAATTTAATCCTTAAAACACTTTGTTATATCAAAATCAAGCATAGGTTTTACAATCTCCCCCTTTTTGATATAACAAAACCAAAACTTGAATTTTTTTAAGACTTTTGAAAAACTTTGGAAAACAACCCCCCCCCTTAATGTTATCTAGGTAAAATTTAAGTTAAAATTTTAAGTGAGCTTGTTCCCTCTCCCCCTTTTTGTTAGATAAAAAATAAGAGACATAGGCAAAAGGCATAAACAATAACCAAGCAACATATAATAGATAAACTTTAAGTTCATAAATAAAGAAACATCAAAATAAAATCCAAACACAATAATCAAAGTATAGGTTTTAGAATGCAAACTTAATCCTAAGAACATAATCCAAAGTGCATAAAAAGAAATCCTAAATGATATGAATGGAATGCAAAGAAAATCTACTACTCTTCTCCATCGCCATCTTCATCATCTTCATCGTAATCTTTGTTGGCATCATCATCATTCCTCCTAGATTGACGCCACTCATCATGAAAAGCCGTGAGAGAGATGTTCATCGAATTATGCTCGGCCTCATTGGATGAGATACCATTCTCCACATTTGTCATACGATCTTCAAGGCTTGTGAAGCGTGTGTCTATGACTGCAAACCCCGAATTCATAACTTGATCCATGGAAGCAATCCTCGTGTGTAGGCTCGTGAATTGTTCATTGAGAAAAATCATAAGAGAATCCATGGAAGGTGGAGGAGGAGCTTGAGGATTGGCAATTGCTTCTGGAATCGTATCACTAGGAAGCTCGAAGATGCGAAGCCAACTACCATTGAAGTAGTGAAACTTACCCCTAGAAAGAGATCCCTCATCAATAGGATCAGTGAGGGGGTGTAGGATAGTCGTGAGAGCAATCAATCTCCTTTTGAGTGAAGAAATAGCTCAAAGCGGTGCCATATGTGAATGAAGTGACAAGAGTTGTGTGACGATGTTGCACGAGATAGACAATCTCCGCAAACATGATGCGAGCAAGATTAGGTTCTTTTGCCAGCAACAACAACCTAATCTTGCTCGCATGGTTGAATATTTCCCTCCTGAAGGCCTAAACCACCAAGTAATCATCAAGTGAAGGATTCGATCTTGAGAATTGAGGATGATCACGGAACCCCCAAGACATAGCCAAGAGAATTCTCATCTTCGATACCCTCATGCTCTAACTTAAAAACAACACAAAGAGATGGAACATCTATGGTAATATTTTTTCCCATGAGATAATAGTTAATGGCAATAACATTACCCGAGTGATCGACAACACACTTGGCATTAACATAAAATATCAAAACCAAATTGCGAAAGAAAAATACGAGAATTTGTAGAAAATCCATGAACTTCCATTCTTGGAGTAAAGGTAAATAGACAAATTTGAAGCGCTTCGAATTAAGAAAAGGAACAGAATTACCCTCTTCGGTCGGATTTTGTAGTTTTGAAAAGAGCGAAAGTAGTTGAGTTCCCCGGTGGTTCTAAAGCACCTTTGATAGATAAGAGTCAAATTAAGGCGAGTACCATCTCTGGGATTGGATCCTTCACCGACTTTGCTAGTATGTGCTCTCTTTTTGGGTGCCATTGTCTAGAGAAATTGATCAAAACAATGTGTATGCATTATTTTTCTCATTCAACCCATGGAAAATCAATAATCAAGGTTAAATTTTTTTTAAAAGGCAAATCAAAAACAAAACAAAAAAAGTTTTGATAAAGTTTGTTTTTGAAAGAGCAAAACAAAACAAAAAGAATTTAAAACGAAAATCACAAAGAAAATAAAAAGAGAAAAAGAATTTTATACCTTGATATTGATATAGAGAGGAATGGATGAAGAACTTGCACCAAATTGATGGAGAGCTTTAAAAACTTGGCTTGATGTTGAAAAAATCTCAAGAGATTTTTAGTTTTGTGGTGAAAAATATGAGGGATTGAGAGGCTTTTTATAGAGGGAAATCGGCTAGGTTTTTGAAATTTTAGTTTTAGCAAAAGTAAAACTCTTTTAATACCATTAAGTAGTTGTCTGCGCAATCGAGTATCGATACGCCAAAGGGTGTATCGATACCGGGGGTAAAATAGTAATTCCCTAGAACCGAGTGTCAAAGGTCCGTACCGAAACGGATGGTATCCGTATCGAAACACTCACATATCTTATTGAAACATGTTTAACCGTATCGATACCCGCAAGAGAGAAAATGCACTCTGGTAAACTAATGAAGTACGTGTATCGATACGCATAAGGCCGTATCGATACCCTATGCCCAGAAATGCATTTTTGGCTTTTAGAACAACCAAAGGCTCAACTTTAACACCTCCTAAATGAATGCAATTGATGAATGAGCAGATCTAAGCATATTTTAACAGAAGCATACTCCCCCTAGCTATAAGCATGGTTTCTATCAAGATCAGCAACACATAAACATGCACTTTCACAAATTCAAGCAATTTTAACCTCAAAAAGAGTCCTAAAGGGTCATGGTAGGCTAGTTAGACCTAACTCTCTCCTAAGGGACCAAAAAAGCTCTTTTTCTAGAGGTTTGGTAAAAATGTCCGCTAGTTGGTTCAAGGTGTCAGCATACTCTATAACAACATCTTTCTTAAGGACATGATCTCTAATGAAATGATGCCTTATTTCTATATGTTTGGTTCTAGAGTGTTGGATGGGATTTTTGGTTAAGCATATAACACTAGTGTTATCACACTTAAGGGGCATGGTTTCAACTTTAACTCCATAATCTAAGAGTTAGCAAGTTCCCGAAGTACTTTAACTCCCTAAGGATATGTACTCGGCTTCGGTGGTAGATAGAGTTACACTATTTTGTTTCTCATAGAACCAAGATATGAGCATACTACCTAAGAATTAGCAAGTTCCCGAAGTACTTTTCCTATTAATTTTACATCCCCCATAATCCGTATCTGAATAAGCATGAAGGTTGAAGGTTGAGTCTCTAGGGTACCAAAGACCTAAACAAGGAGTATCTCTAAGGTACCTAAAGATTCTTTTAATGGCTATAAGGTGAGACTCTCTAGGACTAGCTTGAAACCTAGCACACAAGGAAACACTAAACAATATATCTGGTCTACTTGCGGTAAGGTAAAGCAAAGATCCAATCATAGAGCGATAAAGCTTAGAGTCAACACACTTACCTCCTTCATCTTTGTCAGGCTTGGTAGATGAGCTCATTGGTGTAGCTTGAGGCTTTTCTTGCTCCAAGCCAAACTTCTTGAGCATATCTTTCACGTACTTTGCTTGATTGACGAAGGTGCCATCCTTCCTTTGTTTGATTTGGAGTCCCAGAAAGAATGAGAGCTCCTCCATCATGCTCATCTCAAATTCACCTTGCATTAACTTAGCAAACTCTTTGCAATGACACTCATTAGTAGATCCAAAAATAATATCATCAACATATATTTGCACTACTAAGATGTCATTTTTATATCTTTTTATGAAAAGTGTAGCGTCCACCTTACCTTTTTCAATCAAAAAGTTTGAAAGCCTTTCATACCAAATTCTAGGAGCTAGTTTTAAACCATAAAGTGCTTTGGTTAGCTTAAAAACATGATTTGGAAATTTTGAATGCTCAAAACCCGGTGGTTGTTCCACATACACTTCTTCATTTATAAAACCATTTAAAAATGTACTTTTCACGTCCATTTGAAAAATCTTGAAATTATGATAACATGTATATGCAAGAAACATCCTAATAGCTTCCATTCTAGCTACGGGTGCATAGGTTTCATCAAAATCTATTCCCTTTTCTTGAGTGTAACCTTGAGCAACTAATCTAGCTTTGTTTCTCACAATGTTACCACTCTCATCTAGTTTATTCCTAAATACCCATTTAGTTCCTATAGTAGATTGATTACTAGGCCTTTCAACTAATGTCCATACATTACTTCTCTCAAATTGTTTTAACTCTTCTTGCATAGCCATAATCCAAAAATCATCTTTTAATGCTTCTTCAATGTTCTTAGGCTCAATGCATGAGATAAAAGCAACATGATTCATGAGTTTGAGAGAAGATCTAATAGTTACCCCCTTGGATGGATCACCCAAGATTTCACCACTTTTGACATAGTTGTACTCCCCTAGGTAACTCACTTCCTTTTCCTCAAGAGCCAAGTTCTTCAAGGCTTCAAGATGTAGATCTTGTGAATCTTCTTTTGTAGTTGGAATCTCATCCTCCTTTGAAGTTTGTACTCCATCAAAGGCTTCAAGGATTCCTACATCATCATCATCACAAGATTCCTTCCTCGAAAGAAGGTTATCATCGAAAACAACATGTATAGATTTCTCTACAACTGAAGTTCTTTTGTTAAACACGTGATAAGCTTTAGAGTTTAAAGAGTAACCTAAAAAAATAGCTTCATCACTTTTTGCATCAAATTTACCTAAATTGTCTTTTCCATTATTTAAAACAAAACACTTGGAACCAAAAGGATGAAAATAGCTAATGTTAGGCTTTTTCAATTTTAAAATCTCATAAGGAGTTTTCTTTAAAATAGGCCTAATCATTACTCGGTTTATGATATAGCAAATTGTGTTAGTGGCTTCTGCCTAAAAATATTTAGGTAAATTGTTTTCACAAAGCATGGTTCTAGCCATTTCTTGTAAAGTCCTATTTTTCCTCTCAACTACCACATTTTGTTAAGGAGTTCAAGGTGCCGAAAAATTGTGGCTAATACAATTTTCATTTAAAAACTCTTCAAAACCTAGATTTTGAAACTCGGTTCCATGATCACTTCTAATGTGAGAAATCTTAAGCTTAAGATCATTTTGAGTTATTTTTGAAAATGTGATTAAGTTTTCTAAAGCCTCATCCTTGGTGCTTAAAAAGAGAACCCAAGTATATCTAGAGTGATCATCAACAAGCACAAAGGCATATGATTTTCCACCCAAGCTAGTAGTCCTAATTGGCCCAAATAGATCCATATGAATTAAGTGTAAACATATACTAGTAGAGACATCATTAATGGATTTAAAGGATGATTTATGTTGTTTACCCTTAGAGCATGTATCACATATTTTATCATTTGAGAACTTAATCTTGGGTAAACCTCTAACTAGATTTAGGGAAACTAATTTTTCTAAAACACTAATGCTAGCATGTCCTAGTTTCCTATGCCATAACCATGCATCATTTTCATTTTGAGCAACAAAACATGTATGGGATGAATGAATGTCATCTAGATGCACCATATATATGTTACCTATGCGATGACCAATGAGAATTATTTTATTTGATTTAATGTCAACAATTTTACAACCATTTTTATCAAATAAGACATTAAATCCTTTATCACACAATTGACTAATGCTTAATAGATTGTGTTTTAGACCATTGACATACAAAACATTTTCAATGAGTATAGTAGAGTGATTACCTATGGAGCCAATACCTTCAATGTGACCTTTGGAGTTGTGACCAAATGTCACTACTCCTCCACTTTTTGGATTTAAATTTATGAACTGACTCTTGTCTCCGGTCATGTGCCTCAAGCATCCACTATCAAGGTACCATGAGTTTTGGCTTTGTTCTTTGGCCTTGTAGCAATGCTCCCCCTACAAACAAAGAGATTAAGCTTTGATTTTTGGTACCCAAATTATTTTGGGTCCACGAGTGTTAGCTCCCAAAAGCGTGGTTCCCTTAGGAATCCAAAGTGACATGGCATCAACATTATTAGATTTGACAAGTTCCTTAGGAACCCATACACTTCTAATTCTTTTAGTTCTATTATGCCTATAGGAGCCACTTTGTTTGTAGTTATAGTTCTTTCTCTTAGGTTGGTTTGTTCTAGATGATTCATTATTTCATTTTTCACATTACCAGCACTCTTGAAAGACTTTTTGAGCTGATTAAGCTCATCTTACACCTTTTGATGTTCAATGTTACATTGAGAAATAAGATTATTTAAATCTACATTTTCATTTTGAAATAATTCAAGTTCATCTTGTAGACCTAAAATCTTTTTTCTCAAATTTCAAGTTAGTTTGAGAAAGTAAATCATTTTTACCATTAAAATTCAAAATGATCTTTTTATTTTTTAAAATGGACTCCTTATATTTCTCAACTAACTCATCATATACCTCTTGTAACTCATCATAAGATTCATGTAATTCATCAAATATAAAATCAAAAGTAGATGAGTTAGAGGTTACCATAGTAGAATCCTCCTCAAGAGCCATGAGGCAAAGGTTGGCCACTTCTTGTTCCTCATCCTCGGATGATTCCTCATCACTCCAAGTAGCAAGCTTAGCTTTGAGCTTCTTCTTCTTCTCAAAGCCCTTCTTCTTGAGTTGAGGACACTCGAAACGAATATGACCCGATTTCTTGCATTCATAGCATATGATAGGATCATTTTCTTCTTCTTTGTTTTTGGTCTTGAAGTCCATCTTTCTTTGAAACTTCCTACCCCGGTTGGACCTCATTAACGGTGAGAATCTATTGGCTATCATAGCCAATTCTTCAAAATCTTCCTCCTCACTAGAAGTGCTCTCCTCATGTAGAGAAGCTTTAAGAGCCACTCCTAGTTTCTTTTTCTTGTCTACCTCAAGCTTCTTCACTCTTCTTTCTTCCTTCTTCCTTTCATCTTCCCTTCCTTGCTTCATGATTTCATGAGTTAGGAGAGAACCAACTAGCTCATCAAGCTTTAGTGTCTTCAAATTCTTTGCCTCAATGATGGCGGTTCTTTTCCCATCCCAAGACTCGGGAAGTGAGTAGAGTAGCTTCCGGACTAGCTTGTCCTCCGGGATGATCTCTCCAAAACCCTTTAGCTCATTTATGATTGTTGAAAAACGATCAAACATCTTTGAAACGGTTTCGTCGGGCTCCATCTTGAAATTCTCATAGCTAAGATTGAGAATTCCAATCTTTGTTTCCTTCACATCGCTTGTTCCTTCATATGTAGTTTCAAATGTATCCCACACTTCCTTAGCACTTTCGATGGAAGAAACTTTGGAGTAGATATTGGGTTCAAAGGCACAAAATAGTATATGAAGGGCATTGTCGTTGATTTGAAGCTTCTTTCTATCATCTTCACTCATTTCATTTTTCCTTTTTGGCACAAGTCTTCCTTCATCGTCTCTTTTCATCGGGATAATAAGACCATCCTCTATAGCATCCCAAACAAGATAATCACTAGACTTTATGAAGAGACATATCCGGTTCTTTCAAAGAGGATAGTTGTCACCGTTGAAGAAAGGCGGTTTGGTGATAGATTGAGACTCATACATGCTAGAGCCGGAGGTAGATGCCATGGCTTGTGTTGTAGATGATCACACTATTCCTAGAATCTCCTCATCCGGTTGTTAATCCTTCAAAGAGGTAGGCCCTGATACCAATTGTTGAGTAGATCAAGGGATTGATCAAAGCCAAGAGGGGGGTGAATTGGGTTTTTAAAATTTTGTTGGAGAAAGTTGAATGGCTAAAATTGAAGAACAAGGCAATTTAGAGTGGTTAAAGTTTCAAATGAACTCTACATCCACTACCTTAGCTAGTACTAAGGATTTTCCAACAATTCACTAATTGCTCTTCCCCTTTTCTAGGCTTAGGAGGTAACCTTTACAATACCGGTCAAATTTTCTACCCAAATTTTGACCAAACCCTCACTAGGATACAAAGAAGAATTTTAAGGCAAGTAGAATATCTCTCAATACAAATTTGCCCCTTTTGATACAAGCACTCAACCCAAATTGGAATACAAGATTGGAATTACACACAACACAATTTGGAATTTTACAAGAATGAGAAATTAGGAACTTTGAGCTTGGATTTTTGTATAGATGTTTCTCTTGGATGCAATTAGTTGTTGCTGGTCTTCAATAGGCTTGATTTTATACCTTCTCCATTAATTCTAGCCTTTTGGGTGGTTAGGGTATTGATTATAGCCATTGGTACCATCTCTTTCCACCATAAATGCACTTCTGCAGCCTACCGTATCAGTACACGGGAAGGTGTATCGATACCTGTCTCAAAAAAAGAAAGAGCTGTTGCACAATTATAAGAGGGGTGTATCGATACGTGTGTAAGCATATCGGTACGGGATAGGGATCTGTTTCGATACGGATAAAAGCTTACCGATGCAATTTTTACTTCAAAGCTCACTCAAAGAATCTGTATCGATACAGAAAATAGCGTATCGGTACGGGTTAACCAACTCTTTAAAAGTTTATTACCTACCTACTGACACCAACGGTCAAAAACATAAAGGCTCTGAAATTTAAAATTCCTTTAAATCTGTATCGATACGGGAGACACCGTATCGGTACACCATTCAAACTCTCTATGATTTTATAGAGAGATCGTATCGATACAGATACAATTTGTTTCGATACCCTGTTTCGATACGGTAAGGGGCGTATCGAAACACATTTCTCTAGTGGCCAAGTTGGTAAAAAAGGTATCGATACGGCAAGGAGCGTATCGATATACATAGACGATTTTCAATAGTTTGTCCTTGGAACACTTAGAAAATATTTTAGAGTTTGAGTTTTTCAAACTAGAGTAAAGCCTTGTTGATTTGAAACCTTTTGAGGGACTTAAAAATCTATTTCAAGTTTTTCAATTTAATCTTTAAAACACTTTGTTATATCAAAATCAAACATAGGTTTTACAGGTCCGATAAAACGAGGGCTAAGCTTCCCCTTCTTCCCGAATCTGAACACTTTCTTCCAGGGTGACACTTTGAGGAAGACTTTATATCCAACATTGTATTGGATGTCCCTCCTTTTCAAGTCGGCATAAGCCTTTTGTCTATTGAAAGCTTCCTTCAATCGATTGTGAATTGATCGAACGTGTTCTTCCGTCTCCTGTAGTAATTGAGGTCCCAACACTTTGTTTTCCCCCAATTCTGACCAATACAAGTGTATTCTACATCTTCTCCCATACAAGGCTTCATACGAGGCCATTTGGATCGACGATTGATAATTGTTGTTGTAGGAAAACTCTACGAGTGGTAGGGATTTCTCCCAGTTCTTTCTGAAGTCAATCACACAAGCACGCAACATATCTTCGAGTACTTGTATAGCCCGTTTCGATTGGCCATCGATTTGTGGATGAAATGTCGTGCTCAAGTTTAATTTAGTTCCGAGAGCTCACTATAAAGATCTCCAAAACCGAGATGAAAATCTAGGGTCTCTATTACAGATTGTCGAAGTTGGCACACCATGTAATTGGATCACTTCTCGGATGTATAGCTCGGCTAGATTATCCAAGCTTAGATTCATTCTAATAGGGAGGAAATGAGCAGATTTCGTGAATCTATCTATGATCACCCACACGACATTATTCTTTCTTGGAGTGCAAGGAAGACCAGTTACGAAATCCATAGTAACCCGATCCCACTTCCACTGAGGTAGCTCGATCGGTTGAAGCAATCCTGTAGGGACTCTATGCTCAGATTTAATTCGTTGGCATGTTAGACATTTGGACACAAATTCAGTGATAGTCGACTTCATGCCTTGCCACCAGTACAAGGGTTTCAAGTCTTTGTACATTTTGACCGATCTCGGGTATATCGAGAAAAAACTTTGGTGAGCTTCCTGTAACATTTCTCGTTTCAGTTCTTCGTTATTAGGAACACATACTCTATCTCAGAAATAGAGAAGTCCACTCGACTTGAGGGAGAAGTCCGAATTAGACTTGGAACTAAGCTTTGAAATATTCTTCTGAAGATCGGGATCGACTTGTTGCAATTCTTTGATTCTCAGAATTAGGCTGGATTGAACTTGTAGTTCAGATAAGAATCCTTTTTTCTTGATCAAAACGGAACTGGGCATTGATAGCCAAAGAAGCTACAAGAATTTGAATTGGTCATTATAGGGTGTTCGAATATTTACTTGTACATCAAGAAAGATTCAGTTCGAATAAATTTCACTAGAATTAGGTTCAAGAATTTACCCAAATATGATTTTCGACTAAGGGCATCGACAACCACGTTTGCTTTACCCAAATGTTAGTCGATAATCAAATCATAGTCTTTAAGTAATTCAAGTCATCTCCTTTGCCTCATGTTCAAGTCTTTTTGAGTTAGGATATATTTGAGACTCTTGTGATCAGTAAACAGTTTGCACTTTTCACCGTACAAGTAATGTCTCCAGATTTTGAGCGCGAACATGATAGCCGCCAACTCAAGATCTTGTGTAGGATAATTCAACTCCTGAGGCTTCAATTGTCGAGATGAATATGCGATCACATTGCCTTCTTGCATCAAAACGCATCTAAGGCCCGAATGTGATTCATCGCTGTACACAGTGAATTTTTTTCCCGATTCTGGCTGGATAAGAACCGGGGAATGAGTCAAGGCTTTTTTGAGTTGGTCGAAAATTCTTTACTACTTTTCAGACCTCTCAAACACTTCATCTTTTCTAAGGATTTTGGTTAACGATGCAAAAATTACCGATAACCCTTTCACAAATCTTCGATAGTACCCGACTAAATTGAGGAAACATCTGACCTCGCTCACATTTCTAGGAGGTCTCCAATCGAGAATAGTTTGGAATTTCTTGGAGTCGATTTTGATTACTTTGGCTGAGATAACATGTCCGAGGAATGAAACTTTTGATAGCCAAAATTCGCACTTAGTGAACTTGGCGAACAATTGACGTTCTCGGAGAATTTGGAGTACAATTCGGAGGTGTTCAGCATGTTCCTCCTTGTTTCAGGAATAGACAAGGATGTCATCTATGAAGACGACAACAAACTTGTCGAGATAAGTCTTGAAAACTCTATTCATTGGGTCCATGAATGCAACAAGGGCATTCGTTAACCCGAATGGCATTACAAGGAACTCGTAATGACCGTAACGAGTTCCGAAAGCTGTTTTGGGGACATCATCTTCTTTCACCCTCATTTGATAGTAACCCGATCGAAGATTGATCTTAGAGAATATTGCAGCATCCTTGAGATGATCGAACATGTCTTCGATCCTAGGCAAAGGATAATTGTTTTTTATGGTTACTTTGTTCAATTGTCGGTAATCGATGCAAAGCCGCATCGTCCCGTCTTTCTTTTTTCACAAATAGTACATGAGCACCCCAAGGAGATGTATTGGGTCGAATGAATCCTTTGTCCTCTAATTCTTGAATTTGCTTCTTGAGTTCTTTCAATTCAATGAGTGCCATACGATAGGGCGTAATGTACACTGGATTTGTTCCAGATTGAACTTCAATCCCGAATACCACTTCTTAGGTTGGAGGAAGACCAGGGAGTTCCTTGGGAAAGACATCAATGTATTCAGAAACAATTGGCATATTGGGTAATCCGAATTCACGTTCATCTTGTAAGACCATGGTAGCAAAAATGGATGTTGGTTTCTTGTCTATTAGTAGGATTGAATATTTTCTGTTGAGTGGATCGAATGATCGAAATAAACCAAGAGAGGGTGAATTGGATTTTTAAAGTTCTTGGTGGTGGGATTTGCAAATAAAAATGGTAGACAAGGGATTTTAGAGTGGTTCAAGTTCCAATTGAACTCTACATCCACTACCTTAGCTTCACTAAGGATTTGCAACAATTCCACTAATTGCTCTTCCCCTTTTCTAGGCTAAGGAGGTAACCTTTACAATTTCGGTCAAAATTTCTACCCAAAATTTGACCCAATCCTCACACAATAGAAACAAAGAAGTTGTTGGCTAAAACAAGTATCTCTCAATACACAATATAGCCCAATTACAAGCACTCAACCCAATTGAAATGATAGGAATGAAAAATACAATTGGGGTTACAAGACAATAATGGAATTTAGGCACACATGCTTGGATTTGATGTTTGGATGTTTGCTTTAGGATCAATAGTTGTTGTTGAAGCTTTTAGAGGTCCCTTTTATACCTTCTCATTGAATTCTAGCCGTTGTGGTTGTTGCACACATCAATAGAGCCGTTGGAGATGTTATCTTGCCTCCATAAATGCAGTCTTCAACCAACCGTTTCGAAATGACCGACCCTGTTTCGAAACACACCAAAATAGAAAGAGCCGTTGGGTGCATTAAAGAGCCCGTATCGAAACGTTTAGACTTGTTTCGATACGCTAAGAGTCGTTTCGAAACATGTTTCGAAACATTTTGCCACTGTCAAGGATCGTATCGAAACGGCTTGAGATCGTTTCGATACGCCTTAACGACTTGTTTAAAATCAATTGAAAAACATTCAACGGTCATATTTTTCAAATCAGTTTGAACGCCGTTTCGAAACATTGGATATCGTTTCGATACGGTGTCTTGATGTTCTTAAGTCGTTTCGAAACTAGTTTCGAAACAAGGGTTGACAGTGTTGAAACCATTTCGATACCCGTTCCAATACATGAGCTCACAGTTTCAAAAGTGTTTCGTAACGCCTAAGGCCGTTTCGAAACGGTGACTCGAAAATCACTGTTTTGGCTTCAAGAACACTTAGAAAACTTTTGATAAAATTAGTTTTTAACTTAGGCAATTTATTTTAAACATGTAGAGAGGTTTGAGGACTTGAAAATTCGTTTTCACATTTTCAATTTAGTCCTTAAGTTCTTTAGTTATATCAAAATCAATTATCGGTTTCACAATCTCCCCCTTTTTTATATAACAAAACCAAAGTTAGAATTTTTAAGAGTTTTGAAAATTTTGAATACATTCTAACTCCCCCTCAATTTAAGATAGGTTTTAAAGCTTTAAAAAGGATTTAAGGATTTAAATTCAAGGTTTAAAACTTAAAAACACTTAAAACATTTAAAATGAATTTTGGCTCTTAGATTACTTCTCCCCCTTTTTGTTAGATCAAAAATAATAAACAATGCTCAAAGAGAAGATATAAGGTTAAAAGCAATAAGCAATCAACAACATAATATTAATTCATAAACTTCAAATATCCAAAACATAAATCTTAAATAATAAGTTCAAAGCATAATCCCAAACTAAAAGAAATCAAAGCATAGGTTCATAAGACATAATTGAAATAAAGATGCAAACTTAATCCTAATATGCATAGCTAATATGGGATGACATGAGAATCCTAAGCCTCGTCGGCACTATCACCATCAATAGAATCATCATCATTCATAGCTTGAGCGCAACGAAAATCCATCCATTGTCCATAAAAGGTGGAGAAGGACATGTCGATAAATGTATGTTGATTCTCAAGGGATGTGAGTCGATTCTCATTTTCAAGAAGACGATCCTCTATGGATTTCAAGCGGGTATCGATAGCACCAAACCCTCTAGACATGTTAGTGTCCAAAGTGTTGAACCGCTCGGTAAGAAAAGCCGTGAGAGCTTCATTGTTAGCAACCGGAGCTTGTGGTTGAGGTTCGACTTGAGGAGGAGGTGCTTCCCTATCAACACGTTCCCATTGCCCATTGATGTAGTGAAATTCGGACTTGCGGAGAGAAGACTCACCAAGTTTTGACTTGCGGGGTTCCGGAGAGTCATAAGTGCAATCAATCTCAAGCTTCTCAAAGATAAAACTCAAAACAGTCCCATAAGTGAAGGACTTAAGCGCATCGGTTTCACGGAGCTTAACATTTTTCACCATCTCGGCAAACATGATCTTAATTAGGTTAGGTTGCTCTCCACGATGAAAACATTCAAGCCAAAAATAATATACTTGACGAACGTGAGAAAATTTACCTCCAAAGGGGCGAAAAAACCACGAGACCATCAAGTGGAGGAACCTATCGTGAGCATCCAAGGCAAGCATGGAACCGGTGTGAGAACCAAAGTGATTCTCATTCTCGAGTCCTTCGTCCTTAAGACCAAAGGTATCCTCTAAGTAAGGTATGTCAATAGCAATCTTCTTTCCTAAGATCTGAGACTCAATGCGAACAACTTCAGAATTGTCTTCATTGTTGATGAGTCGGGCATTCGAGTAGAATAGAAGAACCATATGCTTGTAGCAAATATCCAGGATACTCAAGAAACCGATAAAGCTCCATTCTCGTAAACGGTGGAGATAACGGAAGAGGAAGCGCTCGGAGTCAAGAAACGGCATGTCAACAACACGCTCACGACGAACGCCAAATGTCTTGATATATTGGAAACGTGCCTTCAACTCGGGATTTTTGAGACTCTTGAGAAACAATTGAGTAAGGTTTGGACGGAGAGCGGCTTGGTTTGATCCTTCACCCGATTGAGGTGCCTTACGTTTCTTGTTAACGGGATCCATTGAAACAATCCTAAAAACATAAAAGCAAGCAATTTAAAACAAATTTTAAGTGTATGCAAGAAATTTCTTAATTCAATCCAATGGTAAATCCCGCTTAGGTTTAAAAACAAAGTTTAAAAAAAATACAAAACAAAAAAAAAAGTTAAGAGAAAAACAATTTTAAAAAAAGTAAAGAAAATACGAGTGAAAAATTATATATTCGAATAAAGAAATAGAAGATTTTGAAATTTTTTTACAAGATTTGAAAAACCCAAGTATCAAAACACATAAACTATACAAAATTAAAATTTTCTAACGTAAGATTCGAATATAAATTTAAGGAAAAAGAAAAATATGAAAATATACCTTAAATTGGGATTTTGGATGAATAGATGAAAATCCTTGCACAAAGTTGTTGATGCTTCCTTAGACTTGTGTTTAAGAGTAAAAGCCCTCAAGATTTGGTGAAAAACAATGAGGTTTAGAGGGTTTTTATAGGGAAAAAATCGTTTTAGGGTTTTTAGGGTTTGAGAGGAGTTTTAATTAAAGTAGAACTTTAACATTAAAAGCCCTCTATAAAGCTGTCCGCTAACCCGTTTCGGAACGGTGTCGACCGTTTCGAAACGCGGGCACCGAGGGTTGACCGACTTTTCAACTCCAACTGATTGTTTCGATACGGCTTTGACCGTATCGAATCCCCGTTGACTCGTATCGAAACACGTTTCGATACAACCCTTGGCAGTAGCAAAAACGTTTCGAAACCCTTGGAAGGCGTTTCGAAACACCCTTCTCTCAGATAGAATTTTAAAGCATCTGTATCGAAACAGGTGGACCCGTTTCGATACACCTGGGCCTGGAAGTGCAGATGAGGCTCTAAAAGTGCAGAAAAATGAAAATTTTGAAGGCCTAACTTGCATGAATGACATGAATGAGCAGGAATAACATGTGCAAACATAAACATACTCCCCCTAGCTATAGGCAGGGATGGAATTAGGAGTAAAAACACATAAACATGGCATTTCACAAGATCAAGCAATTTTAAGCACAAAAGAGGTCCTAAAAGGTCAAGATAGGCTAGTTAGACCTAACTCTCTCCTAAGGGACCAAAAACGCTCTTTGTCTAAAGGTTTTGTAAATATGTCCGCTAATTGATTTAAGGTGTCAACATACTCTATAAAAACATCTTCTTTAAGGACATTATCTCTAATGAAATGATACTTTATTTCTATATGTTTGGTTCTAGAGTGTTGGATGGGATATTGTGTGAAACATATGGCACTAGTGTTATCACACTTAAGGGGTATGGTTTCAACTTTAATGCCATAATCTAAGAGTTGTTACTTCATCCAAAGGACTTGAGCACAACAACTCCCTAAGGATATGTACTCGGCTTCGGTGGAAGATAAGGCTACACTATTTTGTTTCTTAGAGAACCAAGATATGAGCATACTACCTAGAAATTGACAAGTTCCCGAAGTACTCTTCCTATCGATTTTACACCCCCCATAATCCGCATCCGAATAAGCATGAAGGTTGAAGGTGGAGTCTCTAGGGTACCAAAGACCTAGACAAGGAGTATCTCTAAGGTGCCTAAAGATTCTCTTAACGGCTATAAGGTGAGACTCTCTAGGACTAGCTTGAAACCTAGCACACAAGCAAACGCTAAACAAGATATCTGGTCTACTTGCGGTAAGGTAAAGCAATGATCCAATCATAGAATGGTAAAGCTTAGAGTCAACACACTTACCTCCTTCATCTTTGTCAAGATTTGTAGATGAGCTCATAGGTGTGGCTTGAGGCTTTGCATTCTCCAAGCCAAACTTATTGAGCATATCCTTTATGTACTTTGCTTGATTGATGAAGGTGTCATCCTTCCTTTGCTTGATTTGGAGTCCCAAAAAGAATGAGAGCTCCCTCATCATGCTCATCTCGAATTCACCTTGCATTAGCTTAGCAAACTCTTTGCAATGACATTCGTTAGTAGAACTAAAAATAATATCATCAACATAAATTTGTACTGCTAAGATGTCATTTTTATACCTTTTTACAAAAAATGTAGTTTCCACCTTACCTTTTTCAAAACCTTTTTCAATTAAAAAGTTTGAAAGTCTTTCATACCAAGCTCTAGGAGCTTGTTTTAAACCATAAAGAGCTTTAGTGAGTTTGAAAACATGATTTGGAAATTTTGAGTCTTCAAAACCCGATGGTTGTTCCACATACACTTCCTCATTTATAAAACCATTTAAAAATGCACTTTTAACATCCATTTGAAAAAGCTTGAAATCATGATAACATGCATATGCAAGCAACATTCTAATGGCTTCCATTCTAGCTACGGGTGCATAGGTTTCATCAAAATCTATTCCCTCTTCTTGAGTGTAACCTTGTGCTACTAGTCTAGCTTTGTTTCTCACAATGTTACCACTCTCATCTAGTTTGTTCCTAAAGACCCATTTAGTTCCTATAGTAGATTGATTACTAGGCCTATCAACTAATGTCCAAACATTACTTCTCTCAAATTGATTTAACTCTTATTGCATAGCCATAATCCAAAAATCATCTTTCAATGCTTCTTTTATATTCTTAGGCTCTATGTATGAGATAAATGCGACATGATTCATAAGTTTAAGAGAAGATCTAGTGGTTACCCCCTTGGTTGGATCACCCAAGATTTCACCATCTTTGACATAGTTGAACTCCCTTGGGTAGCTCACTTCCTTTTCCTCAAGAGCCAAGTCCTTCAAGGCTTCAAGAGGTGGATCTTGTGTGTCCTCTTCTTTTGTTGGAATCTCATCCTCCTTTGAAGTTTGTCCTCCATCAAAGGCAATTATGATTCCTACATCATCATCATCACAAGAATCCTTCCTTGGAAGGTGGTTATCATCGAATACAACATGTATAGATTCTTCTACTACTAAAGTTCTTTTGTTAAATACACGATAGGCTTTAGAGGTTAAAGAATATCCTATGAAAATAGCTTCATCACTTTTTGCATCAAATTTACCTAAGTTGTCTTTTCCATTATTTAAAACAAAACACTTGCAACCAAATGGATGAACATAGCTAATGTTAGGCTTTTTAGATTTTAAAATCTCATAAGGTGTTTTCTTTAAAATTGGCCTAATCATTACTCGATTAACAATGTAGCAAGCGGTGTTTGTGGCTTCCACCCAAAAATATTTAGGTAAATTGTTTTCACAAAGCATGGTTCTAGCCATTTCTTGTAAAGTTCTATTTTTCCTCTCAACTACCCCATTTTGTTAAGGAGTTCGAGGAGCCGAAAATTTGTGGCTAATACCATTTTCATTTAAAAACTCTTCAAACCCTAAGTTTTGGAATTCGATTCCATGATCACTCCTAATATGGGAAATTTTGAGTTCAAGATCATTTTGGGTTAGTTTTGAAAATGTGATGAATTTTTCTAAAGCCTCATCTTTAGTACTTAAAAATAGAACCCAAGTAAATATAGAAAAATCATCTAAAAGAACAAATGCATAAGATTTACCACCCAAACTCATAGTCCTAGTTGGCCCAAATAAATCCATATGGATAAGTTGTAAACACCTACTTGTAAAAACATCATTAATGGATTTAAAGGAAGATCTATGTTGTTTACCCTTAGAGCACGCATCACAAATTTTATCGTTTGAGAACTTAATCTTGGGTAAACCTCTAACTAGATCAAGGGAAACTAATTTTTCTAAAACACTAATGCTAGCATGTCCTAGTTTCCTATGCCACAACCATGCATCATTTTCATTTTGAGCTACTAAACATGCATGAGATGTATGTATGTCATCTAGATGCACCATGTAAATGTTACCTATGCGATGACCTATGAGCATAATATTATTAGATTTAATGTCAACAATTTTGCACCCATTTTTATCAAATAAAACATTAAATCCTTTATCACATAATTGACTTATGCTCAACAAATTATGTTTAAGACCATCGACATACAAGACATTTTCAATAAGAATAGTAGAGTGATTACCTATGGAGCTAATACCTTTAATGTGACCTTTGAAGTTGTCACCAAATGTCACCACTCCTCCACTTTTTGGCTTTAGATCCATGAATCTACTCTTGTCTCCGGTCATATGTCTCGAGCATCCACTATCAAGGTACCATGAGTTTTGACTTTGTGCTTTGGCCTTGTAGCAATGCTCCCCCTACAAACAAAGATATTAAACTTTTGTTTTTGGTACCCAAATAATTTTGGGCCCACGATTGTTAGCTCCCATTAACTTGGTTCCCTTAGGAATCCAAGGTGACATAGCAACAATTTTATTAGATTTTTCAAGTTCCTTAGGAACCCATACACTTCTAATCTTTTTAGTTCTATTATGTCTAGGAAAGCTACTTTGTTTGTAGTTATTAGTGTTTTTCTTAGGTTGGTTTGTTTTAGAAGATTCACCTATTTCATGCTTCACACTACCAACATTTTTAAAAGACTCTTTGAGCTTGTTAAGCTCATCTAACACCTTTTGGTGTTCACTATTACATTGAGAAAGAAGATTATTAAGGTCAACATTTTCATCTTGGAAGAATTTTAGTTCATCTTTCAACCCTAAAATCTTTTTCTCAAATTTTAAATTAGCTTGAGAAAGTGAGTCATTTTTATCATTTAATTTCGAAATAATTTTCTTATTCCTAATGACCGGCTCCTTGTATTTCTCAACTAATTCATCATAAACCTCTTGCAACTCATCATATGCATCATTTAATGCATCATATGTAAAATCAAAAGATGATGAGTTAGAGGTTACCATGGAGGAATCCTTCTCAAGTGCCATGAGTCAAAGATTGGCCACTTCTTGTTCGTCATCCTCGGATGACTCCTCATCACTCCAAGTAGCAATCTTGGCTTTGAGCTTCTTCTTATTCTCAAAGCCCTTCTTCTTGAGTTGAGGGCACTTCGAACGAATGTGACCGGGCTTATTGCACTCAAAGAAAATGATTTGATCCCTCACTTTTTCTTTGTTTTTACCTTTGAAGTCCATCTTTCTTTGAATTTTCCTTCCTCGGTTGGACCTCATGAAGCGTGAGAATCTTTTGGCTATCATAGCCAATTCTTCTAGCTCATACTCCTCACTAGAAGAGCTCTCCTCAAGTAATGAAGCTTTGAGAGCTATTCCCATCTTCTTCTTCTTTTCCACCTCTAGCTTCTCTACTCTTTTCTCTTCCTTCTTCTTCTCTTCTTCTCTTCCTTGCTTCATAACCTCATGAGTAAGGAGAGAACCCACTAGCTCTTTAAGTTTTAGAGTCTTCAAGTTTTTGGCCTCTATGATGGCGGTTCTCTTCCCATCCCATGATTCGGGAAGTCAGTAGAGTAGCTTCCAGACAAGCTTGTATTCCGGTATAGTCTCTCCAAATCCTTTAAGCCCATTGACTATGGTTGAGAAGCGATAAAACATCTTGGACACCGTCTCATCGGGCTCCATCTTGAAATTCTCATAACTAAGATTGAGAATTCCAATCTTGGTTTCCTTCACATCGTTGGTTCCTTCATAGGTGGTCTCAAGAGTATCCCACACTTCTTTGGCACTCTCAATGGATGAGACTTTGGAGTAGGTGTCCGGACCGAAAGAACAAAAGAGCATGTGAAGAGCTTTGTCATTTATTTGGATTTTCTTCCTCTCTTCTTCACTCATCTCAATCTTTTTCTTCAAAACCATATTCCCTTCATTATCTTGCTTCAATGGAATGTAGGAGACATCTTCAATTACATCCCAAACCAAGTAATCGTTGGACTTGATGAAGAGGTGCATCCGATTCTTCCAAAACGGATAGTTGTCACCATTAAAGAAAGGTGGTTTTGTAGTGGATTGAGACTCATACATGCTCGAACGGGAGGTAGATGACATATCTTGATTTTTGGATGATCACACTCTTCATAGGAACTTCTCTTGTGGTTGTTAATCCTCAAAGAGGTAGGCTCTGATACCAATTGTTGAGTGGATCGAATGATCGAAATAAACCAAGATGGGGGGTGAATTGGATTTTTAAAGTTCTTGGTGGTGGAATTTGCAAATAAAAATGGTAGACAAGGAATTTTAGAGTGGTTCAAGTTCCAATTTAACTCTACATCCACTACCTTAGCTTCACTAAGGATTTGCAACAATTCCACTAATTGCTCTTCCCCTTTTCTAGGCTATGGAGGTAACCTTTACTATTTCGGTCAAATTTTCTACCCAAAATTTGACCCAATCCACACACAATAGAAACAAAGAAGTTGTTGGCTAAAACAAGTATCTCTCAATACACAATATAGCCCAATTACAAGCACTCAACCCAATTGAAATGATAGGAATGAAAAATACAATTGGGGTTACAAGACAATAATGGAATTTAGGCACAAATGCTTGGATTTGATGTTTGGATGTTTGCTTTAGGATCAATAGTTGTTGCTGAAGCTTTTAGAGGTCCCTTTTATACCTTCTCATTGAATTCTAGCCGTTGTTGTTGTTGCACACATCAATAGAGCCGTTAGAGATGTTATCTTGCCTCCATAAATGCAGTCTACAACCAATCGTTTCGAAACGCCCGACCCTGTTTCGAAATAGACCAAAAAAGAAAGAGTCGTTGGGGTGCATTAAAGAGCCCGTATCGAAATGGTTAGACTTGTTTCGATACGCTAAGAGCCGTTTCAAACACGTTTCGGAACATTTTTCCATTGTCAAGGATTGTATCAAAACGGCTTGAGATCGTTTCGATACGCCTTAACGACTTGTTTAAAATCAGTTTAAAACATTCAACGGTCATATTTTTCAAATCAGTTTGAACGCCGTTTCGAAACATTGAATATCGTTTCGATACGGTGTCTTGATGTTCTTAAGCCGTTTCGAAACTCGTTTTGAAACAGGGTTTGACAATGCTGAAACTGTTTTGATACCCGTTCCGAAACATGAGCTCGCAGTTTCAAAAGTGTTTCAAAACGCCTAAGGCCGTTCTGAAACGGTGACTCGAAAATCACTGTTTTGGCTTCAAGAACACTTAGAAAACTTTTGATAAAATTAGTTTTTAACTTAGGCAATTTATTTTAAACATGTAGAGAGGTTTGAGGACTTAAAAATTCGTTTTCACGTTTTCAATTTAGTCCTTAAGTTCTTTAGTTATATCAAAATCAATTATCGGTTTCACATTTTCCTAAACCCTGTAAGTATAGCCTCTTATTTTGGCAATCTAACTAGGCTTCGTGTTTTCCTAACCAATCTAGTCCCAACACTAGATCGAACTCACAAGTGGGTAACACGAAAAGATCAATTGGAAAGGGTATGTTTCGAATGGTAACAGGGGTGTTTTGGCAAACGAAGTTTATGTTCATTAAGCCTCCTATTGGATTCGACACTACCAAACTATTATCAATAGTTTCGGGTTTCAAGTTTACTTTCAATAACATGGCAGAACATATAAAAGAATGGGTTGATCCTGAATCAATCAAGGCATAATCAGGAATTGAATTGAATTCGATAGTACCTATGATTACATTGGGAGCTTCCTCATTCTCTCTTCCTTGAATATGATAGATCCGAGTAGGGGCTCGGGATTCTTGATGAGTGGTGGCCGAGTGATGTCCTTTGCCTCAACCCTGATTTCCCGACTAAGCTTGTCGAGGAGCTTTGGTTTGAATAGGAGGAGCAGCACTAGCATTGACCGAGGTTCGGTTTAGAAATTTGTTCGGATTTTGCAGACAATCTTTGATGTAGTGATCGGATCCTCCGAACAAGTAGCACATGTTGGATTTGGTCCTACATTGACCGAAATGATGTTTCTGATAGAATTTATAAGTAGGCACTTGTGAAGCTTTTCCCGTGTTGCCCGTACTATCAGCAGACATTGCCGGGGTTGAAGACCTAATTACTGAATGAGGCTTCTGTATGTAGTTGCTCTTTTGGGAAGGAGTATGAATCGAGGGATTTCCACCCGAGTACTTGGGTTTCTTGGACTGCCATTGTGGTTGATCATCATGTCTCGACCGCTTGTCTTCCGGGATTGATTACTCTTTCGCTTTTCTGAAGCTTTCATCTTAGCTTCAGTGGCAGTAGCTCGATTAACAAGGCTTTGAAAGTCCAAGATCTCAAGGGCCATGAAGATAGGACTGAGTTCATAATTGAGGCCGTCGTTGAACATCCGACACTTGTCCGCCTCAGTTTTGATGTATTCGGACCCATACATGCAATACTTGCAGAAGTCACTCATGTACTATTCAATAGGTCTCCCGACTTGTTTCAGGTACAAGAAACACTTCCCATGTTCAGCAAGATACTGCTCGCTAACGTATTTCTTCTTGAATTCATCTAGGAAGAATTTCTAGGTGACCTTTTCAGAAGGTACGGTCAAGATTGTGGTTTCCCACCAACTTAACGCTTCGTCCGCAAGTAGCGCGACGACACATTCAAGCTTATGTTCATTCGAACAGGAGATTTGTTTAGTGAAAATGTGAATAGTGGACTCTAGCCAATATTTCGCAACTTCGGGATTAGCCTCGTCAGCACCGGCGAAAGTGTAGGCCGGGTGTTGAGCAAACTTGTCAATACGAGCTCTAGCGGCACATGAACATGAGTTGAAGATGAAGAATCTTTCTTCATTGATGTGATAAGTTTTTCAAACATCACTTTCATGCTAAGGAAGCATTCTTGTTGAACCGGATTGATAGTAGGAGCTACTTGCTTCGATTCCTTATTCTTTGGAGCTTCTGGAGTACTTGAGTCATCCAAACACTCTCCCCTTCATTAGAGGAGCCCTCAGGAATTTCATTGTCCTGAGCATGCCTAGTCTCGGACATTATTCTATATCGATAGACAAGGAAGAGTTGATTAGGGAAGTGACAAGCTTTACTTACACATATATATACTCCTAGGCGGCTGATTAACTTCCTATATGATGCAATAAGCCCTTTTTAGTCCGAGGATCGGCTAAACCGAAGCTTTGATACAAATAAATGTAACACTCCCACCCGATTTAGTTGTAAACCGGCTAAGAAGTGTTACTCAAGCAAGGAAAAACATGAACCAACAAAAACTTTCACCTAACTTACCTACCTCTAATAGGTAAGTTAGACTTCTAATCAAACAATCATCATGAATCATATTGCAATCAAGCTATAACATACGACCATTAGACACCTTTAACATAGCATGTTTTGGTATGTATTTTGGTCCATGCAGAAAAACTGTCGCCGAGCCTGATGCCCAGACATACCTCTGCCGAGGCAGCAGACTGTATGCCGCCGAGGCAGCACCCCAAAGCAGATGAAAATATGCAAAGTGGTACCCGCCCAGGCATATGCCACCAAGGAAGCAGAGATGGCATAAGAGGAGAAGCTGGAAATTGATAGGGGAAGCTATTGGACCATCTGGAGAGCTGATCGACGACTGACAAAGAGAAGAAGCAGAGAATGAAGAACTGTGCCAACCCCTGCAAGTCAACTATTTACCGCCCAGGCAGTCAACTATTTGCCGCCCAGGCAGTCAACTATTTTCCGCCGAGGAAACAAATTCCAGGAAGGGCGAAAAATGCAAAGTGGTATGCGTCTGAAAGAGCCCAGCAAGCTCAATTTTTGGAGACCACTTGCACGAGCATTGAAGCCCATCAGACAAAGAAAAGCCATGGTCAAAGTCAAGGTGGAAAAAGTCAAACGGGAATCTAGGAAGATTTAATGTTAGATTTGTTCTTTTAATGAGTTGTAATTATAGTCTAACTAGTATTCCTGCTCTAAACCGACTTAGACCTCGGATCCTCCCATACATATATGTAATTGACTTGAAGGAGAGAAGACAATTGAGATTATAGAGAAACTCCTTGTTGAAACCCTAGTGCCGTCAACACCCATCATGTTCTAAACCTTCCTTAGGGCTAAGGGTTGGTTGTGGAGTAGTTGTGAGAGTTTTGCTTGTATCCGTTTAGGATTTCAGCTTTTGCAATAAAATTCAAGGTTTGTTTACTCTTGGCTCTTCATTGTTGCAATCTTTATCGGGAGAGAAGAGGGAAGAAATCTATTTGTTCAATATCGGGAGAGTTGGACTCACAAAACAAGTAAACACAGTTTTATCCAACCATAGGGTAAAGCTAATTCGGCTTAGGGATTAGTTTAGAAGTTTATCGACTAGGAGAGGTTTCATAATCGGTTGGTGTTCACCCTTAGATTCATGCCAAGAGGTATCATCCAAGACGTGTTCGCCAATAGTAATTCAAGCTTCGGGAGACGAGGAAGTCATAGAAGGGATCCTTGCCGAACCTTGAATCATCGCTTAACTGCCCAGGCAGTTACTTGGTCTCTGCCGAGGCGATCGCCTGTCGAGGCATAGTCGTGGGCGGTTGTTGAAAGTTGTTATGTTGATCTACAAAACTGTGCCGAGACAATACATTCAATCTCAACATTAAGAAACATCCAATACCGACCCATCTCTCACTATGATATCTCAATTTACTTTACTTGCTTTAGTCTTAGTTTTAATCAACACAACTCTCATTATTTGTGTTTTTACTTTTACTTGTGCAGAAAAGTGAACTCTAAAAGGTTATCACAATCCCTGTGGAGACGATATCTTAAATACTATAACTTGGCACCGTGTACACTTGCACGCTAATTGTGCATCACTTTTGCACGCAACACATATCATTCAAACTAAGACTTGAGTCACCACGTCCAATTAATTCACAACAATTAGAATATGCATACTTAGTAATCAAGATATCGAATACATATACATAGCCTTATTCAATGAATCAGTAGCACATTCATGTCAACCTAATTCATGGCAACGATATCACATTATTCATGCTTTCAAAACACCCGCCTTAGCTAGCCATTATGGCATAACATTACCAAAGTGATCATAGCATTTCAAGGCAGCAAGCATTCAAGGCATATATCAACTATTTAACAGCATTCAAGCTTTCAAAACATTATATCACACCATATACACATCTATACTCATATAACTTAACATAACACCTAGATTAACTGGGCTATCAACCAAGCCACATTAACAAGTTATACATCACCATATCATATCATATCAAATATATACATAGTCCTTTAAGGAATCAAAATGCATGATCATTAGACTAGATTCATGACTAAGGCCACCAACTAGGAGCTTACAAAAGAACATGATTCATACTTGATGCTTGAGCTTGTCTTGCCTTGCCTCAGCTCAAAAATAGCTTTCAATCCACTAACTTGTAGATTGGGAAGAATGGAAACAAGAGTGATAAGTACATTTAAGTACTTAGTGAGGTAGCAACCTAAGCTAGGCAAGTTCATTTCCATGTTAAATGTGTCTTATTCATGAGGATACCTAGCTAGGTTCAAGAAAAATCAAGCCTAAGCATGTATAAGACATTCGATTGGTCTAAGCCATATAGAGCAATGTATCATTTCATGTAACTTACTCCACACATAGGCATGGCATTTCAAGATCTAGTATATACGTATCACAAATCAATTTTCAAGCCAACATTATATGCTATCATTAAAATCGTGGATACATGTCACATATCAAATGTTATGGCATATGCAAGTTTAAGCAATTGATTCAAGATTCATTTCATTTACATGTGATATCAAACTTTACAATAACAAGATTATACAATCAAGTTCAAGTTTAGGGCTTGGTATATAGTCAAGTCTTGGTAATCAAGTCACCAACCAAATTGTCGCCACAAGATGCACCGTAGTGCTGGTCAACCCTCTTACTGTCGCCAAAGACCATAACACGCATCCCTCCTATTGTCGCCAAATAAGGGCCTTAGCCCGGACCGTAGTCCACCCAACACAAATGAACTCAAGACTCTCTGGCATGCCATCCTACCTATGACTCACTAACTACCAAGTCATTATTTAGTTTGGTTTTCATTAATCAATATACATGTGATCATACAAGACAAGAATCAAGGCATTTACAAGGTACATTTCAAGCTTATTCAAGATGCCACTAGACATGTAACAAGATCAAGAAGCCCTTAGGCTAGTGAACCTTAGTTCTTTATCAAAAGATACAATCATTTAGTCATGAATCACCAAGTAAGCCTATCTAGGCATTCAAGGCAAGGAGCTTATTCTTTTAAACATATCATGGCAACATGTAATCAAACAAGGTCTCACCTAACATCATATATTCATTAAGTATAGCTTAAAGATTATTCTTCCCTTAGTTATTTACCAAATATAGTTTAAGTCCATTTCATAGCAACATCTAAACAAAATATAAACATGATCAAGCTTGGTTAGGACCTAGGTCCTAACCCTATTGATAGCTACACTCACAAAGACTCCAAGCTTTAATCTTGAATAGCAACCCCTTTTTGTTTATCCTTTGGATGTCCAACTCTAGTATCTTCACCAAAATCCTCTACTTCTTGGTCTAACAACCCTTCCACAAAAGCATAGAAACATCATTAGTAACAATTAATCAATATCTCATACTATCAAACACACTTGCACTACATTACTAAATTGTTTCTGGCAATTTGCACACCTTGTAGTAATCTATCCATATCTTTTAATCTACTCATTGGATTTTCAATTAATATAGACCCTTAAAAAGATAATTCAATTATATATTCAAACATATATGGCTCATATTTTTAGATTTTCTAGATCAATACAGTTTTACAATTGATGTCGGGTCAAATTACAGTCTTGAAACTGCCCAGATTACAATTTTAATCCATTTTCAAGGGTTAATTCACCTAGGACTCTTATTAATTCATTTTATCCCTTTAGACCCTTATTTCCTCTATTTTTACTCTGTTATTTCAAGCTGAGTTTGGTCCCCAATCAGTTCATTTAAATCCTCGATTTAATAATTATTTCAGAACAGTCCAATTTTCACTTTCCTAGCATATAAGTCCATTTATCAATTCCATTGTGAGCATATATAAAATTTCAATCTATCAAGCTATCAAATTAGCATTCCCCTATTATTTAGGTATCATTTCCAGTCCCCAATTTGTTCATTTTGATAATGGAATTTCACATTTATTTCAAAACAATCTTCTAAAGTGACCAATTTTGATTCCAATCAATTTTTCAAGCAAACAAATCATATTTTCATTCATCCAAAGCCTCAATTCAATAGAAAACATGATTTCTAACAACTTCTTCCTACATGAATTTTTCTAATTAAATTCGAATCATTATCTAATTTACAGATTTCATGAACAAGCTCACTAAAATAAATCTAAGCATACTTGCACCATTTAGCCATCCTAATATCATTCAAATTTCACATAAACTTCCTCAATTCTTTAACCCAACTCTAATATAATATTAAGCATGCAATCAAAACATCAATTTCTAGATTTCAATCAATCAATTCAATCCAAAATTAACAAGAACACATTCGAGTATCAAAGAAACACTTACATGAGTACTTACCTAGCATTCATGAATCACAATCATCCTATCAAGCTTCAAACCTCTAAAATGGTGATCTTATGTTTTCAAAATCTTCTTAATTAAGCTCTCTTTCTCCTTCTTTTCTTCTTTAGTTTTGGTTAAGCTTGGAAGCTTGAAGATGACAACATGTTTGTTGTCTTTACCCTTACATGGCCGAGGGTCCCACTCACCTTTTGGGTGGTGGTGACACTTGGTTAGGCCACTAATCATAGTTTAAATTTACATGCATGTTATTATAATTAAATTAGTAATGTTTTAGTCCTTTTAATTATTAACTACCAATCTTTCATTCTTACGTTTTAGTCCTTAAGGTTCAATGTTTACACTTTCTTTTCTATTTAAATCATGTTTTCTACTAGGCTAGAATTTGGGATATTACAGCGCGTGATATTCATGCGTCATTTGGGAAGCTGGACGGGCTTAGATGCTCTGCGCGTGGGCTACACACGCGCCTTGGAGTCTAATGGTCATCTCCCCGACTTCATCAGGATCGTTGGATATTGTATAGACCAACGATCATGAAGGGGATGCACATGTGATAAAAAAGGGTCTGCTAGGATTTTATTCTTGGGCCAAATGGGCCACTGATGTAATACGCACTTTTATTTTGAATTAAATGGACTCCCCTTTTATTATTGGACTATTTTTTATTTCTTTTATGTTTTAATAATAATAATAATAATAATAATAATAATAATAATACTGATGATGATGATGAAAACATGTGAAAATCTAGTGACAAAAGTTGCCATTTCTTTGTTTATTTCGGTGAAATAGGAATAAAGCAAAGAACAAAAGACACTGATTTTCACCAATCGCAAACTCGCTAGACATCAAAACGAGGTTCCATTATCCTTATATCTAAATGGATAGGCGGGTTCCATTCTCCTCAAGCTTGAATGGATAGGTGGGTTTCATTCTCCTTACACTTGAACAGATAGGTATGTTCCATTCTCCTTACGCCTGAACGGATAGGCAGAATCAATTCTCCTTACGCCTGAATGGATAGGAGGGTTCCATTCTCCTTACGCCTGAATGGATAGGTAGGTTCCATTCCCCTTATGCCTAAAGGGATAGGCGAGTTCTATTCTCCTTATGCCTGAATAGATAGGCGAGTTCTATTCTCCTTATGCCTGAATAGATAGGTGGGTTCATTTCTATTTTGCTTGATGTGGCATGGGGACGTAACCAACTGATGCCTTCTGCTTTGTCGCGACCATGTTTAAAACCGAGTGTGTAAAATAGTCTGACGATTGATTCTTTTTAGAATTAGGGTTTTTATCCATTTTAATTCATTTATTTCTAAAAATTAGGTTTTTCATTTTTAAATCAAGTTTCCCTTTATTTACTCTTGAAAATCAATTTGGAGTCGCCACCAGTCACTTCGGTAGACTGGACACCATAAAAACAAACCAGATATTCTTTTTTATCAAAATTTGGGTTCAAGAGTCGATTACGTGTGGGGAAGGATTAGCACCCCACAAACGCCCGTTATCGGTACCTTATTAATTTCACGTCGCATTTCGCACAATAATTTAAATTTAATTAAATCCTTAATTGTTAACTAAATTTTATTTCGAATGGAGATATCTTTTTGCAAAAAAAATAATTAAAAGCGAATATAAGTTTTAAAACATCCAGTTAATTTAGGATACTTCAATTTATATTCAAAATGTATCTCTACACAAAAGGTTTTAATGCATGTTCATTTATTTCCTTGTCAATTTCAAGTTCAAACCTAATTAGGGTTCTAATTGATTAAATTAATTAAGAAAACTATGAATATTATCAAATTTAGGGTTTATATGATAACACCCAAACAATTGGGCACTATCCATACTAGGCCCTAAATTAATATTATTCCTAATCACTTAATGACACTAACTATTTAAATCTTATCCTAATTTTATTTTAATTAAACTATGTGTGATTACAATGTTCTAAGTTTAAATGAAATATTAAATATTCAAATAAAATATTCCCTTGATTAAAATCTCATTACAATGAGACACTAATCAACTTAGAACATTGAAGTTTCCATTTAATATACATTTTTTTCTACATTTTTTTCTTATTTAATTAATTAATTTTAAAGAACCTAAATACTAAAGGCTATAAAAAATTAATAAAGTCTAAGTGAATAAAGTAATCTAAACAATTATAATATATGCTTCATTTTAAATCATGCAACATACAAATAATTTAAAACAATTAAAATAAATTAAAAATTGAAATTAAGGACGAAATTGAAAGAAAAACAAACTGTAAAACTGATTTTATTAAAGAAAGGGGACTGAATTGAACACTTTACAAAAATTTCCAGCCCGAAGTGTAAGAACCAAAGAGTTAGGCGCGGATCCTCTCGAACCGACCGGTTAGGCGCGCGCAGATCCTCCTTAACTCGGTGCCAAAACAGCATCGTGTTAAGATATATGTTTTGATATAATAATTGAAAAATTGATTTGGACTAAATTGGAAAAGATTTCAAAATGTTTTGTAAGTCCAAACAACTTGAAAATATGCTTAAGGGTTTTTACAAGGCTTTGGAATAACTTAAAATGTTTTTAAAGTAATCAAACCTATGATTTTAATGTCACTGTACTGATACGGTATATACTGTATCGATACGCTTTAGGGTTTCAGCTACAAGAAAATTCCAATAGCCAAAATCCGTATCGATACGCTTTTTCCGTATCGATATGGAGTGCTTTAAAACTCCCCAATAGCTAAAATCCATACTGATACGCTCGTAAGCGTATTGATATGCATCAACTGAGAAGAGCTAAACGGCTAGTTCCTGAAGAACCGGTATTGATACGACTACCCGTGTATCGATACGGTTATCTCTAGAACAATATTTATTGCAGAAAATAAAGGCTTCAACGGCTCCAATTCAATCACAATGGTCTCCAATGACTATGAACTCAATTGGGAGTATAAAGGGACCTCCAAGAATATATAGAAGACTAATGCTTCAATTGTCAACAACAATATGATCAAAGATTTGTCTTAGTGCTTTATTGTACATTCTTTGTATAGACAACACTTGTGAGCCTAAATTGTCACATTTGTTCAAGTGTTTATGTTTGGGTGAGTGAGCTAAATAGTGCAAACCATCCACCTTGTGAGGGTTTTCAAGTTTGCTAGATTTTCTCTTGCTTAAGAGTGTTCTCAAAGCTCGGGTTATGAGCTTTGGTTGAGTCTAAGATTGTAACAGTTGCCTCCTAAACCAGTAAAACGGGAAGAATATCTAGTGGATATTGGTTGAAAATCCTTAGTGGGAGCTAAGGTAGTGGATGTAGGTGCTTGTTAAATGACGAACCACTTTAAATCCTTGTGTCTTTTGTTTATCTTTTTGCTTCCACCAAAAACACCCAAACACAAACTTCTCCACAACTTGGCAAGCAATGGTTGAGTGAACATCGAGCCTAACAATTGGTATCGGAGAGAGGCTTAATTGAAGAGGATAAACATCCTATTGATATGATTTGGAAAGCTTGATACATCAATTCAATGAACCGGTTAAATGGTGCAATCCATCGACAGGCCACCTTTCTTTGACGGGACCAACTATGCTTATTGGAAGACAAGAATAATGTTCTTCATCAAGACCAAAGAGTATAAGCTTTGGGACGTTGTTGAAGATGGTCCATACGTGCCACAAAGATACAAGGTGGAATGGAATGCGGATGATCACAAGAAGATGGAGCTAAATTGCAAGGCTTTGCATATTCTCTTTTGTGCATTTAGCCCCAACATCTATGAGAAGATGTATTCTTGTGAAGATGCCAAGAGGTATGAGACAAGCTTGAAGTCACATACGAAGGAACCAAAGAAGTAAAGGTGACCAAGATCGGTCTTCTCAACCTCAAGTATGATAACTTCAAGATGGAACAGGATGAAGACATAACGAAGATGTTTGATAGATTCTCCACCAACACAAATGGTCTCAAAGGCTATGAAGAAATAATTCCATAAGACAAGCTTGTCCGAAAGCTTCTCTATCTCTTCCCGAGTCATGGGACTCAAAGAAGACCGCCATCATCGAAGCAAAGAATCTTAAGACTTTAAAGCTAGATGAACTCTTAGGGTCTCTTCTCACTCATGAAATCATGAAGAAAGGAAAAGAAGATGAGAAGAAGAAGTGAGAGAAAAGAAGACGGGGAAGAAGAAAATCATGGAACTAGACATTAACACGAATGTCGTTGCTCTCAATTCCTCTTCACGCCAACATGAAGAATCTAGTGGAGAGGAAAGTGAAGATGAAGAGATAATTCATCTCTTCAAGAAATGTGCCCGATTCATGAAGAACAAAATGGAAGAATCCAAGCATGAATCGAAGAAGAAGAAGATGGCAAGTTGTAGAACTAAATGTTTTGATATAATAATTGAAAAATGTTTTGGACTAAATTGGAAAGAATTTAAAACATGTTTTTAGTCAAAACAACTTGAAAATATGTTGAAGGGTTTTTACAAGGCTTTGGAATAATTTAAAGTGTATTTAAAGTAGTCAAAACCAAGTTTTTAATGTAACTGTACCGATACGATAGATGATCGTATCGATACCCTTTAGGGTTTTAAATATAGTGAAATTCCAGTAGCCAAAACCCGTACCGATACGCTGTGTCTTAAAACCCCAACGGCTAGTTCGTGTACCGATACATTTGTATCGCGTACCGATTCTCTCAACTACCCCCAATGGTCAATTTCCCAATGGTCTTTTAAATTGCAGGACCGTACCAATACGCTTGCCACGCGTATCGATATGCACCAGTTGGAAGTGCTTAGCGACTATTTCCTTATCAGGACCGTATCGATACGAATTGAAAAGTATCGATACACTAAGCTGCAGAATTCCATTTATGGTGGGAAATAAAGACTCCAACAGCTCCAATTTGACCCCAATGGTCTACAACGGCTATGAAATCAATTAGGGATATAAAAGAGACCTCCAAGCATCAAAGAAAGGCTAATGCTTCAAATTTCAACAACATTATGATGGAGAAACTGTCTCAGAGCTTAAATTGGACATTTCTAGTATAGATAACACTTGTGAGCCAAAATTGTCAAATTTTCTCAAGTGTTTAGGATTAGGTGAGTGAGCTTAAGAGTGCAAACTATCTACCTAGTGAGGGATTTCAAGTTTGCTCAATTTTCTCTTGTAAAGAGGGTTTACTCAAGCTTTGGGTTAGAAAGCTTTGAGTGTGTAAAGGTTGCCTCCTTATCCTAGAAAAGGGGAAGAAATTCAAGAGTGAATTTGGTGAAATTCTTACTGGGAAGCTAAGGTAGAGGATGTAGGTGCTTGTTTAGAAGGTCGAACCATTATAAATCATCGTGTCATTTAATTTTTTGCTTCCACCTCCAATCACCCAAATAATCCAACTTCTCCATCACTTGGCAATCCATTTCGGTTGTAGGAAATCGAGCACATCTAGTCTAACACAAGCTCTTCAAGCCATAAGAAGAAGGCATATATGGCTACTTGGAGTGATGATGACTCCACCGATAATGAACAAGCCAACCTTTTCCTTATGGACATCCAAGAAGATTCAAGGGTAACTTCTAATTCATCTACTTTAACCTCTTATTCTTTTGATGAACTACAAGATGCCTGTGATGATTTGGTTTGTGTTTAAAAATCACAGTTTGAAAAACAAGAAAGTGGTTTCAAATTTGAAATTTCAAAAAGATTATATTTCCAAAGAGCTTGAAAAGAAAACAAATTTTGGAAAATCAAATTTTTATCAAAGACAATCTAGTGCCCCTAGATTTTTGAATGAAAAATATTTTAGAAGTATTTGGGGTTCCAAAAAGACTAATTACATCAACTAAAAAGGATGAAATGGAAAAATGGGTTCCTAAGGGGACTAAATTATGTGCTACTAACGCTTATGGATCCAAAGCAATTTGGATACCAAAACTTACTTGATTGTCTTGTTTTAGGTGTAATGGAGATTGATTAATAAAGTACAACATTAAGGGGGAGCTCCATACACACAAGGAATGACACTTGAAGAAGGAAGACTTCACATCCTACCTTGGGTTCAAGTGTGGTAAAATTCTAGTTGAATCTCTTTGCTTTAATTTGTTTTATTTTCTTTATTTCAACTAGTTTATCATAATTGTTGGACTAACATTTGATGATGCTTTGAGTAGGGGGAACCATTTTAAAATCAAAATTCTTATTTTTGTCAATTTCTTTTAAACCTCCATTGTTATTTTGAGCTTAAAGTCATTTAAATTCTTTTTGAATAAAAAAGGGGGAGAATTGTTTGAAAATTGATTTTTCAAGTTGTTTCACTATTTTTAAATTTTAAAATCTCTTATTACAATTTTTAAATACTAAAGAGGAGAATCACAAACAATTTTTCAAGTTGGATTTAGTATATCAAAAATGAGGAGATTGTTAAGATATATGTTTTGATATAATAATTGAAAAATTGATTTGGACTAAATTGAAAAATATTTCAAAATGTTTTGTAAGTTTAAACAACTTGAAAATATGCTTAAGGGTTTTTACAAGGCTTTGGAATAACTTAAAATGTTTTTAAAGTAGCCAAACCTATGATATTACTGTGACCGTACCGATGCAGTATATACCATATTGATACACTTTAGGGTTTTAGCTACATAAAAATTCCAATAACCAAAACTCGTACCGATACGCTTTTTCCGTATTGATACGGAGTGCTTTTAAATTCCTCAATGGCTAGTTCGCGCACTGATACGGTTAAATTGCGTACCGATACGCCTTAATCGCTCCCAATAGTCATTTTCCCAATGGCTATTTGAAATGCATGCCGTACCGATACGCTCGTAAGTGTATTGATACGCATCAGCTAAGAAGATCTCAACGGCTAGTTCCTAAAGAACCCATTATCGATACGACTACTCGTATATCGATACAGTTAGCTCCAGAAAAATATTTATTATGGGAAATAAAGGCCTCAACGGCTCCAATTTAATCTCAAACGGTATCCAATCGCTATGAACTCAATTGGGAGTATAAAAGGGACCTCCAAGCATCTATAGAAGAGTAATGCTTCAATTGTCAACAACAATATGATCAAAGATTTGTCTTAGCGCTTTATTGTACATTCTTTGTATAGACAACACTTGTGAGCCTAAATTGTCACATTTGCTCAAGTGTTTAGGCTTGGGTGAGTGGGATAAATAGTGCAAACCATTCTCCTTGTGAGGGTTTTCAAGTTTGCTAGATTTTCTCTTTCTTAAGAGTGTTCCCAAAGCTCAGGTTGTGAGCTTTGGTTGCTAGACTTTGGTTGAGTCTAGGATTGTAACAGTTGCCTCCTAAACCAGTAAAAGGGGAAGAATATCTAGTGGATATTGTTTGAAAATCCTTAGTGGGAGCTAAGGTAGTGGATGTAAGTGTGTAACACCCCAAAATCCAATCTAGTCGGAATTTGGTTCCGGAGATTAGAAATCTCATATTGATAAAATCCAAACATTGTATCAGCTAGTTAAATTGTTGACATCGGACTCTAATTGAGCTAAAATATTGTCATCGGACTCTATCGAATAACTTTGAAACCTATATAGTGACTAAATTGAAGAAAATGCAAGTTGGGGAGCAAAACCACAGTATGGCGAGAGTCGAGGGACTAATCTTGCGATTAGCCCATCCTTAATTAAAACACACCTACGTCGGAAAATCTGGTGAAGTTGCTTCACCTTAAGGAAAGCCTTATAGGTGAGCTATAATAAATAAAAGAAAGAAATTAAAAGAGGATAGAAAAACATACCCGATTATTAGGTAAGCAATCACCTCCCCATATTTTCATCTTCATCATCTCCTACCTAAGCAAGCACCTCCATTGGAGCTAGCTTCAAGCTTCGTTTTTCTTCGATTTATTGTTATCGAATCATTGCTATCGACCGAGTAAGCTATATTCCTTAATCGGTTATTGAATTCCATGGATAAATTAAGTTTAATCTCAAGCTAGGGTTTTGACCATCCATGTATATTTCATTGTTGTTGTTTATATTGAAATTGGATATCGATTTTGATATCATTGTATTGATTTTGATATCGTAATATCGATCCTAACAATCTCCCTATTGATCCTAACAATTCTTATTAACTGATGATATTTCTTTTTGCAGGTTCAATTCTTCCCCAGAGGATGAGGTGAATCGACATTCCCAGCAAAGACAGAGCTTATAATATGAGGAGCTCACCCAGCAAAGAATCCAGAGTTCTAAATGAGAAGAGCTCGCTTGTTCAACACCTTTATAGAGAGGTGGATAAGTATTTCAAAGGAATGAAGAGTATAATGATTCCAGGCTTCAACGCGTTTCAGAAGAATGGATAGTTTAGCTTTTTCAGACCTTTTCCAACATTTTATAAGAATGAAGTGTGTAACTTTTCCACGCTTCGCAGCGGATAGTTCAACTTTTTTCAGACTTCATCAACATCTAAAAAAGAGGGATTGACTTTTTGTAGAGGAAAGTGGATCAACATTTTCAAGAAAATTTGAGAAAGATTTTGACACCTTTACAGAGAGGTGGATTAACATTCTCAACAACAAATGAGGATCAACTTTTTTGTAGAGAAAAGTGGATCAACATTTTTCACAAAAACTAGTTCAAACTTCAGTTCAGCCCTGACAGAAGGATTGGGAAGTTCATAATAAGAAGAACTTGTTCAAGCTTTCTAAAAAGGAAGGAGTGGAAGTTCATAATAAGAAGACCTTGCAGCTTAGAGCAATAGTTGGCAAGTTCGGACAAAATTCGTGTCTTTTCAGTCTTTTCCCTATTCATGTTCCACAACAATGAGCAAAGAGGGGCAGTAGTAATACCCGTATTTTGTCCGGGGATATTTCTATATTAGTAGTTAGATATAAATAAAACCATAAATATATAAATAGTAAGTATAAATAAATAAATCCTTATATTAAATAAAAAGCAGTCTCAAAATCCTTTACAATGTCCATTATACACTCAAAGCCCAAGTTACAAATATAAGGCCCAAATCCATATCTGATACAGCTATTATAATCCAACAAACACAAATTCGGTTAAACCCAAACTTTTCCCACCCATTTTTTCCACGTGGCAACACGCCATTGTACTAAATCCATATCTGATACTTGCACCATGACATCATCAACGGGTCAGCCTATAAATAGGAAAGAGAGAGAGAGTGTGTGTCAGGGCAATCATTATCAATCAATAACCATAATTAATAGCTAATAATAATACTAATAATTAATATAATAAAGATGAGAGAGGGAAGTTTACCTCGGGAGTGGAAAGGTTGAAAGGGGAAGCTGAACTGCCTGAGTTGGGATGACGCTGGCCGTTCGAATTGTCACCGTGAAGCCAAATCGCCACCAGGAAGAGCATCAAAACAACATCTTCATCGTTGAAGAGGTAAATTTCTCTCTGATTTAGTTTCATGCAAGAAAATAAAAACGTTAGAAAAAAAGAAACTGAGATACATAGAGAAATTAGAGAGAAAAGGGTATAGTGCTCATCATGTGGTTGCGGTAGTAGAGTAGATCTAAGTGGGGAAGTTGGGAATCCTGATGGATTAGGGTAGATTTAGGGTTTAAGGGTGGAAAATCGAAGTTTTTTTAGTTTTTGGGCTTCAAAACACGGCGGCCGGGAGTCACCCCGTGGTGGATGAGAATCACACCACGTTGGCTGGAGCTACAACAAGGATGACCAGAGCCTAAGGAAGGTGGCTGGCGAACGACTGGAGGTAATCGACGTATGGCAAATGAAGATCGAGCAGCGGTGGGCAAGGTGGGTCATGGCCGGAGTTTTTTGCATTCTTTAAAAAATGAAGAACAAGGATGAGATTCATCCTAAAAGTTGGGTGTTTTGATCTTTGTGGGATAGAAATCCTGGGTTTTAGGTGTTCATTTCAGAGAAAATTGAGAGAGGGATTTGAAGAGAGAGAGAGGATGGGTAAAAAATGAGCGAGTTAACTCGTTAGGGCCTTTTATAACCTGCTCAAAATGGTGTTTTAGGCTCGATGTTCACTCAACTGTTGCTTGCCAAGTTATGGAGAAGTTTGTGTTTTGAGTGTTTTTGGTGGAAGGAAAAAGATAAACAAAAGACACAAGGATTTATATTGGTTCAGCCTTCTAACAAGCACTTTCTAACACCCCCTTCCCGGTCTGGTCGAGAACCGGGTAGGAAGTTGATATCAGTGTTCAATACAGTAGGCAGTGCAACAAAATTTCCTTTTTAGTATTAACCTTTAAACCAATATCATATAATAACACAAATCCTCAATAAATTTTAGTACAATTAATAGGGAGATTGTCGATTCACCTCATCCCCTGGGGAAGAATTGAACCTGCAAAAAGAAATATCACCAGTTAATAAGAATTCAAATTGAAGTGGTATGGAATTCCTTCAATTTTCAGCATGGAGCGCTGAGATCTTTAGTATCGGTGTTCCTCTGCCTAAAATGTCACGATCTTTCAATCTGAAACTCATATAGGGTCTCATTTCTTGCCTTTTCTTTCTCTGTTGATCAATTTTTGTGCTTGTATGTAACTAATGAAATTCATTTTTGAAGTCCGTCTCTGTAAACGAAATGTTTGTTGTGATTCGCCTCTGTAAACAGAACAACTTTTGAAATTAATCTCTATGAATAAAAGATTTGTTGAAATTCGCCTCTACAAATGGAATATCTTACGATCCGTCTCTGTAAATATAATGTTTGAAGAAATCCGCCTCTGCAAACGAAACATCTTGAGATTCGCTTCTATAAATAGAGTGTTTGAAGAAATTCGCATATGTAAACATAATATCTGGAGATCTGCCTCTGTAAACAGAATGTTTGAAGAAATCCACATCTGTAAAAGGAATATCTTGAGATTCGCCTCTGTAAACAGAATGTTTGAAGAAATCTGTCTCTATAAACGAAATATCTGGAGATCCGCCTACATAAATGGAATGTTTGAAGAAATTCGTCTCTGTAAACAGAATATCTTGAGATTCGCCTCTGTAAACGGAATGGTATCTTTTTTGAGATCCACCTCTTCAAATGGATTGGTATCTTTGCTTCAGGAAAATTTGATTGGAATCTTTGCTAATCTTTACTGGATTTTTCTTCTTTAATCTCGAAGTTATAGATTGAAATCTGTGAAACCAAAATTGATTTTGATATAACACCTAGACTTATGGACTAATTTGCAAAACAATAAATTTTTAAGTACTCTTCAAAGTCTCGCTATTGATAAGTCTTTTTGAACCAAACTATATCTCAAGACAAATCTTTTTTAAATGATAAAAATCTTCTAAGTTTTTCTATGTATTTTCAAACCAAATTTCACTAAAAAGCCCAGGCATATCGATACCCTTAGGCGTATCAATACGGTTTTTAGTCACTAGAATTTTAATGGACCATAGCGTAGCGATACGGTATTACCCCGTATCGATACGTTATTCATCTGGGCAGTAATTTAATTGATATCGTACCAATACGCATTGCAACCGTATCGATATGATTTGCTTATCTTTGCAAAATCTTTGCATTTAATTTTCGGCCGTTGGCTTGTCATTTAGTTGGTATCCCAAAATTTAAATGACCATTATCACGTACCGATACGCTAAGTAGCCGTACCGATACGCTTTTTATCAAAACTAAAGTTGGGATTCCTGTGAGCAAATTCCGTATCGATACACCCTTCTGTATTGATACGCCCCTTAAAAACCATACTGATACGCCCTCTAAGCGTATCAATACACGATGTTTTCAGTCACAATAGCTCTTTCTTCTTTGAGACAGGTACCGATACGCCCCCGAGCCGTACCGATACGGTACGCAGCTAAGCTGCATTTATTGCGGGAAATTGCATCCCAACGGCTCTATTGATGATCCCAACTACCCAAACGGCTAGAATTCAATGCAAGGGTATAAAAACAAGTCTCAATTGAACAAGCAACAACTATTAAACCTACAAGAAACATCAAAGCACTCAAATCCAAACTTTGTACCTTTAGAGTCAAATTCTTGTACCCAACTCTTGTGTTCTCATTGTAATCTTTTATTTTGAGTTTGGGGAGTGTGAAATTGTAATTATGTAAACAATAATCCTTTGAGAGGAACTTTTAGAGTTTACCAAATACTTTTCTTTGTAAAAATGAGTGGATTAAGCTTTGGGTAGAAAGCTTAATCAAATTGTAAGGTTCCCTCCTCATCCAAGAAAAGGGGAAGAATTCAAGTAGTGAATTGGTTGAAAATCCTTAGTGGAAACTAAGGTAGTGGATGTAGAGTTCGTTTGGAGAACTTGAACCACACTAATTGCCTTGTGTCACATTTTAATTTTTCCATATTTTCACCCACCAAAATTTTTATCGCCAATTCACCCCCCTCCTGGCCATTTGCAATTGTGTGATCAACTCAACAATTGGTATCAGAGCTACACTCATTGGAAGGATAAAAACCCTCTTGAGTCGATTCTAGGAGAGTTTGATCAACAACTAGTCAAGCAATGGCATCCACCTCCAATTCCAACCGCTACGAGTCTCAATCTACCACCAAGCCACCATTCTTCAATGGGGATAACTACCCATATTGGAAGAATAGGATGAGGCTCTTCATCAAGTCTACCGACTACATGGTGTGGGATGTGGTTGAAGAAGGTCCATTCATACCGATGAAGAGAGAAGGTGAAGGAAGACTTGTTCCAAAGGTCAAGGTCGAAATGACCGAAGATGATCGAAGAAGGATGCAAGTAAATGATAAAGCTCTTCATGTCATCTTTTGTGCGCTTGGTCCGGATATCTACTCCAAGATGTCTTCGATCGAGAATGCCAAGGAAGTTTAGGACACCCTCGAGACAACATATGAGGGAACTAGTGACGTCAAGGAAACAAAAACCGGGCTTCTCAATCTAAGCTACAAAAATTTCAAAATGAATCCCGATGAGAGTGTTTCCAAGATGTTTGATCGATTCTCGGTCATCGTCAATGGATTGGAGGGTTTCAGTCAGATCATCCCCGAAGACAAGCTTGTGAGGAAATTGTTGTACTCTCTTTCGGAATCATGGGACTCGAGATTTAAAGACTCTCAAGCTAGATTCTCTTGTTGGATCTCTACTCACCCATGAAATCATGAAGAAGGGAAGAGAAGAAGAAAAGAAAATGGAGGAGAAGAAGGTTGAGAAGAAGGATGTTGAGAAGAAGAATATTGGAATCACTCTTAAAGCTTCATATCATGAAAGCGATTCTAGTGAAGATGAAGATGAGGAGATGACCATGTTGGCCAAACGATTCACTCGCTTTATGAAGTCCAATCGTGGAAGAAAGTTCAATATAAAAGGAGACTTTTAGAGCAAGAGTAAAGAAGAGGAGAAGGACCAAATCATTTGCTATGAGTGCAAAAAATCCGGCCATATCCGTTCCGAGTGTCCTCAATTGAAGAGGAAGAGCTTTGGGACGAAGAACAAGCTAAAAGCTCAAGTAGCAACTTGGAGTGACGAGGAGTCATCCGAGGAGGAGGAGGAAGTGGCTAATCTTTGTCTCATGGCCATTGATGATGAAACAAAGGTAAACCTTAACTCATCTAATTTTGATTTTACCTATGATGACCTTCAAGATGCTTATGATGAATTACAAGAGGTTTATGATGAGTTAGTTGGAAAATATAAGGAGTATATTTTGAGAAACAAGAAAAACATTTCTGATTAAAAACTTAAAATGAATCTATTTCAAAAAACTAACTCGGAATTAGAAAAGAATGTTTTGTACTTAGTAAATCTTTCAAATGATCTTAAAAAGAAAAACTTTGATCTTGAAAAACTTCTTTGCGATTTTCAAGATTATCTCACACAAAGGAAGTGGATAATCTTAAAACATCTATTGCTATTGGGAAAACCCATTTTGGAAAGGGAAAGTCGTCTAAATCTCAATATGTAAAAAGAAAAACTTTTGTTCCTAAACAAAGAAATTTTCCTAAGCAATTTAGAGGTCAAAGGATTAGGAGTGTTTTGGTTCCTAAGGAACTCATTATTTCTAATAACATGAATGTTATTGCTTCTTGGATTCCTAAGGGAACCAAGGTTTTGAGGGCTAACACGCATGGACCCAAAATGATTTGGGTACCAAAAATCAAAGCCTAATTTCTTTGTTTGTAGGGGGAGCATTGCTACAAGGCCAAAGCTTCAAGCCAAAACTCATGGTACCTTGATAGTGAATGCTCAAGACATATGACCGGTGACAAGAGTAGATTCGTGGAACTAAAGCCAAGGAGTGGTGGAGTGGTAACTTTCGATGACAACTCCAAAGGCCACATTGAAGGAATATGCTCCATTGGTAATCACTCTTCTATTTTCATTGAAAATGTTTTGTATGTCAACGGTCTTAAACATAATTTATTGAGCATTAGTCAATTGTGTGATAAGGGTTTTAATGTTTTATTTGATAAAAGTGGTTACAAAATTGTGAACATTAAAACAAATCAATTGATGCTCATAGTGCATAGAATAGGCAATATTTACATGGTGCATTTAGATGACATCCATACATCTCATACATGTTTAGTTGCACATGATGAACATGACTCATGGCTTTGGCATAGAAAATTAGGACATGCTAGCATGAGTGTTTTAGAAAAATTGATTTCCCTTAATCTAGTTAGAGGTTTACCCAAACTCAAATTCTCTAATGATAAAATTTGTGATGCATGCTCTAAGGGTAAATAACATAGAACCTCATTTAAATCCATTAATGATGTCTCTACTAGTAGATGTTTACAACTAATTCATATGGATCTTTTTGGGCCTATTAGGACTATGAGCTTGGGTGGTAAATCATATGCCTTTGTACTTGTTGATGACTATTCTAGGTTTACTTGGGTTCTATTCTTAAGTACAAAAGATGAGGCTTTAGAAAAATTCATCGCATTTTCTAAAATAACTCAAAATGATCTTGAACTTAAAATTTCTCACATTAGAAGTGATCATGGAACCGAGTTTCAAAATCTAGGTTTTGAAGAGTTTTTAAATGAAAATGGGATTAGCCATAATTTTTCCGCACCTCGCACTCCTCAACAAAATGGGGTAGTTGAGAGGAAAAATCGAACTTTAGAAGAAATGGCTAGAACCATGCTTTGTGAAAATATTTTACCTAAATATTTTTGGGCAGAAGCCACAAATACTGCTTGCTACATTATAAATCGAGTAACGATTAGGCTAATTTTGAAGAAAATGCCATATGAGATTTTAAAATCTAAAAAGCCTAACATTAGCTATTTTCATCCATTTGGTTGCAAGTGTTTTGTTTTAAATAATGGAAAAGACAACTTAGGTAAATTTGATGCTAAAAGTGATGAAGCTTTTTTCTTGGGGTATTCTTTAAACTCTAAAGCCTATCGTGTATTTAATAAAAGAACTTTAGTAGTAGAAGAGTCTATACATGTTGTTTTCGATAATAACCTCCTTCCGACGAAGGAATCTTGTGATGATAATGATATAGGGATTCTTGATGCCATTGATGGAGGACAAACGTCAAAGACGGATGAGATTCCAACTAAAGATGAAGATGCACAAGATCCACCTCTTGAAGCCTTGAAGGATTTGGCTCTTGAGGAAAAGGAGGTATCTTACCCAAGGGAGTTCAACTATGTCAAAGGTGGTGAAATCTTGGGTGATCCATCCAAGGGGGTAACTACTAGATTCTCTCTCAAATTAATAAATCATGTTGTATTTCTTTCATGCATTGAGCCTAAAAATATCAAAGAAGCATTAAAAAGATGATTTTTAGATTTTGGCCATGCAAGAGGAGTTAAATCAATTTGAGAGAAGTAAAGTTTGGACATTAGTTTAAAGGCCTAGTAATCAATCTACTATAGGAACTAAATGGGTCTTTAGGAATAAACTAAATGAAAATGGTAATATAGTGAGAAACAATGCTAGGCTTGTTGCTCAAGGTTACACTCAAGAAGAGGGAATTGATTTTGATGAAACATATGCACCCGTAGCTAGGATGGAAGCCATTAGGATGCTTTTGGAATTTGCATGTTACCATGATTTCAAGCTTTTTCAAATGGATGTGAAAAGTGTTTTTTCTAAACGGTTTTATAAATGATGAAGTGTATGTTGAACAACCACCATGTTTTGAGGATTCAAAATTTCCAAATCATGTGTTCAAACTAACTAAAGAACTTTATGGTTTAAAACAAGCTCCTAGAGCTTGGTATGAAAGACTTTCAAACTTTTTAATTGAAAAGGGTTTTGAAAAAGGTAAGGTGGACACTACACTTTTCATAAAAAGATTTAATAATGACATCTTAGTAGTACAAATCTATGTTGATGATATCATTTTTAGTTCTACTAATGAATGTTATTGCAAAGAATTTTCTAAGCTAATGCAAGGTGAGTTCGAGATGAGCATGATGGGGGAGCTCTCATTCTTTTTGGGTCTCCAAATCAAACAAAGGAAAGATGAAACCTTCATAAATCAAGCTAAGTACGTGAACGATATGCTCAAAAAGTTCGGCTTGGAGAATGTAAAGCCTCAAGCCACACCTATGAGCTTTTCCATAAAGCTTGACAAAAATGAAGAAGGTAAGTGTGTTGATTCTAAGCTTTATAGATCCATGATAGGTTCTTTGCTTTACCTTACCGCAAGTAGACCGGATATCATGTTTAGTGTTTGCTTGTGTGCTAGGTTTCAAGCTAGTCCTAGAGAATCACACTTACTTGCCATTGAGAGAATTTTTAGATGCCTTAGAGACACACCTAACTTAGGCCTTTAGTATCCTAAGGATTCTTCCTTTAGCCTTCATGCTTATTCGGATGCGGATTATGGGGGTGTAAGATAGATAGGAAAAGTACCTTCGGGACATGCCAATTCTTAGGTAGTATGCTCGTATCTTGGTTCTCTAAGAAACAAAATAGCGTAGCCTTATCTAACACCGAAGCGGAGTACATATCCTTAAGGAGTTATTGTGCTCAAGTCCTTTGGATGAAACAACTCTTAGATTATGGTGTTGAAGTAGAAACTATACCCCTTAGGTGTGACAACACTAGTGCCATTTGTCTCACTAAGAATCTCATCCAACACTCTAGAACCAAACACATAGAAATTAGACATCATTTCATTAGAGACCATGTGCTGAAAAATGATGTTATTCTAGAGTATGTTGATACCTTGAACCAATTGGCGAAAATATTCACAAAGCCTTTAGATAAAGAGCGTTTTTTGACTCTTAGGAGAGAGTTAGGTTTAACTAGCCTTTCTTGACCCTTTTTAGGTCCCAAATGGTCAAAATTTGCTTGAAATTGATTGATATCCATGCTTATGCTAAATTGTTTCTTTTTGCTTCTATGCATGTTGCTAGGGGGAGAATGCTTTAATTATGGCCATTAAAACTGTAAAAAATGCCTCATCTGGTAAAGGCATATCGATACGGCTGACGCGTATCGATACGAGTTTCGTCAAAGGGAAATCTTAAAATCTAAATGCGTATCGATACGACCCCGTGTATCGATACGAATAAGTCAAGGGAAGTAATCCAGGTCAAAATGTACCGATACGGTCCCGCGTATCGATACGGTAATAACATCGAATTAAAAACTATGGCAAACACGTATCGATACGCTCTACAAGCGTACCGATACGGTCTCGACGGAGAGTTTATTTATGGATGCTTTTACAAAGCACTTCAAAAATTAAAAACCCCTTTTTTTCTCTACAAACCCTAGTCGCACCTCTCTATAAAAACCCCCTCAATCCTTCAATTTTTTCCATCAAACTTAAAAATCCGTTGAGTGTTTTTGATCTCCACATCAAAGCTAAGCTTTGTCAACAATCTAAGTGCATTCACATCAACACATTCATCCAATCTAACAATTCAAGGTATAACCTTTTTCTCTTTTAAATTTTTTTTATTTTCGTTTTTTTATAATTGTTTCAACTTAGTTTTTCTACAAAACATATTTTTATAACATAAGTTTCAAACTTTTTACCAAAATTTTTCAAAATCAAATTTTTTTTATTTGAATATATTTTCTCATAGTATTTTTTTATCTATTTTTCCATTTTTTCCAAATCCTTTCTAGCATATGTATGTATATATATATATATATTAAAAATAAAATTGTCTTTTAAAATTACCTTGAACTATTAGAATTTATTGGTTTGGATAAGATGTTAATTGCATACATATTCGAATCGTTTTGACGTGTTTTCAGGATTATGACACCGAAAAAGAGAGTTAGACGTCACCTTGCCACTTCTGATCCTATTAATGACGAAGAGGGTAACCCTAAACCAAATCTCCCTTATATTCTCCAATGTAGTTTTCCTAACCCTTCGGACATGTCTCGTTACAAACTCTTTCAAGGTTTCACTCTCAGGGAAGAGCGTATTGTGTCTCTACCGTTTTTAAACTCTGCCCGTTTTAAATTTCAATACCTCCCTTTGATTAGGCAATGGAAATTTATCAAGTTTTTAAATCTTCCTCCCATTCTCTATAGGAACTTGGTAATCATCTTCTTTTCAAATGATATATGTATTCATGATGAGGCTAGAGAACATGTCATTGTAATCGAGTCCTATATAATGGGAAAAACCATTAAAATTGATTAAGATGTTCTTTACAAGGCTTTTGGTTTTGAAAACGTAGGAATTGGTGATGAAAAATCTTTAGGTCAAGGTCCCTTAGGTTACGTCAAAGTCTTAAATGCTCAGGACCGTATCCTTCATCTTATCATTACTTGGTTTTTGCATCCATCAGGAGGGAAATTTTCCACAATTCGTCAAGTTGATGATTTTTGGCTTAGGTGTTTTAGGGAGAGTCAACGTCCAAACCTTTGTCAAATTTTGTTTGCCGAACCTTGTCTATCTCGTTCAACACCGTCACACCGACCAAGTCAAATCCTTTTACTATTCTACGGTGTTGAGTTCCCTATTCCATTCCCTTGAAATTGATTGTTCACATGATTTTCCCGAACCCCTTGGCCAACCTATTGATGAACGTTCCCTATCTCAAGCTCATTTCTCCCATGTTAACAATGAATGGGTTCGTATCCCTCATGCTCCTCAACAAAATGCTCCAGTTGATGCTCCACATGCTCCTTCAAGCTCTCAACCTGCTCCGATTGGGTCTTCCTCCATGGACAACCTAATGACATTCCTCAATGAGAAGTTCACAAACATGGAAGCTGGGTTTACCACCATTAACACTCGGTTCACTTCTTTGGAAGATCAAGTCAAGGGCTTTGACACTCGTTTCACATCGTTGGAGGATCAAATGAAAGCCATCGCTCTTCAACAAAACTCCATGGATGTCTCTCTCACCACCTTCCATGGTGCTTGGCTTAACCAAAATAGGAGGAATCAACCTACTCGAGACGATGAGGATGAAGTTTGCTTTTTGCATATCATCTCATTTAGTTTCTTTAGCTTTTGCACCTATGTTTAGTACTTTATGCCTTTTATTTATGTTTTAGGATCTAAGTTTGGACTATTATGTTGCTTTTTCTTTTGAAGTTTGCTTTGACCTATTAAGTTGCTTTTAATTTGAAGTTTGCTTTGAAGTTTATCATATTATTGTTGCTATTATCCTTGTGCTTATGTTTGATCTAACAAAAAGGGGGAGAAGGATTATAGAGCCAATTTTTTGAAGACTTAAAATTGATTTTGAAAATCCATCTTAAATTAAGGGGGAGAAAGCTTTTCAAAAGTTTCAAAAACTTAAAAATTTATATGTGGTTTTGTTATATCAAAAAGGGGGAGATTGTGAAACCAAAATTGATTTTGATATAACACCTAGACTTATAGACTAATTTGCAAAACAATAAATTTTTAAGTACTCTTATCACTATTGACAAGTCCTTTTGAACCAAACTATATCTCAAGACAAATCTTTCTTAAATGATAAAAATCTTCTAAGCTTTTCTATGTATTTTCAAGCCAAACTTCACTAAAACGCCCAGGTGTATCGATACCCTTAGGCTTATCGATACGGTTTTTAGTCACTGGAAATTTAATGGACCATAGCGTACCGATACAGTATTACCGCGTATCGATATAATATTCATCTGGGCAGCACTTTAATTGATATTGTACCGATACACATTGCAACCATATCGATACGATTTGCTTATCTTTGCATTTAATTTTCGACCGATGGCTTGTCAGTTAGTTGGTATCCCAAAATTTAAATGAACGTTATCACATACCAATACGCTAAGTAGTCGTACTGATAGGCTTTTTATCAAAACCAGTTGGGATTGCAGTGAGAAAATTCCGTATCGAAACGCCCTTCCGTATCGATACGCGATGTTTTCAGTCACAACGGCTCTTTCTTCTTTGAGATAGGTACCGATACGCCCCCAAGCCGTACTGATACGGTACGCAGCTAAGCTGCATTTATTGCACGAAATTGCATCCCAACGGCTCTATTGATGATCCCAACTACCCAAACGGCTAGAATTCAATGCAAGGGTATAAAAATAAGTCTCAATTGAACAAGCAACAACTATTGAACCTACAAGCAACATCAAAGCACTCAAATCCAAACTTTGTACCTTTAAAGTCAAATTCTTGTACCCAACTCTTGTATTCTCATTGCAATCTTTTATTGTGAGTTTGGGGAGTGTGAAATTGTAATTGGGTAAACAATAATCCTTTGAGAGGAACTTTTAGAGTTTACCAAATACTTTTCTTTGTAAAAGTGAGTGGATTAAGCTTTGGGTAGAAAGCTTATTCAAATTGTAAGGTTCCCTCCTTATCCAAGAAAAGGGGAAGAATTCAAGTAGTGAATTGGTTGAAAATTCTTAGTGGGAACTAAGGTAGTGGATGTAGAGTTTGTTTAGAGAACTTGAACCACTCTAATTGCCTTGTGTCACATTTTAATTTTTCCATATTTTCACCCACCAAAATTTTTATCGCCAATTTACCCCACTCTTGGCCATTTGCAATTGTGTGATCAACTCAACAAAATCTTTACTTGTTCTTTGTTGATCTTGTAAATTCCTGCCAAAATATACAAAAATGCTTTGGATGAATGAGTTAGCATGCTTCTATCTCATGGATGCCTAGCTATATATGATGCATGAATGTTGTCAATTGAGAACCACTTGGGTGAGCTTTCACCTTCAGGGAAGCTCAAAAAATTTCGTGCTTCATTTTCATTAAAATTCTTTTTGTTGCCAAGGTAACCCATCTCACACTCAGACTAAAACTTTAGGATCTCCGTATCTTTTGTTCTAAAACGCCTTTTCAGGTTTCCACTTTAGATTGCTTTTCTCAAAGTGCCCTTTCGGGTTTTCACTTTGATTTTTTCTCTTTCCTCTTTTTTTCTTTTTTCTGTTTCTTTTTTTCCTCTTTTTCATTATTTTCTTTTTCCTTTTCCTTTTTCTTTTTCCTTCTTCTGAAGTATTCTTGTGAGTTTTCACTTCGTTTCTTTCTTTTTCCTTACAAAAATGGTTTTTCTTGTTTCAAGCAAGACTTATTTTAATTTTGATAAAAACTCGTACTTGCCTTTTCAGGAATTCTTGCATAAACCCTTCTTTTATCGTAACTCGCCATGCACTTCACATCGGAGAAACTTGAGTACTGTTGACAACTCCTTTCTTGTAAAACCGTTCTTGACATTTCTTCGTTCGACTTCTTTGACAACATTCTATCTCATGGTTCTAAAAGAGATCACTAGCTTCTGTTGCTCCAACTTGCAGGCTCTATTCACCGGAATAAAACACACTCTTCTGTAGTGTTCTTTGCAGCATTGTCCCACCCTTGAATTTCGCTACCATCTTTGCTCGCTCTAACAATCACAAAGCTTTCTTGTCTAGGAATGCCTCAGAAGTAATGTTCTTATCCTTTGAATAATATGAACCTTTAACGGATTGATCTTGCTGCAACTTTTGCCCCTAAATATTGTTCATGTTCTCTTTTTTCCCCAGAGTTGTCTATGTCGCTTTCCTGCAGCTTTTGTTTAAATGTTTATGAAACTCAGAGTTGTGTTCTTTCCTCGTCATACTTTTCATCATTAACCAAGTACCAAGGCCACCTCATGTTCTGCTTGTACTTAAAGGATTAATACATCATAATAATACCCACGAAATCCTTTGTTTTTCTCGTGTCTAATCAATTTATCTACAAGATGCTTATTGAAACGATAAGTGAAGGGCTCAAAATAACTATTTTAATAAATTTGAGAAAATGGAACAATTTGATAAGTCATGGCAAACATGAGAATATAAAATCAAAATTAGGCCCTTAAATATCAAGTGCAACAGTGCCTTTGAACCAAATTGGCAAAGATCAACTCAAATGTGACCCCTTCAAATTTATTCGACTTTCGAGAGAAACATTCCCATATTCTTATTTTTATCCCATTTAAGTGACACTCTTTACATCACTAACTCATCATGCCCAATCCTTCCCTCTTTTCTGATCTTGATCAGACATTAGAAGTCTGGAAATCTTTGAAGAAAGGTTAACCCTGATAAGCGGGATGTATTCTGAAGACAAACTCTTCTTACTCCAATACTCGTATATGATCAAAATGGTCTTTTGAGGCTTGTAATGGGTCTATGATTCACGGCTATGAAAGAAAGGATATATAGGCTCAAACAAATATTTAAGGGTGATGAAACCAAGGATCATTTCTTCCAAGTAAAATCTTATTTCTGTGCTCTTTGATCTGAACATACTTGGATGAAATACTCTTTTTTCTTTTTCCTTTTCTTTCTTTTTTCCTTGAATCCCTCTAGACTGCCCATTTCTAGGTTTCACCCTAGAGTTCATTTCCTTTTCTCAAATTCAAAAGTGATCAATCCTGTAATGCTCATTAAGATAGAGATTTGTTTTAAATGGAAGATCTCAAATGTGTCGCTTTCTTTTTCTTGCACTTTTTCAACTTTGTGCTTTCTCTTTCAATTGCTTCAACTTTCATGTCAACAATTTTCAACTTGATTAAGTTAACTCTTTGATCAAAAACTTTCCACCGTTTTCTTCTTTCTTCTTTCTTCTTTTTTTATTTTTATTTTTCTTTCTTTTTCTTTTTCTTCTTTTTCTTCTTTTTTGACTTGATTCTGAATATTTGTCTTCATTCAACTTGCCTTTCTTGCTCTTGTACTCAAAATATCCACTTTTTGTTTCTTGCCCCTAATTCTCATGACATCACTATCATAACACGATCAAAACCAAATATCTTTCACTTGTAAACAAACTTTCATCCTCTTTGACCCAGTGTAGGGGTGATCATTGGTTTGGGTTGAATCAAAAGAAAATTATCAGGCTCAAATGGGACAACAAATGATATTTTTCTTATTTTCTTTCTTTGTGAAAGGAGATGAAGGAATGCCAAATTTCCTCCCATATATGGATATCTTCGAAGAAAAGCAGTCTTCAGGTGGTAGATGTTTTGGGTTATCGCTTCATTCAAGGACCTTAGTCAACAATGCCTGATAGGAATATTCACTCATAGTTTATATTTGAGATTCTCTCGTGATTCCTGAACACTCATTAATGTCTTCTCGTTGGCCTCAATAACTTAGAAGAGAGTCACATTTCGGAATTGATCTCTGAATTTGATTCTTTGTCACTCTTGTAGCTATTATTCAAGTACCTGATAGAAAATGATAGTGAAGATATATACATATATGTATGGGAGAACAAAAACTAACCCATGACAATGAATAATTAAACTATTAAAAGAATTAAAGAATGTAAAATGTTTTCCATTTGAGAAAAATTATGTAAGAAACAAGCATCGTAAACAAATAAACTGAAATAGCTTCCCTTACAAAGAACCCCCAATGCTCGCGGGCAAAAGCGATTGAGATGATTCATGGTTTTACACTGTAACGGTCCTAAAACTAAAGACGGATCTCCTACGGTTCAACTGTCGATCATTGGTCAAGGAAAACCAAAGTGAATTTCAACCACTCAAATTCTATCAACATTTCTTCATTTATTTCCTTTACTTGCACGAAGGCATGCCCTTTCTTGCTTATGTTCTCATCGAATTTTGAAGTAAGACCATTCTGCTTATGAGTTTCCTTGTTTCTTCACTCAATTGCTTGCTCTTTTCAATAGATTATCCAATCATTTACATGTGGAAATTGACAACTTCTTATGGCTGGCGCTTATATGAACTATGCTTTTCAAGATGTTGACTGATGTGTTGGTGCTTTCAATGGGCATGTCTATTCGTGGTTTCATTATTTTTAGCTGTTGGTTCCCAATTAATTTCTTTTTGCTCTTCTTTCTCTTTCTTTTCTTGACGTCTTACATCATTTGATTTTCGGGCAACCTAATCACATTGGCTCCGATTAGATGACTACATCTTGAGTTACAAATCTTAATGGTCTGACCTTCAATGTCGGCTTCCAAAATCCCTTGGTTCAAAAAGTTTGAACTTGTCGCTTGAAATTGTAATAATCCTCAATGTCATGATCATGAACTCCATCACGATATTCACAATGATTCCTGATGTTGTAACAATTTGAGTGATGGTGCTTTGAAGATTTCAAATGACACAGTGAAGCTTCGAGTAATTTGAAATACAACTCTTGATAGGAAACATGAATGAGATTCAGTTTAGTCTTTGATTTTCCACTAACATGTGCATCTACATCATTTGACTTTGATGTATTCTTCAGTGAAGGAAATATCGAAGAAGTAGACATCCAAACATTACTTTGATTCTTATTGATCCTGAACTGTAGCGGATCACCCTCAAATTCTTGTTGTGGACTAAGCCCTTTCTGTTTAATCCAAATTCTTTCAGCAAATAATGGTCTTTTGTAACATCGAGATTCTTTGTTCTTAGATCATAAGTTCTTATTTCGATAAAATCACTAACTTTGCTTCAGAACCATACCATGAAAAGAGTAGTAAAACTTTGGGACATTTTCATCAAAAGGTGAATTCTGCACGAAGTAAGGAAAAAAATCTGAATATGGTATTAGAATAGGAATAATTGTCTCATTTTCCTTGTTGAACCATTCAATCTCTCTTTCTTGAGTTTTTTTGCTCTCTGATCCTCATATAGTCAATTCCTTTGTGAGAAAAATTCAATCTTCAACTGGATCCTTGACTTGTGACAGTTCTGCGATCCCTCAACTTTGCTAAAATCCCCAGATCCTTTAACTGTCACTGAACCATTGATCAACAAGTTTTTTGGCAGAAACTAATGAATTTGGCTTTACTCAGTTCTTCCATGTCTGTTTATTGGACTACCTTCATCTCAGCACTCCATTATTTCTTTCAGATCTACTGAATTTCTTGCAGATGCCCCAACTATATTGATTCAAACTTTCTCCTTTTCCTTTTGTTGTTTGTTTTTTTTTTCTTCATTCTTTTGTCTTTTTTTATTTTTTTCTATTTTTGACTTTTTTTTGTCTTTTCCTTCTTCTTTTTTTAGGAAGAATCATTTCAGGTTGGACCCTCATGTGAGATGTGATACCTTCTTGCTTATAAACACCAGTACTTTCATCTGAAACACTATTTTTCATGCTTTCCTGGTTTCAAGCAAAGTGGTTACTCGAATTACAAATTGGTTATGGGACTGATCAATTCTTTTATCCATGCTACCCAAGCAGTCCTCAAAAACTCTCTGAGATTGCCTCACCCTAACAAGCCTATTACCCATGCTTCTCAAAATATTGGTTTTCAACTTTCACACTATTATCTCAAAAATAATGCAATATTATTTAAATAAAATGCAGTTTTTTTGAAAATGATGTTACCTGAAAAAAATACGATGATTTTTCTAAAACGCAATAATTAAACAATGCAATGTATGAATGGACGAGGTATCGATTTCAAGGACTAGTCTTTAGAGCAACATCCATCAGCCAAAATGTTGAATACAAGAAATAGACAATCTCATTACAAAAAATGTTCAGTCATTGTTCAAAGATTAATCACTTCGTTCAGCATTGGAGTCTGCACCTGTCCCAACTCGATATCAATAACATGATGTTGTTGCAGGTTCATGGTTTCATTGCAAAATCTGCACAAACTGGGCGATTATCCGCAGTTGGCTCCTGAAATTAATCATTTCATGATTCTGCCCTTAAATAGTATGAGTGGCTGCTACAAGTTCACCTTTCAGCACCTTGTCCTCCTTTTGTAGTACCCCTTCTGAAACTTACAAATTGGCCTTTCAAATGTTGTATGATACTTTTCAATTATGTCATCTTCTTTTTCAGCTCTTTATCATCTAACTAAAGATCGACTTTTTCTCGTTACTGTACGCTTTTAATAATTTTCTCCAGCTTTAGAACTTGTGATGACAATTCTGAATTCAAAGCTTGCTCTTCCTTTAATTTATATTTGATCATGTTGTTCAAATCCACTAATTCTTGAATCTTCTCTCTCATTTCCCTTTTAACGCCTTTGTACAATTTCTTGTAGATGCTTGCATCCTGACACATCTTTCCCAAAGATACTTCCCCTTCCTTGAACTAAGTCTTCTCTGACCGAGACCTCGCCGTCGTATTACCTTCTCCTTGTTTATCAGACCCATCAGTAATTAAGAACATTGCCTAACTTAATTGATCCTCGAATCGACGCCTCTAATGAATGCAAAAATGATGCTAGGTAAAAAAAACAAGAAAACAAAATAAACAAAAAAAATAAATAGTGTCAGTATTGTGAATTAATATGGAAAACAAATAAACAAATTATTGACACAGAAAAGCACATAATATTTAGCAAAGAAAATAACCAGAGAAATGTATTTAAACTGGTAGAACCTGTCCTAGGTCCTCATTTGGCTCAAGCGAGGTAGGTTTCTAGAAACATAATGTGAGCTTTATTCTAGACTCTGGATTCCTGAATTGTCATTATCATCTAATTCAATAGCAAGACATCGATTCGGTAGTGTAGGTCCATTATAACGGAGGCATGGGCCCTACAGTGCATAATGTTAGTAGACTGGAAGAAGAAAAAAATCCAAACTCGGAGCTGGAGAGCATCACGTCGGTAATGTCCTTCCCCCACTTGAAGGGTAAAAATCACGGGTCGAGCGCTTATGCATGAATGACAGATATATCATACACAAAAGCTACCTCCATTTTTCCTGAAAGTTCATCCAACAATTCTTAGAAAAAAATTAAATTCAAATTATTGCTCAAAATGCCACATAAAATTAATTAATTAGGCCTTATTCTCAATTTTTATCTCCAACGGAGTCGCCAAGCTGTCGCGACCATTTTTAAAACCGAGTGTGTAAAATAGCCTGATGATTGATTCTTTTTAGAATTAGCGTTTTTATCCATTTTAATTCATTTAATTCTAAAAATTAGTTTTTTTATTTTTAAAACAAGTTTCCCTTTATTTATTTATTCTTGAAAATCAATTTGGAGTCACCTCCGGTCACTTTGGTAGACCGGACACCATAAAAACAAACCATAGATTCGTTTTATCAAAATTTAGGTTCGGGAGTTGGTTACGTATGGGGAAGGATTAGCACCCCCGGAAACGCCCATTATCGGTACCTTATTAATTTCACGTGCCATTTTGACATTTCGAACAATAATTTGAATTTAATTAAATCCTTAATTATTAATTGAATTTCATTCCGAATGAAGATATCTTTTTGCAAGAAAATACATTTAAAGAGAATATAAGTTTTGAAACATCCAGTTAGTTTAGGATATTTCAATTTATATTCAAAATGTATCTTAACACAAAAGGTTTTCATGCATGTCCCTTTATTTGCTTGTTAATTTTAAGTTCAAACCTAATTTGGACTCAAATTGATTGAATTAATTAAGAAAACTATGAATATTATCAAATTTAGAGTGTATATGATAACACTCAAACAATTGGGCACTATCCATACTAGGCCCTAAATTAATAATATTCCTAATCACTTAGTGACACTAACTATTTAAATCTTATCCTAATTTTATTTTAATTAAACTAACTATGCATGATTTCAATGTTCTAAGTTTAAATGAAATATTTTTTTTTCGAATACAAATGAGGCCGTAGCCAGGAATCAAATGCTCACATGCACATAAGGGGGGCCATGAACATCACGGTGTAGAAAATCTAATAGGGACGGCGGAGGAGCCTCATAAACACGCAGATGATCGGAGCGAGTGTGATCGATCTTGGCCATATGGTCAGCGGAAAAATTGGATTCCCTGCGTACATGAGTAAACGATACTACACATCCAGAAGAACAAATCATCGCAATATGGCGAACCAGCGAAAAAGGACTTTCCATGGAAGGAGGAGAGAGCAATTCAATCACGTCAGAGCTATCGGATTGGACGGCAATATGGTTGAAACCACGGGATCGAGCAAGATTCAGACCCTCATAAACTCCCCAAAGCTCAGCACAAATGATAGAAGAGGGGCCTAAAGAACGGTTGAAAGCAAGAATGAAGTTATCGCGGCAGTCCCTTAGAACGCCGCCAACAGCGCCATGAGATGACGCTCTTGACACTGCTCCGTCAGTGTTGACGCACACCCAGCCATGCTGTGGAGGAGACCATTGAACAAAGGCAGCAGCGTGGGGGTTGGGGGAGGATGAACAACCGGCTGCTTCATGGTAAAACTTACCCTAGGTCACCCCAAGACGAAGGAGTTGTGCCGAATTTGTCGCTTCCTCCTGGAAGATGAGAATGTTTCGCCTCTTCCATGCTTGCCAGGCAATTGAGGCAAAGACGATATTCTAAGGACAGTCCGCATAGAACGACACATCGTGACCAAGGTTCAAGACCAACCATTCAAACAAGGGCAAGCTGAAGAAATTGGCAGCAAGCTGCGAAGGCATAATATAGTTCCATAAGGCCTGAACGTGTGGACAATCGCGAAGGATATGTAGAAGAGACTCGTTTGGATGAGCACACGCTAAACATGACATATCCGACGAAAGATTGCGTCGGCAGCGAACCTCATTAGATAGAAGCTTATCTTTTAGCGCAAGCCAAAGGAAGCAACGAAGCCGTTCGGGCACTTTTAGCTTCCAAACCAGAAGCCAGTGGTGCGCAGGTAAATATTCAACTAAAATGTTCCCTTGATTAACATCTCATTACAATGAGACACTAATCAACTTAGAACATTGAAGTTTCCATTTAATATTCATTTATTTTCTACAATTTTCTTCCTATTTAAATTAATTAATTTTAAAGAACCTAAATACTAAAGGCTCTAAACAATTAATAAAATCTAAGTGAATAAAGTAATCTAAACAATTATACTATATGCTTAATTTTAAATCATGCAACATACAAATAATTTAAAACAATTTAAATAAATTAAACAATTAAAATTAAGGACGAAATTGAAAGAAATGCAAACTGTAAAACTAATTTTATTAAAGAAAGGGGACTGAATTGAACACTTTACAAAAATTTGCAGCCCAAAGTGCAAGAACCAAGGAGTTAGGCGTGGATCCTCTCGAACCGACATGTTTAGCTCGTGCGGATTTTCCTTAACTTGGTACCAAAATGGCACCAATTTGACCAAGATATAAAAGGCCCTAGCGAGTTGGCTCGTTCATTTCTTACCCGTCCCCTCTCTCTCTTCAAATATCTCTCTCAATTTTTCTCTGAAATGAATACCTAAAACCCAGGATTTCTATCCCACAAAGATATACTCTACTCGAACCCTAACTCTTATTTTCAACTCCTCCATTTCCTCAAATCTACTCCGGTAACCACACGATGAACACTCTACTCTTTTCTCTCTGATTTCTCTATGCATCTCAGTTTCTTTTTTATAACGTTTTTATTTGCTTGTAGGAAACTAAATCGAAGATAAATTTACCTCTTCAATGATGAAGATGTTGTTTTGATGCTCTTCTCGACAACGATCTGGCTTTGCAGTGACAATTCGAACGGCCGACGTCATCCCAACTCAGGCGGTTCAGCTTCCCCTTTTCAACCTTTCCAATCCCGAGGTAAAATTTTGTCTATAATCTTTATTATATTAATTGTTATTATTATTAGCTATTAATGATGGTTATTGATTGATAATGATTACCCTGACACACACACTCCCTTTCCTATTTATATGCTGACTCGTTGATGACATCATGGTGCAAGTACCAGCTGGATTGAATAAACACAGATCTATGTCTCATTTTTTAGTCCAATGGCGTGTTACCACGTGGACAAAATGGGCGGGAAAAATTTGGGTTTAACCGAATTTGTGTTTGTTGGATTATAACAACTGTATCATATATGGATTTGGGCCTTATATTTGTAACTTGGGCTTTGAGTGTGTAATGGACATTGTAAAGGATTTTGAGACTGCTTTTTATTTAATATGGGGATTTATTTATTTATACTTACTTTATATATATATATATATATATATATATATATATATATATATGGTTTTATTTCTATCTAACTACTAATATAGAACTATCACCGGAAAAATGCAGGTATTACATGCTTGATGAGGCATGGGGACGTAACCAACTAACACCCTCATCTGAAGATAGTGACAAGAATAGAGTCAACTGATCACTTTAAAAAGCAAGGCATGAGAACATAATTAGCTAATGCCTCCAGCTTGAAAACGAAATGACATGGAGACGTAACCAACTGAAGTCAGCTTGGAGAGGTAGATATAGGAATAAAGTCAACTGATCACTTTAAATAGCAGCGCATGGAGACGTAACCAACTAATGCCTCCACCTCGAAAATGAAGTGACATGGGGACGTAACCAACTAATGCCATCTTCACGGGATAATCTAAAAGGACTAATCTAAAAGGATCAAAATTAATGGCTCTAAACTAATTAAAGCTTAAATTAAATAACTAAATCCTAGGGGCTTTTATCTAAACTAAAGATTTAATTAAAAGATGCACTAAATTAACAAAATACAAGAAAATTAAAATTAAATTACAAAATTAAAAAACGAAAATTAAACATACTATTAAAGAAAAGGGATAAATGAAACAAACTTTAAAAAAGGTGTACGAACTGGTTTAAAAAAGAAACAAATTAAAGTTGGAATAAATATGATAAGTAAAAAGGTAAAAAAAAAATTAAAAGGTGTATCATTTCAAAAAAAAAAATTAAAAAGAGTATTGACTAGAATGGTAGATAAGTGAACTAAATTTATGATAAAATTAAAAGAAATTAAATTAATTTTAAAACAATGGCTAAATTGAAAAGAAACAAAGTTTTGAAACTGAATTAGGGACTAAATTGCATGAATTCAAAATAGGAGGGCTCGCGACGCGATGCTCATGGATATGCGCGGAACCTCATTTGGACACGGGTCGGGTTTTCAGGTATTATAAATACTAAAAAGAAAGAAAAAGACAAACACCTCTCATTTTAAAATTTCAAACTGAAAATGGATCAAACCCTCCCCTCTTGTTTTCTCTGAACGTGTTCTTCATGTTCTTCATTTGTTGAAGAACACGGCGAACCTCAGCTGTGTCGGCCCCCTCCACCGACATCGGCCGCCATTTGTCAGCGGTAGAAAAATATAAAAAATCTTTTTCAAAATCTTTTTTAAAACCTAATATGAATCCCTCTCTCAAAACACCCAAATCGATTTAAAAGGGATGGATCGTTAAAAAAACCTTTCTTATTTTCGCCTAAAAATTTAGAATTCGACCACCTTGTTCGAACAACGGTGGCGAGGATAGCGACTCGAGCAAACGGTAAGATTTTCTCACTTTTTCTTTGTTATATTCGAAATAGACAAAATATGAAAACAAGTGTGTACCTAAAAAATATGCTCTTGTAACTTCTATTTCCAGAATTTGTGTGTATACAATTTGTAGTGGGCATCCCTCTACAATAGAATTCGATTGGTTTTTATAACCGATTACATGCCCAATTTACAAAGGAAATCAGAATTAAAAAATCCCTAAAAATCCAGGTGATTTGCTTGATTCCTCTTTTTTTTATTTTGATTCTAATCAGTGATTTTTGTTTCCCTTTTTATCCGAATTTAATCCCTCTTTTGTGTTTTCCAGATTTGTTGGTCGAATGGTGAGAGGAAGACGTGCACCAACTTCGAAAGAGGCGAGCAGCTGCCGCTGGAGGAGCGGTCGCAGCGGTCGAGCGGGCAGTAAAGGCGTGTGGTCTTCACGCGTCATTTGAGAAGCTGGACGGGCTTGGATGCTCAGCGCGTTGGCTTCACGCGCGCCTTGGAGTCGAATGGTCATCTCCCCGGCTTCATCTGGACCATTGGATCTTGTATAGACCAACGGTCAGGAAGGGGCTGCGCAATGGATAAAAAAGGGTCAACTAGGGTTTTATTCTTGGGCTAAATGGGCCACTGATGTAACATGAACTTTTATTTTGAATTAAATGGACTCCCTTTTTATTAATGGACTATTTTTTTATTTCTTTTAGATAATAATAATAATAATAATAATAATAATAATAATAAAAGGGTGAAAATCTAGTGACAACAAATGTGACCTGACTCGAAATTCATATTAGATATTTAACCTGATTATTTTTGTTTTTGAGTTCATATCAAGTCAAGTGCATGTTCGATTCTATTATAATATTATCGGATTTAATTCGAATTAGAGTCATTCTCAGATCGGGTTTAAGTTGGATTCAAATCCAAAATCATCAAGTCCAATTTGGTGGTTGGACAAATTTATTAGTCAACTCGAGGATTATATTTACGGGCATAGAAAATTATAAATATCTGAATGAAAGGTACTTGCACTCATTAAAGATCTATTATAAAATCTCATCATTTTGACTTTTAGTCTTAGCCATAAGTTTACATTTATCTAATGGTCCAAAATCAGTGTAAAATTTTTTGGGTAAAGTACACATACGGTCAATAAACTATACCCGAAAAAACAAAATGATAACCAAACTTTCAAAAATGACAAAATGACAATTAAACTTTATGTTTTGTTACAAAATGGTAACTGTGCCGTTAACCCCCGTTAAAGAAGTGACATGGCTATTAATTTTTTTTGTATAATAGCACATTTAATCCTCCATGGTTACACATTCAATCAATCTAGTCATAAATTTGAAGAAATTCAACAAATTTAACCCTCAAATTTTACACATTGTTATAATTGTCATCTTTCTCATTCATTTGCATTGGAAATTTTCCCTATTTCTAGTCTCCTTGATGGCATTTTGATTATAACTGCAATATTGGGTTACATTTACAGCCCTTTTCGAGACCCTTAAAAATGATAATCTACGACGTGAGGCTATTGCATATATCTGTGCTTTCAATCTTGCTGACAAGTTCCCTCCCACACAACTTCTGAATGACCACTTGGAGTATTCGAAGATGAGGAAATACCGGAAGGCCAAAAAATCAATGTGAAACTAGTAACCTTTGCACCTTTTTTGAATCTGTATTCTAAATGGTTAAGCTAGTGTCCGGCTGCTATCTTACATCACTTTAACTTTACATGCTGACAGAACCTGAATATAGACCAAGAAATTGCGATAATTAGAAAGGTCATCAGATGTGTTGCAGATCACAAGCTTGAATCTCTATATCCTCCTCAGGATCTTGAAAACTACATCGTGCATCTAGAAAGGCAGAAAGAGCCAAAAATGATACGACACAAAGACAAAAGCAAAAAGAAGAGAAGAAAAGGAATTTGTCAATCCCTTCAACTAAAGCTAAAATGCAGCAGGGGAGTGAACTTAATCGGCCCCGCATCAACCTATCAGGCAAGGTCGCACCAATCCCTTTTGCTAGTGCTGATGGCAGTCTTCACTTAAAACCATCACCTCTTGAACAACCAATTAACTTGCTTTCTGATCAAGCCGTTCCTTGTAGTTCGTGGGGCTCAGCTGCTTTCTCTGTGGACACTCTCTTTTAATTGACAACATGGGGTGAAATTGCTGATAACTGGAGCTTGGAGCATTTTGCTTCAACAACTAGAGTAGTTGACAAGGTTGCCCCTGGTAAGTTCTCTTTTTTGTAGTTGTTTTTAGTTCAAGTTTTTTTTTTCAAACAAGATCGTATTTCTCTGTTCAATTCTTTTTATTTTGTATGATTAAATAATTTTAATAGCATGAATGTCCCCTTGCATGACTAGAGTTTAGCAAGTATCTTTCTTCCATTTTTTACACAATAATTTCACTTACAAGTTCGATATATGCTCATAATTGATTCTCGAACCATTCAGGAAGCAGTATCCATCATGCTCAAGTAAAATTATAACAATGTGTAAAATTTGAGGGTTAAATTTATTGAATTTCTTCGAATTATGACTGGGTTGATTGAATGTGTAACTATGAAGGACTAAATGTGCTATTATACAAAAAAAATTAACAGCCATGTCACTTCTTTAATGGAAGTTAACGACACAATTACCATTTTGTAACAAAACATAAAGTTTAATTGTCATTTTGTAATTTTTGAAGGTTTGTTTACCATTTTGTTTTTTCGGATATAGTTTAGTGACCATCTGTGTACTTTACCCAAATTTTTTAGTCGTCTGAATCTTATGTTTGTCTCTATTTATATATGAGATAAATCTCCTTGTTTTAAACTTTTAATCTCAATCATGAATTACACTCCAAAATCATTTAGTTTACACAAGTCTTTCAATTTTAGGGTTTAAAGATTTAGGTGTGGTTTAGGGTTTAAGGGTTTAGATTGAATAGTGTAGAATTTAGGAGCTATGGTTAGAATTTAGAGTTTAAGGTTTAATGTGTTTAAGGTTTAGGTTTTAGGCTAGGGATTTAGGTTTTAGATTTTATAGCTTAAATGTGAAGGGTTATGTAATTTTTTTTACACAATTTGTATATAAAAATATAACTCATATATGATTAGAATTTTTTTACACAAGCTGTGTAAAAAAAATTACACAACCCTTCATATTTAAACTATAAAATCTCAAACCTAAATTCCTAACCCTAACACCAAAAAACATAAACCCTAAACTCTAATTTCCAATCATAAATCCTAAATTCTACACCCTACAACCTAAAACCCTAAACCCTAAAGTAGAATTTTAGGGAGATGTGTAAAATAATGCTGGCAAAAGGGGCAATTTATAGATAATGGGAAAATATAAAGCAATACCAAGAGTCTTTTGTGTGCAAGTATACACGGTCTGCAAGTAATACAACAGTAAGCTGAGTATCGATCCCCCAGAGATTGACTTGGAATTCGATTGCTTTGATTGATTACTTGTCTTGGGAAAAAGATGTTTTGATTTGAAAATGGTTTTGAGAGTGACTAAAAAGAAAAGAAATAAAGTAAAAACATTGGCAAGGAGAATGTTTAAATAAATGATAAGTGTTGACTAGGGATGTCTAGTTTTCACGCTATTCATGTCACACCCTAAATTGTTTGCCGCTGATTTCTGTGTTTTGAGGCGGAGAGGGGTGGCGTTCTTAAGCCTTTTAGAGAGTTCTCTGTCATTTTTTTCATAAACGGCTGAAAATGGTTTGTTTTTTTTTTTAAAATAGTATTATATACTCGGCCCCTCTCTCAAAAAATGATTATTCACATTATAAACCTCTATGCACTTTGCAAATCACATCCGCGGTCCTTCTGCTTTTTGAAACCCTCCCCGCAGTCTTTGGAATTTTGGAAATGTTTCAATTTCGTCATTGTTATAAGTTTAATACTGTAGCCCTCTTAGCCCGGCCTAGACGTTTGACCCGAACTACAAAGATTACACGGGGAAAACCAAAGTCAACCTTGATTAACGACCTTTTTTCTTCCTTTTTATCTTTTCTAGATGCTCAATATTAACCTATATGTTTAGAAAATTAGCTCAGCGAAAGCGGCACATCAAACGGAACCCGAACAGGGACTCGATTGAAAAGAATCATCTTTTAGGGACTAAAACATAAATTATCAGATTTATAAGGACTAAACGAGTTTTAATGTTACTAGACCAAAATTAATCACATAACATGCCATCAATCAAATTTCAACTCAAACGGGTCATCCAAACTCATTGAATTAAGCAACCAACATTTAGGGACAAAAATGTAAGAAACAGAAACCCAAAACAGTTTAAAATTCAAACCCAACGGTCAAACGTTTCGATACGGATGGCCCTGTACTGAAATGTTCGTTTCGAAACAGGGTTGACCATTTCGATAATTGGGTGCGTTCCGAGACCCGTATCGAAACACCCCCTTCTAGTAGCAAAATCGTTTCGATACGCCTTCACCCGTTCCGAAACCTTATGGCCATTTCAGGCCTCTGTTCCGAAACGAGCAAGGGCGTTTCGATACGCCTTGCCCCGCAACAGCAAATTTAGCTGGTTTTTCATGCTTAAACACATTCAAATCATTCCCGAGACATGCCACATCATGCATACAACATAGATACATATCAACAATCATCAAATCGAGGCATAAGCTATAACATGGTAACCAACATGCAAGTAAGGGTACTGTTGCGTGTAAAAATGTCTATCGCAATGTAGTGCAAGTGTACACGATGCAAGTAGTAAAGTGATACTGGAGTATCGGATATCGTCTCCACAGGGACTGGGCTAATAGCTTCACCTTGGATTACTACACGAGAGAGGAAAAGAATAGTTTAAATGTTTGTCACGAAAATATAAAGAATACTGGAAATAAAGAGTAGTGAAATCAAGATAGAGAGAATGGGCCGGTATTGAATTTCTCAGTAGTGTAGGTGTTGCAAAGTCTAGGAAACTCTGTTCTGTCGTCGTGCCTGCTGCGGCAGAACCTGTCGCGGCAGCGATCTGTTGGTTATCGCGGCAGCGATTACTCAACTCAGTACTTCAAGCTTGGAAAGAATCCCTGATGTGCCTTGGCCTATCCCTAGGTCCAAGTCTGTCGATGAACACGTCTTTGATGATACCTCCCGGCGTGAATCGAAGGATGAACACCAAAGTTGTTGAATTCTTCCTTAGCCACTTAACCTCGTCCTATCCCTAGGTCCGAGATAGTTCAACTATAAACTAGAGAACCCGCACTTATTCCTTTCGTATACTTAACTCTTCCGATATTAAGTAAATAGATAATCTCACAATGCTCTCCCGATACTCTTGCAAGATTTAAAAACCAGAATAAGAGAACTTGAAGTAATTTTATTGAACAAAGATAATCCTAAAACAATGCAATCCTTGCAACTACTTTACAAAGCAACCCTTAGCCCTAGAGGAAGTTTAGAACATGGTGAAGAAGGGAAAACGGCTAGGGTTTTGGGAAGAAGGCTAGAGAATGGTGATGTCCTCTCTTAGGTAGAATTACATGCCTTTATATAGGGCTTGGATTCAAGTTTTCTAATATGGCAAGAATACAACTTTAAATTAAAGTACAACTCTAATAAAGACTAAATCTTCAGAGCAGCGGTCTTTAATTCGTTCTTCCTTCTTGTTTGAGATTTCTTCCTTGAACCTTGGGCTTGGCCTTCATTCTGATCTAGGGCTCAGAAAAATATAGGGGTACTCCACGACAGATGGGCTTAATTTTCTCTTTCTATCGAGGTCCATTTCACTTTCTTCCCTTCACTATCGTTGTCGTCCTTGGCTGCCACGGCAGCGCCTTTGGCAGCATCGTCCTTCACGTTTGCACATCCAGTTCCAGCTCTGCTTCTCTACTGCCCTCCATCTGCTACAACAGCTACCTGCAAAAACAACCAATTTCAGTAGAAACTATGCCATTTAATATATTTGTGATGTAAAACTGAAATCTAACCTAAATGCAATGAATTATGCTTGAATGCAGCAGAAATATGGGTTAAATAGGGGGTAAAATATAGAACTTTTACACACTCAACACACCCCCAAACTCAAGTTTTTGCTTGCCCTCAAGCAATTCAGACCAAAGAAAAACAAAAATTTTTGTTTGGCTTAAAACAATGAACTTTTCTTTGCCTACCATTTCATTCCCTATTGCAAGCAACACCTTGTCGGATAATTCAGGATTTATTCGGAACCATGCTATAATTCTCGTGTAGTGTGTGCATGCTTTGTGAACAATTATATGCCTCGACTCACTTAGCTTACTAGAATAGTTGAAACTTCTAACTTTAATTTTTATGCCAATTTTCATCTTTTTGGAGTCAATTTTTAGGCTCCCTTAGTTTTTATGCAGACTCGATTCTATTTCTCAAGCTTAAGTTTGACTAGAGCCGGTTTCGGGCACCTCTAGCTAACTTCCTAGAGCCGGTTTCGGGCACCTCTAGGTGTAAGAGTCTATTTTTCTTAACTTCTTTTCCTAGAGCCAGTGTTAGGCACCTCTAGGGGCTATTCAAGTACTAAGTTTTTCCCTATTCTAGTTTACCAGTAAAGTTCTAGACAGTATAAGAGTCACAAATGGTGTTTAAGTTTCAAAACTATAGCAAGGCTCTAAACTGTTCCTAAAACTATCCTAAAGGTACTGCCACGACAGAGGCTGTCACGGCAGGTAAGTTCAGTTCAAAAGACTTAAGTCAAAATTTTCATCATTTTTTCCTAAGAAAAAATAAACTAAGTAAAAGACACGAATTTTAAACTAAAACAAGACTCCATTAATGGAGGGATGCCACCCCCAAACTCGAGGGTTGCATTGCCCTCAATGCAAATGACAGTTAAAAGAAAATGAAAAGTACATCACAAAATATATAAAGAGGCAGACAACAATATAAGATAAGAAACTTAAAATTTAGTTGCTGTCGTCGTCGTTGCTGAGTCGGATCTGTCGGCGGGCAGGGGCCTTCTTGACTGGTGCTGGCTGGCGGATGAGGAAGGCAGAGGTATTCTTCGTTTTGGCCTCCATTGGCGGTTGAATGCGAGTAGGGGAGATATGGGGAGTTTTCTCCACTACCTGTACCTCAGAGCTGCTACTGCTCTCATCGCCGCTGCTACTGCCGCTGTCGCTATCTACCTTGTTCTTGTCTGCCATTATTTTCTGCCGCTTTACTGGTGTGAACGCTTTGGACAAATTCCTCTTTACGGAGGGTTCGCCATCGGATTCGGCCCAGACTGAAGAGGAGGAGAAGCCTGCTATGTATGCATCGAGTTCGTCGGACGACATTCTTCTCTTGGTCCCCCTGGCAGAAGTGTTTGTTGTGCGGCTGCCGCCTGCAGCTGTTGGGGCAGGGGTTGGCGTGGATGCCGCAGTTGGCGTTGTGGGCATGGAAACAGGTGTAGGGGTATGGGCAGGGGTGGGGGATGTAAAATACTAGGTTGGGAAGGCAGGAAATACAACATCAGGAAAATTAAGAGAGGTTTGGATAAAGTGTACCGTGGCTGTGGTGAAATCCCTGATGAAGCTCATGAGTCCGAGCTGTCGTTCCTCCATCTTTTGTAGGGCAGCAAGGATCTGGGAGGAGATGTCGGTTGCAGGGGCTGCTGCTGTTTGCTGCCTAGGTTCTGTGGCAGCAGGGTCGGTGTCGCTGGGTGCTGTCGGCTCTGCTGCTGTGGCTGTAGGGTCGAAAGACAACAGCGGGGTGGCAGCAGTGAGTTCCATCAGGCTGAGTAGATTTCGCTCAGTTTAGCCCTTCCCTTGGACTCGTAGATCAGTGGTAGCTTCTGGTACATGATGGTCGTGGCAGAGGGCGGTGATGAGATAGGGGAAGTAGAGTGGTCCTGTCGGCCGGTGTGCGCATTCCAATATGCTCTCCCGGATGTATCTACCCACGTTAATCAACCTCTCATGTAGTATAGAATGAATGATGGCTAACCTGGGTTGGTCTATGGTTGTGTTGTGCGAGGAGGGCATAATTCTCTTTTCGATGAAGGCGTTCCACAGCTTGGCCTCCGAGGTGAGTTGAACTCTCTTCACCGTCCTTGGGTTCTTCGGATCCATGTTCCACTGGGTTCCTTCTTCCGTGAGCTCTGCCATGACAGCGTCGTAGGCAGCAGGGTCGAGGCTCTCCAGAAATTGCTGGTGACCATCTTCATTTATGCCCGCATAGAAGCCTTATAGAGTGTTGATATATTCTGGCTCGAAGGGCACCTCTCTTCCTCTCACCGTGACTGCTATCGCGTGTCTGCTGTCGATGGCAGCATAAAAATCTCGGACCAGAGACACATTCATCTCCTCTGGTTGTTCTGCGAATAGCTGCCACTGCAGGGCTCTGATCTTCTTCGCTATGAATGGCTGCAGTCCCAAGTTCCCCTCCTTGGACGTGTAGATAAAACCCTTTTCCTCCCACATGTCGCGAATCTGGAAGGATCGTGAGGTGGATGCCGCCAGGGCAGAGCCTGAAGCAGCACTTCCGCGGGTGTTTCTAGAAGACATGGTTGCAAGGATTGTGTAAGAAAATGAAAATGAAAGCAAGTAAAAACTCTAGAGAAATCAAGTAGAAGGAGTAGAAGTGAGTGAAAAATGAAAAGTGAAACGGGGTTTATATATGGAAGAGTTTGCTGCCCGTTAGAGCTATAACGGCAGGCGCGAATAACGGGGCCAGCTGTTACGCGGTTTCTAACACATCTGTCACGCGTTTCCGTGTCTGTTGCGCGTCTGTTACGCGTTTGCGTGTCTACCGCGACAGCGTGTCGACATGCTGGATTTTCCGCGTCTGTCGCGGCAGCTGTAACGACAGCATCCAAAAGTTGGGCTTTTTGGGCTGATGGAAAATGGTGGGCTGGATTCACTTCTCCTTGTCTCCTTTATTTCCTGAAAATAATAAAATTAAAAACTTTAATAAAATAACTATAATTACCTAATAAATATATAAATAATAAAAATAATAAAAATAAAATTAGGTTAAATTAGGGATGCTTGGAGGGGCATCTCTTAAGGTAACCACTTCCTGCATTCTTGGGGCTTCAGTCCCCTGATAATGCTTCAGTTGTTGTCCATTCACTTTGAATTGGTGCCCGTCTTTTAAAGATCTGATCGTGATGGCACCACGTGGGAAAACCTGTACCACTTGGAATGGGCTAGACCATCTAGATTTCAGCTTCCCTAGGAAGAGCTTCAACCTAGAGTTAAATAGCAACACAAGCTGCCCTGGGCAGAACTGTCGTGGCAGCAACTTCTTGTCATGCCACTTCTTGGTCTTGTCCTTGTGTATTCTTCCGTTGTCATAGGCCATTGTTCGAATTTCTTCAATTTCGTTCAAATCAAGTAGCCTTTTCTGTCCTGCTTTTTCCAAGTCCATATTCACTGCCTTGATGGCCCAGTATGCTCTGTGCTCAATCTCGACAGGTAAATGACATGTTTTCCCATAAATCAGCCGATAAGAAGACATTCCCAATGGAGTTTTGAATGTTGTCCTGTAAGCCCATAATGCATCATTGAGGTATAGAGACCAGTCCTTCCTAGTTGGATTAACCATCTTTTCTAGAATGTTCTTAACATCTCTGTTGGATATTTCAGCCTGTCCATTGGTCTGAGGATGGTATGCTGTTGCAATCCGATGTTTGACACCATACTTTTCAAGGCAGTAGCTATAACCCTATTGTCAAAATGCCTCCCTTCATCACTAATGATCGCCTTAGGGATGTCGAATCTGGAAAAATGTTTTTATGCAAAAACCTTTGAACCGTCTTGGCATCGTTTTTCTGAGTGGCAACTGCTTCAACCCATTTGGACACATAATCTACTGCCAAGAGGATGTATAACTTCCCACATGAAGTTGGGAATGGTCCCATGAAATCTATCCCCCAAACGTCGAAGATCTCGACTTCAAGAATATTTTGCAGCGGCATCTCGTGTCTCCTTGGGATGTTTCCCGTCCTTTGACAATTGTCACAGTTTTTGTAGAATGTTTGAGCATCCTTGAATAGTGACGGCTAATAGAATCCCGACTGCAAAACCTTGGCAGCAGTTTTGTTGCCTCCTAAGTGTCCTCCATACAGTAAAGCGTGACAGTGATGTAGTATAGCTTCCTATTCATCATGTGGTACACATCTCCTAATAACCTGATCTGCACAATATTTGAAAAGAAGAGGTTCGTCCCAATAATAATGCTTAACATCATTTTAGAACCTCTTCCTAGCTTGGTAATTAAGGTCAGGAGGAGTTACTGCGCTAACTAAAAAATTAACGAAATCAGCATACCAAGGGAGTTCAAAAAACTTACCTGCCGCCATGGTTGTCACGACGGTGATTGTGGCAGTAAACAGCTGCTCATCGGGGAATGTCTCCAGTATATGTGTCTCGTCTGTCGGTAGACTCTTTCCCTTCTCTAACCTTGACAAGTGATCTGCGACTTGATTCTCTGTCCCCTTTTTGTCCTTGATTTCCAGGTCGAACTCTTGCAGCAGCAGAATCCAACGTATCAGTCTAGGCTTTGCATCCTTTTTGGTGAACATATACTTCAATGCAGAGTGGTCTGTGTGGACTATGACCTTCGTTCCAAGTATATAAGAACGGAACTTGTCAATAGAGAATACCACAGCTAATAGCTCCTTCTCTGTGGTGGTGTAGTTCACTTGGGCGTCATTCAGTGTTTTGCTGGCATAGTATATGACATGAAAAAGCTTACCTTTCCTCTGCCCAAGTGTTGCCCCGACAGCATCTCAAACGGCAGTTTCCAGTCTGGTGGCTGTACTATTGGGGCTGTTACAAGCTTTTCTTTCAGAACCTTGAATGCTTCAGTACATTCAGCGTTGAAGTCAAAGGGGCGGTTCTGCTCCAGAAGATGGCATAAGGGCTTCGTGATCTTCGAAAAGTTTGCGATAAACCTCCGATAAAAACCGGCATGCCCTAAGAAACTTCTGATTCCCTTGACTGTGGTGGGTGGCGGCAGCTTTTCGATTACTTCTATCTTAGCTATGTCGATTTCTATGCCGCAGTAGCTAATTTTATGGCCGAGGACTATCCCTTCATCCACCATGAAGTGACACTTTTCCCAGTTTAATACCAAGTTTGCCTTTTCACATCTCTCGAGCACTTTCTGTAGGTTGCCTAGGCAGCTTTCAAAGTTGTCTCCAAAGACTGAAAAATCATCCATAAATATTTCTAGGAAATCCTCCACCATATCGGAGAATATTGCCATCATGCATCTTTGAAAGGTGGCTGGTGCATTACAAAGTCCAAATGACATCCTCCGAAAAGCATAAGTACCGTACGAGCATGTGAAAGTCGTCTTTTCTTGATCTTCCGGTGCGATGGCTATTTGATTATAACCTGAGTAACCATCAAGAAAACAATAGTAAGGCTTACCCGCTAATCTATCAAGCATTTGATCAATAAAGGGTAAGGGGAAGTGGTCATTTCGGGTAGCTTTGTTAAGCTTCCGATAGTCCATACAAACCCTCCAACCGGTCACAGTCCTGGTTGGGATTAGCTCATTGTCTTCGTTGGTTACCACGGTTATTCCTCCTTTCTTGGGAACGCACTGCACCGGGCTCACCCACTTGCTATCCAAGATGGCATAGATTATTCCAGCATCTAGCCATTTTATGATCTCTTTACGCACCACCTCTCGCATAGCATCGTTCAGTCATCTTTGTGCATCAATGGTCGGCTTATGATCATCCTTTAGGAGGATTTTATGCATGCATAGTGTCGGACTGATGCCTTGGATATCAGCTATCGTCCATCCAATCGCCTTTTTGTGCTGCTGCAACATCTCTATTAGCTGTTGCTCCTGTTCCTGCATCAACTTGGAAGAGATGATTACGGGCAACGTATCATTTAAACCAAGGAAAGCATATTTTAACTGCCCTGGCAGGGGCTTAAGATCTAGAACAAGGGGCTCAACAGTTGATGGCTTTTGAATTATATGGCTATCCGAGGTATAATTTAAGGGCTCGAACAACTTACCTGGACGATTGCCTATCCATTTTACCTCCTCTTGATCTTCAGTATCAGATTCTGAGGAGCTGCTGTCGTCGGTGCTGTCGTGACAGTCTTCTAAATGGCTGCCGAGGCAGAAGCCAATTTTGATGTCCTGGCAGCCCGACCTGATGCAGGGTTGGTCAAAGGTAATTGCAGTGATGACCTTGCACTCTTCTTCTGCATCAGCATGTTTCATTGCTTGGAGAACGTTCAGCTTGATCTCTTGATCGTTCACTCTCATAATGAGTTCTCCTTTTTCCACATCAATCAGTGATCTTCCTGTGGCTAAGAAGGGTCACCCCAGGATGATTGGTGCATTTTCATCTGCTTCACAATCTAAGACAAGAAAGTCAGCAGGAAAAATAAACTTATCCACTCTTACCAGGATATCTTCAATTTTTCCTTTTGGATGAACGTAAGAGCGGTCTGCCAGCTGCAGTACTACTCTTGTGGGCCGAGCTTTTCCAATACCTAATTTCTGAAAAACAGATTTGGGCATTAAATTTATGCTAGCACCAAGATCACAAAGTGCCTTACCCACAAATTTGTCTCCGATTATGCACGGTATGATGAAGCTCCCAGGATCCTTCTTCTTCTGGGGTGGGTACTTGTGCAGAATACTCATGCATCCATGTGTCATCTTAACCGTTTCAAACTCCCCAAGTCTGGATTTCTTCGACATGCCATCCTTGAGAAATTTGGCATAACCAGGTATTTCCCTAACGGCATCTAACAGTGGAATGTTGATATGAACCTGCTTAAAAATATCATAAATTTTCTTAAGCTGTGATTCCTATTTCAATTTCTGTAACCGTTGAGGAAAAGGAGGTGGGGGACGATAATCAGCAATGCGTCCTTCCCACTGCATACGGATCCGAGGAGGTTTAGGTTCATCATCTTTCTCCTCTGTCCCTTCTGCTGTCGTGACAGGTTCATCGACAGTAGGCTGTTTGTCGTCTTCCGGGGCAGCTTCCTCGGCAGGTGACTCCAAGGCTGGTTTCTTAACTGTTTCAGCTTCCTTCTCTGGCCCTGGTAATTTCTTCCCACTCCTAGTAGTGATGGCTTTACACTGCTCATGTGTGGGCTGTCTAGTATTTTCAGTATTGCTAGGAAATCCGCCATTCTGCCTTGGTTTAACATGCTGGAAAATCTAACCCATTTGTGTCTCTAGTGACTTCAGAGTAGCTTCATGGTTAGTCATCCGCATCTTTGTTGTATCCATGAATGTCTCAGTCTTTTTGACGAAGTGATTCATGTTCTCAATGTAAGTTCCTGTTTGAGACATAAACTTAGCCAGGGTCTGTTCCAGTATACTATTTGTGGAAGCTGGTGGCTGTTGCTGCTGCTGCTGCGGTTGCTGTCGAGTCAGTAATCTAGGTCCTCCCTGGTTCTGAGTATTCTGTGCTTGAGGATTCAGGGCATTATTAGGATTGCTCCAAGAGAACTTGGGATCCTTTCTCCAATTGGGTTTGTAGTTGTTGGAGTTATAATTCTGCTTATTGTAGTTCCCAACATACATCACTTCTTCTAACTGTAACAGGCACTCCTCCGAGCTGTGATTTCCATCGCAAGTTTCGCATACCTCTTCAGCAGAATATGCGGGCTGTGAATCTTCTTTTAAGAGCTTTTTCATCGCCTTTGTGAGGTATGCCACCTGTGATTTTAATGAACTGTCGGCCTCATAATCCTTTACAACTAGAACTCGTTTACCCCCTCTTCTTGCCGTTGGAAACTGTTCCTCATTCTTCACCATATTTTTCAATACTGCCATTGCTTCATCTGGGTCTTTGTCCAGTAGTAATCCATTCGCTGCCGAATCAATTCTGATACGAGTTTGTAAATTGGCAGCATTATAGAATTTGGTTACCTAGTTCCAAACGGGGAATCCATGCATCGGGCAGTTCCTCAAGAGAGTGGTAAATCTGTCCCAGGCCTCGTGCATCGGCTCGTCTTCTTCCTGTTGAAAAGTAGTGATTTCGTTACGTAATCGCTCAGATAAGTGTGAAGGATTAAAACGGGATAAAAATTCACGAGTTAAATCTGCCCAAGTTTGTATTGAACCCGGCGTTAGTTTATTCCACCAAGTCTTTGCTCTGTCCCTCAATGAATGAGGAAATAACCGAAGCCTCAGTATCTCCGGATTAACTCCTGGTAGTCTAAACGAACCACATATTTCCTGGAACGTTTTTAGATGTTCCCTAGCATCCTCAGTAGCAGCACCACTAAATTGGCCAGCGTTGTTGATCATGCTGAACATAACAGGTTTCAGCTCAAAGTTATCAACATCTACATCTGGCAGGGTTGTTTCCAGTTCTACATGATCATTGAGCATGTAGTCTCGGCATGACCGGCGTGCGGTAGCGACAGCAGGATCGGCAGGTTGACCGTTCCTTCCGTCTCCGACAGGATTTTCATTAT